>JBBIGC010000001.1:17244299-17255819 GCA_037576955.1 Lepidarchus adonis
CTCTCTCTCTCTCTCTCTCTCTCTCTCTCTCTCTCCCTCTCTCTCTCTCTCTCTCTCTCTCTCTCTCTCTCTCTTTTGTTTTCTTTATTTTTCTAACATCTCCTCTCTCTCTTGCTCTCTCCCTCTCTCTTTCTCTCTCTCATCTACCCATATCTCTCGCCTTTCTCCCTTTTCCTGATCTCTCTCATTCTTTTTTTTTCTCTTCTCCCTTCCCCTCCATTCCTCTCATTCTCTACCCCTCGCTCTTTCTCTCCTCACCTTCCCACATCTCTCGTCTCTGTCTTTTTGGGGTTGTATCTCTCTTTTCCCCTTCCTCTCTCCCTCTTTCTCTTCTTCCCATCTTTTTTTCTCTCTCCCTCCCTCTCTCTCTCCTGTCCTTCTTTCACTCAATCTCTCCTTCTCTGTCTCCTGTCCTTCTCTCTCCCGCTTTCTTTCCCGTCCCTCTTTCTCTATTTCTCTCTCTCTCCCGTCCTTCTTTCACACTCTCTCTACCTCTCTCTACTGTCTTTCTTTCTTTTTTTTTTTCTTTCTTTCTCTCTCTCTCTCTCTCTCTCTCTCTCTCTCTCTCATTCTCTCTCTCTCTCTCCTGTCATTCTTTCTCTCATTCTCTCTCTTCCTCTCTTTCTCCCATCCTTCTTTCTCTCTTTCTCTCTCCCTCTCTCTCTCCAATCCTTCTTTCTCTCTCTCTTTCTTTGTCATCTCCTACTCCCATCTCTCGTTTCTTTTTTCTATTCTCTCTCTCTCTCTCTCTCTCTCTCTCTCTCTCTCTCTCTCTCTCTCTCTCTCTCTCAGGTTGACCCCATGCTGACCCCAGAGGAGAGGCAGCTGAGTAAGATGCAGAACCACGGTTATGAAAACCCCACCTACAAATTCTTTGAGCAGATGAACTAAAGGAGACGGATGCATACATACATACACACATATATGTCCCCATCCCTCTGCTCACGTCCTGTTTCCCAGCAAGGGTTTCCATAGCAACCCTCCCCTCCCCGTATACCGTACGTAAGTCCCCATGACCAATGAAGTGAAAAGTAAAACATGGCGCAGGTAGGGAGTTTGCACTAAAATGTTAACCCACAATGCTCTCGACAAAAAGGAGAGGAGTCCAACCAGTGAATTGGGGAGTATATACGTCTTTGTGTGTGTGTGTGTGTGTGTGTACACTCTCCTTTTCTTTAGGTGCTGAAACCATGACAAGGCCTCATGCACCATCCATACTCACACAGTCATTTCCAGTAGTTTCAGTCGTCTCCTCCCTTTCTGAATGAAAAACGTGTGTAAAAACATGTCGCATGGCACTTGTTTTCACTGGTTTTCATCATAAAACACTTGATTTCCATGTGAAACTGTGATATGGATGAAATAATCATTTTATTTCAATGTAAATCTGTGAGGGAACATATATGTAGCCCCCCTACCAAACAAACAGGCAGTTCATTGCATTTGTACGCTTCCTGGGTTAGAGTGTAGGGGAGGGGGAGGACCCCCGGGTGGGAAAACCCATCTCCTACCTGTTTATCACTCAAAAAAAAAGGCGACCATCGCTCCACAAACGTAGGTTATTTTTTATCATTATTTAACATACAGCTTTTTAGGGAAAAAAAAAAAGAAAAAATCTGAGTAATCTACAGTCCATTAACTTAAAGAAGAGCATGCGGAATTTGGTGTATGATGCTATAAACGTACTTGTGTTGTTCCTGTTTTTTGCTTTTTTGGACTAAAATGTCACCGTTCGACAAAAACGTGTATATAATAACAGAACAAGGTAATCCGAAAAAATTAAATAAAATAAAATAAACGTTTTTAATTGTTAATTTGTATCGATACGATGTTAAAGATGACTTTGTGCTGCTCACACAGAGGGAGAAAAAAAAAACCTAACATGGCTGAATGAAAACGGACTGTTGTATAAACCAGCACAAGACAACGACACAGTTTAACTTGACTGAATGTATCTTTAGGTAGACTTCGACTCCATGGGCTTTTATCATTTCCGGACACGTGGTCCGCGTGGTCTCCTAGTCCTCGGTAGTGAGTAGTTTAGTTGGAATTGTTTTCATCCAGTAGTTTCAAGCCGCCATTAACTAATAGTCTCGTTTCGAAGGAAATGCCGAGGTGGGACGCTCAGAGGCTCCCTCACCGCGAGGGATGTGCGATGTTTGGATTTGTTCGATAGCGGAGGCGTACGTTGACGTCGTGATCACTATTTTCAATCTAGCATACGATAGAGAGATATGTCGGTGTCTTTGCTGTGAAGAAACTGCTTTAATGAAGAAAACAAAGCTGAATGTCAGCCTGCAGTGGTAAGGGCATCTTTAGCTTAGGAAAACAATAAGAGAAATCACTTCCGGGGATGAGGTTCTACTGAAAACACTGTAATGACCTCCTTATCCACGCTCTCTCCCCGAAAACACGGCATAGCTGGGTACCAAAACCATTTAAACACACTACCTTTTCTGACGAGCACTTTTACATCAGCTGAACTGACTTGTAATCGCTGCATCATAGCACGTAGATGATTTAAAGGGGAACTCCTATGCATCTGTTGCGTACGGTCAGCTACCATGGTCTGGAGTAGAACACAAATCTTGTTGAGGTTCCCAAATTCTGGTCCTGGAAGCCCAAGGTGTGGGACTAGAATGTTCCGGATCCGCAGGGCTTAGAAACACTGAAAAAAGTATGTATTTGTTTTTAGTAAAAGTAAATATAGTAAGGTTAAATCAACCTGATGTAATTAAGCGGCAAAAGGAATTCACTATTGTGATGTCACAAATTCACAAATGAAGTTAGAGCATTGGAACTACTTTTGCGGCAGCCAATCATAACAGTCCATTTTTCAATCTTAAAGGCACGGTAACAAAAAATGTGTTGAATTTGTAAGGGGTTGGAAAGTGGTGCTGTAGATGCATCTACGATCACACGAATTCCAGTGGATTCCAGTTTCAAAACCCATCAAAGTCAATGGGGTTTCTGTTCTGACTGTCCGTGGTAATTGGCTGTACACTACAGATATAGACTAAGCTATCTCTCCTCTATCCTGGTTACCGTAATACCACGAATAACTGTCAGTAGTGGAGTAAATTAGTGAGTTAGAAGGCACAGGTTAATTCGTATTTGACTATCTTATGTTTTCCATGGACTTGGCTGCACTATAATGTATAGAAAGCAGCCTCATCCCCCTGTATAGACTGTACAGTCCCATTAGAATATGGAGATGCCATATGTTCTCAGTAGTGTATCAGCCTCTTATGTATTACAGGAAACCATAGAAGAGAACGCACCTGCTCGTTTAGCCCCAAAGACTCCACAGTGTCAGTAACACTTCACTTAAAGGATGCGACTCAAGGCAACTTTCTGACACAGTTCTTCATGTACAGGAACATCGTGGTATATTGTGTTATGAACGTTCATGCCTTGCATCGGTAGAACTGTCTTATGAATGTGCTTCGATGTCCTGAGGATCCTTTACCTTAAGTGTTGTTTTTTTTATATTTATATATATTTATATATATTTTACCAGCATTTAGCAGAGCTAGAACTGTGTATTCTATAGTGGTCGAGCTCAAGACATGCCCCGTCCCCGTCCCCGTCTCCCCCAACCTGATGGAAATGTAAACAATGTAATGGAGATTTAATTGCTGCATTTTTGCCTTTTTCAATGCTGTGTTTTGGATGTAATTATATGTATTTTTTATTTATAAGTCATTCTAAATTGGACTGGGTCATGCTTCTTTGCTCACAAATGAAATTTGATGCTGTTTGCATTGGGTCCCATACATATTGGCAAACAATCTCGCTGTAAAGTCAACCAAACTAGTTAACTGGGCTGTAAAATTAAGCACAATTGCATCCAAATTCTTTTATTTTATAAAAACGGTTCACCTATTTTTCCAACATGCTACTAATTTTCCTTCAAGGCAGTTAGTGAAAGAATGGGAGCACATTGAAACTGGATTTGCCCTTAAATGTCTAATCGACACCCATTCAACTGGTGTAATTGGAGAAAAACTATTCTGATGTCATTACATTACATTACACAGTAATAATCCTGAAATGGGAAGATGCTGGTTTGATCTGAAAGTGGAAATGATGTAAACGGTAGCTGCAAAAACTTTGCTTCAGTTTTGATCCAAGTGAATAAAAGAAGAAATAAATTAATTTCCAATATTTTCCAATTTCGCCAAAGACATGGTTCCGAACGCAATCGGAAGGTTACGCTGATTGGCTGTATTTCAAGTGGAATGACATGAGATGCATTGTAAAGAGCAAGCAATCTGAGATCCGGTTTTGGCTGATTGTACTTACAATAAAATGTTAATAAAATTACAAATGACCCACAAAACCGACTGACTGAGTTTGTTGTCATTTTTGCTTGATACATACAATGAGTGCAATGTTTAGCACAATAGCTAAATCAGTCATGATCTTGTATTTCAAAATAAAAGCTTTTCAGCAGGTTTTCTTTAGATGAACAACTACAACACTGTAACAGAAACTAACTCCAAAGTGGCATATGTTACATTAACTGCTGTGTAATGCTGATATATGATATGATATGATATATGATTAATGATAAGATACATTAGTTCCACAATGGGAGATTTTTTTGCAAATAGGAAACTTATTCAAAAGGTAATAATAACAGAATTAAATAAAGAATACAGTGTGTATATAAAGCATGCCATTTAGGTTATCATGTAAAATTGTGAATATGTGTAATGATACTTAAATATATGGAATAAAAGTGATTATTATACGACTCAGAACACAGATGAAAGTTCCATTGACTTTGAATGGGAAGGTGTCCCTGATGTATGGCATTATTTTCTTATAACGCTCGCTGTCATGGGAACGGGTTTTGTGTGGTTTCATATCAGTCCGCCATTAGCGCAGTTAGCAAACATGGGCAAGTTTCAATATACATTTTCATATTTTCTGCTAATGTGGGATGTTGGAGTTCTGGTTACAGGCCCAATTCAAAGGCCAGGAGAAGAGGGAAAGTTTCAGTGAAGAAACAGCAAAGAGGCATAGTGTGTTAAGAGACAGCCAGAACATTCTAAAGAACTGTTTTTTCTCAGTGGAATCCACTACACTATTTTCAGAGCACATATCATTAACCTGCAATAAATCCATTAATGTAAATACTATGAAAAAGTTTCTAATTTTGGTGCAGAGCCATATAATAAGTGAGATACTGTATTGTGAGACATAATGGCATTCTTACAATACATTATCCCTTACATACAGTATATAGAATGAAACCTGAGAATACTGAATAAAGTTTGACGTCACCAAGAATGGTGAACAAAGACATGTATTCACCATGTACGTCTAGGAAATTCGAAAGGCTTTCTGGTTGAGAATGAGGGAATAAGTGTCAGAATTCTGAAATCTCAAAGTTTCATTCAATAATTCTTCAGTATTCAATCTTCCACAATGGCAGTGTGAATAAAGTTATTCATTGGTAAAACAGTATTGCCTCCTTTACTTAGGACGTCAAATTGCATTCCACATTGCAAAGTTGTCATAAAATATACAGATTCTAAAATGACCGGATAAAGTTTTAATAATATTGCTAACGTTATAGATCAAAGGTAGCAATCACATCTCAAAGCAAATAAATAATTTGTCTTTGAATATCTTCTTTTTTTGCTAATTTCTTGAAAAAAAGGTGAAAAGCAGGAGGATAAATGATAATAATAAATTTTTTGGTGTTCGGTTTACAGTGGTCAGGTACGTTGGGGTTCCGTTCCTCCGAGTGTTCCTCCGAACTCATGCAATAATGATGAATAATAAAGTTGTGTGAACAAGTACCATGTGTTGTGGGATGTGGCTGTTTCATGGGGAGCAATGCATTATGGACTGTGTAGTGTGTAGAGCAGAGAATGTGTGGGTAATGTGAGCGGATGGAGTGGAAAGAGCGATGCTTGGGTCCCAAACGGCATCACACTGCTGGTTTCAAAGAAGTGCATCCACTCGAAGTTGGGAGTTACCTTGAGTGAGCTGCCACTCTGCCCTGAAGCCAAATTAGAGTTCGTCAAGTGAACACGCGAAAGATAACACACACACACACACACACACACACATACAGTGCGGCAAAAAAGTATTTGGCAGCCACAATTCTGCACGTTTTCTCACTTTTAAAGATAAGAGAGTCTGTAATGTTCATCATAGGTTCACTTCAACTGTGTGAGACAGAGTGTAAAAAAATCAGGAAATCACTTTGTATGATTTTTAAATAATTTATTTTTAGAATGTTGCAGAAAATAAGTATTTGGTCAATAACAAAAGTTCAGCTTAATACTGTAATGTAACCTTGGTTGGTCAAACGTTTCCTGTAGGTCTTCACCAGGTTTGCACTGTAGCTGGTGTTATGGCTCATTCTTCCATGAAGATCTTCCCAAGAGCAGTGATGTTTTGGGGCTGTCGCTGGGCAACACAGACCTTCAACTCCCTCCACAGATTCTCTATTAGATTGAGGTCCGGAGACTGGCTAGAACAGAACCTTGAAATTCTTTTTATGTAGCCACTCCTTTGTTCTCTGGTCTTGGCCATGGTGGAGGTTGGAGTCTGACTGTTTGAAGGTGTGGACAGGTGTCTTTTATACAGAACATAGGAGCCATTAATACAGGTAATGAGCAGAGGATAGAAGAGCTTCTTTAAAAAAGGTAACAGGTCTGTGAGGACCAGAACCCTTGCTTGTTTGTAGGAGCTAAATACTTATTTTCCTCACCGTTATATACATATTGTAAATTGTTTTGAAATCATACAATGGGATTTCCTAGATTTTTTTTTACATTCTGTCTACAGTTGAAGTGAACCTATGATGAACATTACAGACCTTTCTCATCTCCGGTGGGAGTACTGCTGTGTGCGTTTGGCTGCCGCTTTCCATTGGATGTTTGGCGGATTTTTTTCGGATTTTCGCGGATTTCCACTTTTTTTCTTGTTTTTTGTTTGTCCACTCACTGTGTTAGTGAGTTGTTGCTCTGACAATTTCCAGTTGACTTAGCTCAGCGTTTGGACAGTGCATCAAGGCATCAAACTTTTCTTGTGCTGCCAGTGTGCTGCTACTTGGATTTGCACTGGATTTACCTTTTTTATTTCAGCATCAGCTTTACTGTGGAATATCTGGACATTCGTCGTGTAAAAACTCCTTATTTCCGAATAACGACTCAGGCACACTCTCACCCCTGCTTGGCGAGTCCTTTCCCTGTTTGCTCTGCACCTGTTTAGAGTTGGTGAGTGAGTCTCCACTTTCTCCTCTTCTCTGTCTGTCTATCCAGTTCTTTAAGGCGGTTTGCTCTCCGTCCTAACACTACTGGTAGGTGATGGTTTGTGGTTCTGGCTAACGTGAACAGTGAGGTGTGTGGTTCTGTGTTCTGGTTGTTTGCGGATTTGCTCTGGATGTTGTTGGTGCTCGTATCTGGCTGGTTAATCATCATCATGGGGTTTGAATCCAAACCGTCTCAGCTCCGGGCCTGGAACAGTTCTGCCCGCTTGGACTCCAGCTCATACCACCTCTGTAAAGCGCTTGGAATCGCCCGCCATCCCTGTTATGTACACTGTGCATCCAGGATTCACCACTTCATTCATCGCACTTCTCCTTCTGCAATTCCTTCTATCTGGTCCTCCCGGTCTGACCACCAGCTCTTCTGTGTCCAACCGTGGAACCAACTCTAATCACCCGAGAACTCTGAACATGGACACAAGCCACACTGACTCTGAACGTCACCCTGTGATTAAAAGCACAAGTTAAGCTCTTGTAAGTTCTGGCCTCTGTCTGCCTACTATTGGTTTAAAAATTAAAATCAGTCTCATAAATTTATCAGTCTCATTAAATTTATCTCAGATCAGAAATACTGTGATCTTTAATTTCTAACTAAAAAGACAGTATCAACTTATCTGAGTTCTGAAGGTTGTTAAACAAGTGTGAGTCTTTGATATATTCCCTGACAATCACTAGCATCACAATGAACGGCACTTGCTAAAAAATTAATTTATTTACACAAATTAATATATATACACATGTTGGCATACAGTGTTTGTGTGTTGTTTGTGTGTGTGTGGGGTGTGTGTGTGTGTTCAGAGGAATGCACCCCCCCCCCTTTCATGGGCCGTTTACGACTTTCTGCTAAGGCAAGTGGTGTGCTGTGTGGGGTGAGGAGAGTGTCCACTCCTTTTTACACAGAGGGATTATTTTGTTCCAATTCTGTTAAGAAATGGAATAATGCAGGCAGTTACAAGCTGGTAAGACAGAGTTTAGTACTGACTAAACTCGGCCTTAAGTAGCTAATGCCTTAAGAATTAGACCTTTGAATTAGGCCTCACTCCTGCGGGCTATAGCTACATCTGTAAGCCCCGTAAAAAGGGCAGAGGTGGAGGCCTGGCTACTGTCATTCAGGATGGGGTGCAAGTTAAAGTTTTGGACTTCCATGATGTCTCGTCTTTTGAATATCTTGTGTTCAAAACTGTCAGTACCAAACCGCTTGTTGTAATTCTGATATAGACCACCTTCTACACCTCAGTCTCTTTTCAGACCTCAGTGAACTTCTCACACTTACCCGTGCCCTGACTGAAAACATCATCCTGCTCGGTGACTTTTCCATCTCACACAGCATGTGAACTTTCCCACACACACTCATGGACACATACTCGACCTGATTTGTTCATCTGGACTTAATAAGACCTCTGTAAATTGCTCTTCTGTTGGTATTTCTGACCACAATTGTATTGAATTTGATTTTGAATTAATGTCAGATAAGCTGCGTAAAAAAGCTATGATTTCATACAGGAATTTGAAATCTGTTGACCTTATTCCTCTACTCACATCTCCTCTTTCAAATTTCTTAAACCTCTCCAGTCCTGATGATATTCTGCCTTTATACAACAACTCGTTTCTGCTGTTTTAGATACGTTTGCTCCTGTCAAAATCAGAGCTGTACCTTCCTCTCACTCCTCTCCGTGGTTCACCCCTGAACTGAGGTCCATGAAAGCTGTAGGGCGGCGCCTTGAACGGCTGCATAAGAAGATCTAAGCTCTGCCTTTGACACAGTCAATCACAATATTCTTCTCTCTCGCCTTTCAGCCATTGGACTTTTTGGTGCTGTTCTTTCTTGGTTCACATCTTATCGCACTGATAGACAGCAATTCATCCGTCTCCAACACAACAGATCACCTCCTGCTCCAGTTAAACAGGCTGTCCCTCAGGGTTCCGTTCTTGGACCTTTACTGTTCATAATTTATATTCTCCCACTCTGTCATTTCAACTAGAACATTAGCCAGGCTCCAGTATGTGCAGAACTCTGCAGCTCCTATTCTCACCTTCACCAAAAAATCTGATTAATTAATTAAATATCTCCCCCATTCTCCACAAATTTCACTGGCTCCTCATTTCATATCGGATTCTGTACAAGCTGCTTCTCCTCACATTTAAAGCTGGATCTGCTTCTTCATACCTCACTGAATTACTCCATTCATACACTCCCTCCCGCTCACTACGCTCCTCTGGTACTGTATTACTCACCGTCCCTAAATTCAGGTTAGTCACCATGGGTGGGAGATCATTTAGTGTTGCTGCCCCTAAACTCTGGCACTCCCTCCCTCAAAACCTGCGCCTCCTCTCTGTCTCTTTTCAAAACTCTGTTGAAAACATATCTATTCAGTCTGTGCTGTTCCACCACTTACTGTTTGTTTGTCTCTGTTTTGGGTCTTAACTGTTTCAATTTATCTTTGGTTTAGATTTTTATTTTGCCATGTAAAGCGACCTTGAGTTTGTGAAAGGCGCTATAGAAATTCAAATTATTATTATTATTATTATTATTATTATTATTATTATTATTATTATTATTATTAGCTTTTTAAGTTGGACAACTTGCCGAATCGGTCACTGCCAAATACTTTTTGTACTTTTTTAGAGTCTCTTTCACTGTATTACCATTAGGCATTTAATAGGTTTTCAACTGCATTCTACTATCTTATATGTGCTGTTCTTTTGCCACAAGTTCCAGAAAGCAAATATTTCCACCTCTTTTCTGCCCATATTAACCACCTATTTTCCCACACCAGACACTACAAAGTCCACAATGCATTGCTCCCCATGAAACATGGCACATCTCACAACAACTTGGAATGCAAACGCTATGATTTTTTTAAGGAGCTGGTGACATAACCACGAAACATTGTATGGTGATTGCGACGTAACTCGAGGACCCCCGTATATAAAACCAAACATACTGAAATGAAACAATGAAAAGTGATTCCAGTCAATAACCTTCAAGCTCTAAGGGTGTCAGGTCTTCACCTAAGGTCTTTACTCTTAAGGTTTACCTCCTCTTCCAGTTCTCTTGGTTAAGAGATATCTAATCATCTTTGTCAACCTCTGGTCCATCGTTGCTGTGGCCAGAAGCTGTAGATATTCTACAAAGGACACCAGAGAACAGGTCTGGGGGTAGGACCATGCCTGAAGCTATATCTATGCGACTGCTTATGTACGTTTCTATAAGTTCTAAAGTATTCACACCCCACCACCTCTTCTGTTCATCATGCTGGATTCTAGCTTAAAGCAGAAGCCATGCAGAGCTCTGGTTATCTCCTGAAGTCATGCAGTCTCTTCTAGCACTGTCGCAATGTTGGTCTCTCTATTTAATAAACGAACAGTGAATATTTCCATCTCAAATGTATACATATATTTATATACTGTATTTCCCCAATGATAGACCACAGCTTATACATGAAGTTTACAAACCTGGTATTGGGTGCGACTCGCTTAAATGGGACGAATGAAAACACATTCGCTAAAAGTATAAATCAGTACAAAAAGATGACAGTTCTTGTTGGGTATGATATTGGTAAGGCCATGATTTTATCAAATCAATTGCTTATGCTATAAAATATATGTGTTATAAAAAATCTTCCTGTTTTTTCTTGAATATGTTCTTAAGAAACACAGCTTCATGCTGGAGGAAATTGCATGCCACCATGGATAAAGCCTTACGATAAAATAAAACAGAATAAAAATAAATACAATTAGATAAATAGAATACACAAAAAAGCAAAATAGTGAGGTAAAAACTAAGACGCCTTCATTTATTATTCAGTTATTTATTAATTAATTTATATGTTAATTACAATTTTTTCAGCTGTTTTAAGACCTTAGCACAGAACTGTGCGTGATTTAGTTTTATATCTGATCAACATTTGCTTGACAATTTTATATATTTATTTATTATTTATTTATTTATTTTTAATGTATGTATTTATTTATTTGTTTATTTATGAATTTATTTTTAAGCATAGTTTTTTTTTTAACTTTAAAACTGTTTGGTTAACCCAACTCCCCTCAATGTACGTAGGAGGACTGGCAACATCATCAAGGACCCCACCCACCGAAACAACCGAAAACTCTAAATATATCTCACCTATTGCACTGTAGCTGCAGTATAATATACAGTAGTTAAGATCTAGACTATATATACTGTTACTGTTACTATACTGTTACTGTTATATATAACGTATTTA
>JBBIGC010000001.1:17255919-17273853 GCA_037576955.1 Lepidarchus adonis
ATACATACCTCACCTCATATACCTCACTCAATACTTGAAAAGTTTAATGTATTTTATTTTATACTTCACCTCATCAACCTCACTTCTGACTAATTTATATTATTATATTGTACTTTTATGTGTATTTTTTATTTTTCCATCACCTTTTATGGATATCTTATACTGCTGCTGGTGCCTGAGAGCTACCAAACAAATTTCGTTGTATTCTGATACAATGACGATAAAAAAAATCGTTATCTTTATCTTTAGACGTGTTTATGAGCTACACTGGAATTGGATTACATCAAGACAAAAATATTCTGTATACCTGCCTCCCTTCACTGTACGTTCAAACAAAACATCACAGAGCATCCTTCAAGATTCAGAAATCTGATATATTCATTGGTGTGTGTCTTTCCTTTGCTGGGACTGGATCTGCATGGTTTTAAATGGTCGTGTCTGTAAGTGGAGAACAAGTAGGTGAGCGGTGATGCCATTTTAAGGTGCATGTAATGCTGCACAATAAGGAAATGGGTGTGGGCTTCGTTCCCATGCGGCAACTCCTAATACGGATGCAGGAAGACATCCTGAAATGATATACATTGATCAGTTATAACATTAACACCACCTGCTTAATATTGCAGAGGTGCTCCCAGTGTTGGTGAACCAGTCAAGCTTTTCTCTGTGATTGGACATGTAAGATTGGACATCAGTAAACCTTGGGCGCCCATGACCCTGACTAGTCGGTACCGCTTGCCATCACAATAAGGCCCTTGTCATGCTTCCAGGACATCAGCTTTCAGAACTGACTGTTCACTTGCTGCCTAATATATCCCACCCCCCTGACAGGTACCACCTATCAGTGTTAATGTTAAAGCTGATCATTTTGTACGTTATTATATCTCTCCAGATTCGCACAAACACCTCAGAAATATATCTCGAAACTTAATCTACACTGAGATACTTAATCCTATTCATCTTCATGTCTCAGGAGAGAAACTCCTTTCATTTATGGGTCAGGGCCCCTCCTTTAATACAGTACACAGCTCCTTCTGCTTCAGACTCCTCAGCGTAGAAGATATTTTAGGACCATTTCTGGATTCTTTGTTTTTGAAGGTAAGCAATATTAATCATGCATGATCATAAAAGTTATTAACGATATTAATCCAATTGTCCAGCAACAGTAAAAGTCTGCAATAAAAATGCTGAAGAAATCAATTAGAAATAGAATAGATGGATATGAATAGTGGAAACCTATACTGTTCTGCATTTCCTGATTCATATTCTTGAGATATATTTGAAATTTGGTTTTGACAGTTGTATGAAATCATATTCATCAGTTATTTTAAAAAACGAATTTGCTCAATGTGTCGGCTAATTACACATGAATATGTGGAACATGAACAACCTTTCTGCCAAAAGACATAAACTGAGAAATAGAAATTGAACCAAGAATCTCCAAATCTTTAATAAATCTCTGGAATTATGGAAAAACAATGTTGAAAATGTCCTTTTAGAACATTTCTACTCATCTGCTCATCATGAAAGTTGTACTTAGTATAAAATTCAAGTTCTGCCGTGATGTAGAAAAAAACAAATAAAGTGTTTTTCTTTAGATGATCATATTTTATTTGTAAGCAAAATACAAATTTTAACCATTCCAACACAAAGCAGGATATAATGAGGTTGTATATTAACAACATTTACATTTTAAATAAAAGTTTGGAATTTCCTGCTTAAATATAATAGACTGTATAGACTGTGCAGAAATGTTAATTTACTGTTGGAAGTTGCCTTTTTAATATTAATTTTACAATTAATTTTTTTTGTAAAATCTGTGCAGATATCAACTAAAAATTGTTAGATAATTTATTTATTTTTTGTTTCCTTGTTTTTATTTTGTTTTTTGCCAACTATGATGTTGCAGAATTTATTTTCAATAAATTCATTTTATATAATTGAACATAGTGACTTTATATAAAAATGGAAGTGTATCATCAGAAACTGCTGTAATTTTATTATTTTGCTATTTTCTTTCCAGTAATTATGTGGACTATACATCTTCTGAGATGTTTTATGATGTTACTTTTTTGTGGTAAGTCATACTTAATTTTTGCAAAGCTCTAAATGTGCAAAGGATGATGTTGAATCTAAAAGATGGAGAATTAATTTGTGTTAATGCTTGTTAATATCTAAAGGTCAAAATTTTAAATATACAAACATGCCATTCATGCCAACCATGAACATACCAATATTTTGCAGAGAACAACTGCCAAATAGGTGAACATAAGGTGAAATATAATAATAACAAATAAAAGTCAGATGAAGAATAAATTAATGCAAATAAAACTCTGTTGATTTTATTTATTTATTTATTTTTTATGAAGGTAAGTGCACATTTTCTATTCATTTGAGGCTGAAAAAAACTGTGCCATACCATAATTTAGGTTTTAGGTTTTTTCCGTTTTTTTTGTTTTACATTTTACATTTATATTATTAACGGTTTATAGACAAATGCAATTTATTTTAATAAAATACATTTACTTAACATTCTCCACCATTTGTATATAAGTTTTAACTTAAGTTTTCTGTGCACTTTGATTTTGTACTTTTGAATTTTATTTAAATTAAGAAATATGTTTAATATTTTGCACGTTAAATATGCAAATATAATTTTAATGCAATTTTTTAAATCCAAAAATAGTTGAATTGTCCCATTATAGAAACAATCCAAAATTCCAAGAATGTCAGTTCCCCCATGCCACCCGCCCATATCTCTCTCTCTCTCCAAACAGGCGGCTGCAAAGCTCACACTGCAGGCACAGAATTCGCCACTGCATTCATGCAAAACTACATAGCCTACTACGGCAGCCCAGTCTTCCAGGTTCAGATCACTTCCATTCAGTCTAACTGTTCTGTGACAGTAAGCGTTCCCAGCCTCGGCTTTGTCCAAACGCAGACACTGAATGCTAGCCAGGGAACCACCATATCACTTCCCCTAGAAGTGGAGGTGTACGGCAGCATGAGATCCAGCAACACCATCCTCATCCAGGCCACGAAGAACGTGACTGTTTCCTCCCTGAACGCTAAGCTCTACACTGTGGACACTACAGTTGTCTATCCCATGACAGAATGGGGAGTAGAGTACTTCATATTCACTCCAAGTGTTTCCCCTCCCAGCATGCAAATGGAGATCATATTCATCAATGGGGGGCAACCTAATACGGTGCGAGTTTTACTTCAAGCAGATGTTTTTTTCGAGGGTAATCAGTACGCAGCTGGCAGTAGCCTTAACGTTAGTATGCAACCTTTCGAAAGTGTCCAACTTCAGAGCAGTCAAGACATGACAGGGACGAGGATACTGTCCCAGCTTCCTGTGGCCGTATACTCAGGCCATACCTGCACCTGGTTCTTCTCAAAGTGCAACCATGTCTATGAGCAGCTGCTGCCTGTGCCAAGCTGGGGCACTCGGTTCCTGGTGCCTTCAGTCTCAGTCCAGAGCCAGTACGACAGCGTCTTCATCCAAGCGTCGCAACTGACCCACGTATCCGTATATTCATCCACGTCGATTACAAACAGCACGTTAAGCCAAGGTCAGACGATGCAATACCAGCTCTCTTATCCCGATTCCCTCAGTATCATCGCAGACAAAGGAATCCAGGTCCTTTACCTGTTCAACGGGGTCCAGGTGACATGGTCAGTCATGTATGACACTTTCCTGGCAAATATACTGTACAATGACCAGTTCTGCTACTCATACGCTCTGGATGGGCAGGATGGCTTCGACAACCGAGCTCTTCTAGTGGTGCCAACCATTAACCTTGCTGGACTGACGTTCGACGGAGCACCCTTACCCAGTTCCATTCAATGGAGGGTGATGGGGAAGAGCAGGTACTCCTGGGCTGAGCTGGTCTACCAATCAGGAGTAGGAAGACACACCGTGGCCCATCCGAATGCATCTTTTGGCCTCTATAGTATAGGCCTGGCCATGATGAATGCATACGGGGCAGCAGCCCTCTGCACAGGTACTGTGTTATCTAGTATCTATCTGCAGTTATTACATTTTATCTGAGGGTGTCAAAATCTATGATTTTCATCCGGTGTGAATCTGCAGTGTGTCTAGTTTTTACTGTGTGATGGTAATCATTTTTGTCCAGTATGAATATTTAGTGTTTGAAGTTTATTTTACAAGTTAACAGTAAACAATACTAATAAAAGTAAAGTGTTTCTAAGTGTTTATACAAGAGTACAATTTAAAAATGAAAACAGTAAGAGTTTATATAGCTTTTACAGTCTTAATCTTTGCATTTTTGTGCAGTATGAGTCTGCAGTGTGTGTAGTATCTACAGTGCCACTGTAGCAATAATGTAGTTTTAATCCAGTATGAATCTGTTGTGTGTGTAGTATAAACAGTGTTTTGTATTTAGAATGAATCTGCAGTGAGTGTTTACAGTTTGGCTATAGAAATTTCTGTATGGAGTTATTTTAATCCAGTGTGAATATGGGTAGTGTGTGTTTAGATGGTGCAGTGTTTTATCCAGTATGAATCTACAATGCATAGACTCTCTGATCATTAATCTGGTATGAGTTGCAAAGTGTAAGGTTGGGTAGTCTGATCTTAGAGGAGTATTTTTTTTTTATCTAGAATTAATCTGCAATGTGTGTAGTGTTACAGTTTGTAAGAATTTTGAAGTCATTTTAATCCAGTATGAAGTTGTAATGTATGTAGCATGGACTGACAGTAATTTTAATCTGGTATGAATTTGCAAAGTGTAAGGTTGGGCAGTTTGACAGTAATCTTAATAGAGTATTTTTATCCAGTATGAATCTTCCTTGTCTAGGTCTAGGCTGTGATTTTAATCCGGTATGAATATGCAGTGAGTTTAGTTTATACAGTATGAATGTAATAATTATGAAGTAATTATTGTCCAGTATGAATATGCAAAGTGTGAGGTTGGGTAGACGCAAAGTAATCTTGCAATTGGGTGAGTATGATGAGCTGAACCTAGAGCTTCCTCAGAAACAGTAAATTTTATAACTTCATACTTCATGCTAAGTAAACGTAGGGATTTTTTTATTGGCAATACTGCAGCTACATTTTAGAAAGCATGCCAGTTTATTATGCATTGGATTGGGAATTTCCAATAGCCTTCATCACAGCAAGACCTTCACCTTCTCTTTCTTCCCAACTGCTATAGTACCTGCCATCTGTTCCAACTCCACATGCAATGACGATGAGGACTGCCAGATGCAGGAGACGATTCCCGTCTGTGTGAAGAAACCTCAAGGAAAGCCTGGAACATGCTGGGCCATGGGGGACCCCCATTATCTCACGTTTGATGGCCGATACTTTGACTTCATGGGCGCTTGTAGCTATGTCTTCACCAAGAGCTGTAACAGCAACTCGCCAGCTTTTGAGGTTCAAACTCAAAATGAAAACCGTGGCAACATGTATGTCTCCTTCGTGGCTCTCGTGACTGTGAAAGTTGGAGGCATCACCATCACCATTGATCGTTTGCAGAGGGGTCAAGTGAGGGTAAGGCTTTGTTCTAAATCTAAAATACAGTGTGTGGTGGTCCTGTCTGAAGACTCCAGCTGGTTGGTGGATGCACTCCTCGAGTACACACCAGAATGCTTCAAAATGGGCATAAATTTGTCTGGTAGGGTGGTATCATTGATGTATTCTTCCTCGTGTAGTCAGTGGCTACCAGAATCTATTCAAACTGTCAGTTACTACTAGGATTCCCAATTTATGAGAGGACTTGGCGTTCCTAATAGGATGGTAAGGTTGATCCTGCAACCCAAACTGGGTGCCACAATGAGGAATTTGGGAAATTGACCTCAGGGTTTCTGGTAGGTTGAGTGATCACCACATTATCCAGATACTTGCATGTAATGCGTACTACAAAGAGTGTAAATGGTCCTGATGATCTGACAGTTTTATCCCTATAGAAGACAACCTTCTCAAGTTTATGTGGTCAATAATAGCACAACTCTCAGGGTGTCTGGACTGAGCTGACCACGTCATGAAGTACCGGCAAGGCATTTACTGTGACACTGATTATGAAATTGGTGCAAAATTCTTAGGGCTGACACTTCATTATTAATTCAAACAATGTAGAGCAGGGGTGCCCACACTTTCTTGGCTTGCGAAGTTTTTTTTTCTTCTAATGTGCGCATGTCTGTCTCATGGAGTTTATTTTGAAAGGCAGACCTCCGTGTCTTTGCGATCGACGTATTGGGTACCCCTGATGTAGAGCAATTGCTGGAAGATAGGTAATTTCTATAACAATCTCCTTATTGTGTCTGGCCTCCGTAACAGATGGATGCAATGACAATATCAAAAAATAAGCAACACATTATCCCAACATGAGTAGTATTGTTTAGAATGGTTGTCATGATTGGTGGATTGTATCCCTTCACATTCTCCTCCAAATAAGCCTTTCAAATAACTTGTGTGAGTTGTTGTCCCCATCTGTACATTTTTATACATTTTTTATTTGTTTTATGCAGATAAATCAAACTATGTGGACCCTTCCCATTCAAATTGCTGACGCCGGAGTCAATGTGTCACAATCAGGCCTCTTAGTCACCATCCAGACAAGTTTGGGCCTGATTGTGCAGTATGACTGGGATAGCTATCTTCTGGTGACCCTCCCTGCCATCTTCATGGGCAAAGTATGTGGCTTGTGCGGCAACTTCAACGGCAATTCAAGCGACGACCTGACTATGCCATCCAACAATCAGACTTCTAGCGTGGACGAATTTGGCTGCAGCTGGAAAGTCTCCAACTGGACAGATTGCATGGACTGCTTGGAAGGCCGCAGTGTTGCCCCGGGTTGTGATGAGCAAGCGTTGACTGCATGGGAAGGGGAACAGGACTGTGGAATCCTGAACAGTACATCTGGACCATTCAGTCTCTGCCGTACTGTCATTGCCCCAGATGTCTACATGCAGAATTGCCTGTTCGACACTTGCATGACGGGGGGTCTTCGATTGTACTTGTGCAAGGCTCTAGAGGTGTATGCGGTTGCTTGCCAACAAGCTGGGGTGCAACTGACTGACTGGAGAGGGGCTTCTCAATGCAGTAAGTAATAACTTTTCATTTGTCCGGGGTTCGGTCCCCAGGACATCCACTTGTGCCATTCTGTGTGTACAAGCAAGTTTCTTCTGGGTTCTCTGGTTTCCTCCCACTATCCAAAGGCTTGTGCTTTAGGTTGACTGCATACTCTAAATTGCCCATAGGTGTGAGCGTGTTTGTCTGTCTTTGTGTTGTCCTGTGATAGGTTGACCTCCTGTCCAGGGTGAACCCTGCTTTGTGCCCATAGTCGCAACCTGAAACAGATACATCATTTTGGACAATGGATTGAAGACTTAGGGATGCCACTATTCATTTTATTAATCAATGTATTTAATTAATAAATTGTGTTTTAAGTAGCAATTTGCCCTCAAAAGTAAAAATCAGCTTTACACGATTTTCTCTTCACCAGAAATGAAGTCGATCCTCCAAAGGAGGAACTTTCACACACCAAGCAGTTTGATAGTTTCCCTCCTCATACATACGTACTCCCTAAACCAAGTGATAACAGGTGAATGAAACCAGGTGTGTTGGAGCAGGGAAATCAGCAAACTGGCCGTCTAGTACAGCAGTTGCCCACACCTGTATTAGAAGGAACATCCAACACCCTAATGACCAAGCACAGAGGCTTATCAAACAATACAATATGTACTTACTATTGCCCTCACAGAAACCTAAGTATAAGCATGGCTTTTACTTCCTATCTTTACCCAGACACACCCGAAAGTTGATATTGTATTTCTCAAGTCTCTTGGCTTCCACTATCATTAAGTAATCTGGTCACACTGCTGGTGTTGGGGTAGAATGGTAGACAGACTGATCTGCGTGAAAGCAGATATTTCCAAATAGGTGAAGACAGGAGAATGTCATGTCTCAAAGACTGTTGTCTGGGCTGCAATCAAATCTTTGGCGGGGATTTGAGTTTAGTTTCCGAGTCCCTTATAAAAGTTGCATTAAAGTTACATTCGCTTCTAGATCTCATCTTGCGGATGATGTTACATGGTGAGGGTTATTGTGTTCCATCCAAGAACAAAACCTCATTCTGCATAGCTTTAAGCCATGTTTGTATATATATTTGTCTGGGTGAGAAGAGATGTTTTCACACCAAAGTTCAGGAACCTGGTTCCTGGTTTAAGTTTTTGTGATGTTTAGCTCCTGGAGATATTTAGTTCCGAAACAACCTCTTTTCACTTTCACACTGAACAAGCAGACCTGGAAGTTTGACATAAATAAGACACGTGACTTTCAAGTGTGTAGGTATAGGACATGCAAATAACACGACTAGCAATGCAGCAAACAATGCAACAAACAACATGGCAAACAACGCAACACAGCTAAAAGCCCGACATGGCTAACAGCGCAACATGGCTAACAATGTGACACGGCTAACAAAGCGGCATGACAAACCGTGCGACACAGCTAACAGCGCAACACGGCTAACAATGTGACACGGCTAACAACGCGACATGGCTAACAGCGCAACATGGCTAACAATGCGACATGGCTAACAACACAACACAGCTAGCAAATTGACACAGCTAACACTGAGGAAATGTATATTGTTTTCTGAATCTGTAGAGAATCAGCTTCAAGTCACATGCCAAGATCCAAAAACAAAGGAAAGTTATAGTAGGAAAAAGAACAATGCTTTTACATTTTTGCCAACTGACAGCTGACTGTCTCACAGATGAACAGTGGATGCAGAACTTTAGTTTGTCACGTTACTTAGTTTAGTTTGTCACATGGTTACTTATCTCTGTCAGTGTTTGCAAACTGAATGGGAGAAAATGGACATGAACTATCGTTTGGGTGTAACCGCACTGTGGAAACACACTACTGACTCAAACTACAGAAGTTTTTCACATCTGTTTGGTGTAGGAATTTCAACGGTATATATAGTATTAAGCCCACACAATATTTCTTTACTGAAAATTACACAGAATTGTACATGAAGTGGAACCAAAAAAATTTGCAACCACAAATATGGAAAAATACATTTTGCAAATGTGACAAGTAAAAATTTGCAAGTGTACATAAACTACTACAATGCACAATATAAATAATGACAAATATACATAGTTTAAAACACACACCAAAAAAAGTGACCTGTAAAATATGGTAATTATTTATCAATCAGCACAGCGTTGCTATAAGAAACAAAGGTTCCAGTCTTTTGGAAAGTACCCAACCTTGAGCAGGAACTAAAAAACAGCTCAGGAATTACCTACCAAGACCTAAAACCAGGCCTAGTTCCTGCGGTGCGAATGTTTAAAAAGTCCTTAAGTTTCTGTTGTGTGAAGGCACATAATGTAATTTTTTTTCAATTTCAAATTTGTTTTTGAGGCAACACCAGAGGAATATATTTTGTTTAAACAATTGATATTATTTTAATGATTAAAATGAGCAAAGGTCGCCATTGGCAGAACTGAAACCCACTTTCCTGTCCTGGATGCTGTGGTCACTAGTTGTCTGAAAAAAGATGTACTGATTGGCCCTCAGGTCCCTGGTTTAAGGTCCAGAGTCCTCTGTGTTACTGTATGGAGGTTTTGAATATAAGATTTGGAGCAGTGTAATGGGATGGTAAGGGTACCTCAATGGTGCCTGACCTGGCACTTAAATCTGCAACCTTCCGATCCTAAGTGCGAGTCACAGAACCCTTTGTGTTGACCAATGAGATAGAAGCCAATTGATTAGACTGTTCTGCCTTTCTGGTTGTTCAACCTGTTCTCTTTATATGTCCACAGCTTTCAGCTGCCCTCAGAACAGCCATTACGAACTGTGTGGCAGCGCTTGCCCAGCAACCTGCGTGAGTCCTGTGACGAACTGCTCTTTGCCCTGCATGGAAGCCTGCACCTGCAACCCTGGTTATGTCCTGAGCGGAGCAATGTGTGTGCCAAGGAACAGCTGCGGCTGCTCCCAAAATGGACGCTACGTTCCCGCCGGGGGGTCCTTCTGGGCGGACGATTACTGCAGTACGCAATGCCGTTGTCCAGCAGGAGGTGGGCAGCTTGTGTGCGAGAACATAGGCTGTAAAGCTGGACTGCAGTGTCAGGTGGTTAACGGCATCAGAGACTGCTATCCGATCTTTGAAGCAACTTGTTTGGCGTACGGGGACCCCCATTACCTCAGCTTTGATGGAAGGAGGTTTGACTTTCAGGTATTCTTCAGCTCCGTTGAGCAGATGTACTCTGTTGTCAAATGCTGTCATGGTGGTCCAACACTTTTTAGAAGATTTCGTTAACAGAAACTTGAGCAACTCATAACCTTCCGTTCACAAGTTTCTGACCAGTAGACCACCACTGCCCTACTGACTGCAATGTTTTTCAGTGTTGTGACCTTCTGTAGACACCGTCCTGTAGTTGTCTAAGACCAACTAAAGCGTGTAACTGTTTTTGCTTTGGCCAGGGTACCTGCTTGTACCAACTGGTTGGCATGTGCTCCAGCGATCCTGGACTGGTGCCTTTTGAAGTTTCTGTGCAGAATGACTTCCGTGGCAGCAGGATGGTCTCATTCACCAAATTGCTCCAGGTCAAAGTCAACAACCTCACCATTGTCATCAGCAACGAATACAAAGGCTCAGTAATGGTACGTTCATTCATGTTTTCTCTCTGAACATTAAGATATACAGGAAGGGTCCTGGATTTATGTCTACGTAAGTTCTGTACACCTATCAGCCATAACACTATGACTAATGACAGGTGACAATCTAGTTATTTTATTACAATGGCACCTGTCAGGAGGCAGCGAGTGAACAGTCTGAGCCACTTTGACACGATGGCTAGATCATTTCCAGAAAGGGGTTAGAACACAACAGCTGGTTTCTACACCATGAAGTGGATCTTCTCAATAGTAAGCAGGTGGTGATAATGTTATGGCTGATTGGCGTAGGCATCTACTGATGTGGGGCTATATCTGGTGCGTTTTTCAGACTTATGGTGGTTTCTTGTAGAGTTCATTAATCAGAACTTGCATTTTTCTGTCCTAGGTCAATGGGGTGATGTTGAAACTTCCTCAAAATCTGAACAACAGCCTCGTTTCTGCCTTTAAGAGCGGATGGTCAGCTGTAGTCCAGACATCTTTTGGACTCACCATTGCTTTTGACTGGAACAGCATCGCTTCTATCACCATTCCCAGTACCTACATGGGCGCGGTCTGTGGCCTCTGCGGCAATTTTAATGGCAAAGCAGATGATGACCTGAATCTCAGAGGGGCCAACTACTCTGCCGGGCCGTACGCGTTTGGGGCAAGCTGGCGTATCGCGGAGATTCCAGGCTGTGTTGACGGCTACAATGGAAACTGTACCGACTGCAAGACTATTCAGAGAAAGCGTTACGAGTCAGCAGAATACTGTGGGCTTATACAGGACCCTAATGGCCCCTTCGTGGAGTGTTACCCCCTGTTAGACCCGGCCGGCTTCTTTGAGGACTGTGTTACCGATGTTTGTGCGTTCCGCGGTAGACGGGACATACTCTGCCAGGCCATCGGTGCGTACATGTCCGCCTGTCAGGACGTAGGAGCAAGAGTTTATCCTTGGAGAACCGCCACATTCTGCGGTGAGCAATGCTTGTTTAATCTGCGACTGGGCTGAACATCAGCCATATCATTAACACCACCTGCCTAATATTGCGTAAGTCACTGGCTGTAGTGTCCTGACCCTTTTCTACCAGAGCCAGCGTAAACATTTAGTATAACAGGAGCTCCTCTTTGGGATCAGACACAGGCTGGCCTTAACTCCCAGACGCTTCAATGAGCCTTGGGTGCCCATGACCCTGTCACAGATTCACCAGCTTGCATCAATTTTTTTTTTTGTAATTACTAACAACTACCTGGAACACCCCACCAGACCTGCTGTTCAGGCTCTAGCTTCCAGCACATCAGCTTCAAGAACTGACTGGCTGCCTAATATGTCCCCTAATATGGCATTGTAATGAAATAACTAGATAGTCAATGTTATTAATAAGTGATGTTAATGTTATTGCATGAATCCCTCTTTTTGTAATTTCTCCTATTCCGTCTTCATTAGGAGTCCAGTGTCCTCGGAATAGTCATTATGATTTCTGCGGACCAGGCTGTCCAGCCACCTGTTACAGCCTCACCACACCTCTCAGCTGCCAGCATCGCTGTAAAGAGGGCTGTGTGTGTGACCAGGGCTTCATCCTGAGTGGAGACGACTGTGTCCCATTCGCCCAGTGTGGCTGTTTCTACAATGACCAGTACTACCTGCAAGGTCAGGTGTTTTACCCCGACAGCCAGTGTCAGACAGAGTGCACGTGTCTGAATGATGGTCAGGTAAGAGATGACAAGAGTATGACAACAGAAATGAGTGTTAGAGATACAGTTCTGTGCAAAAGTTTGGGCACCCCTGGTGAATTTAGGTGTTTTGTCAACTTTCTAAAATTAAAAAATACACATTCCATATGCATAACATTAATTTTTTTTTTTTTTTACTTTTTTTTAAATTATTAGTATTTTTTGACAGTATAATTAACAAATATTTTGGAATGCTGTATATGTACCATGTACCATTTTAAATATACAGAGCTTTCACATATTATAAGATATATTACACATATTGCTCCCTATTGTCAGAGATTCACATTATATGTAATATTTTCTGAAATGCAATGCTATGATATTGTTATAACAGTGCACTACTGTTTGACATTTTAAAGTTTGTTTTTGAATATGAAATTTACAAAAATCTGGCAAGTGTTCAAGGATGCTATAGCTACAAATTTCTTGGAATTATTAATCCTATGTGACTGAAAATGGAACTAAAAATCATACAAAATCTGCAAGAACTGTACACAAACACTCCATAAGAAGAGTGTGCTTCTGTTGTTTGTGTGTCCTCAGAGGAGATGGTTATCAAACATGTATTTCCCCACAGTATATCTGATACAGTACATGTTTTTCAGCTGATGATAATGGAGATACAGTTTTATGATTCTTTTCCCCATAGTCTCATTCGTTTTTGGCCACAGTGGCTCTTCTTGTGTTTCTGGCTTGTGCCAAAACCGAAATGGACCTTGACGACCCTAACGCACCTGACTTTTCCTTCTGTAGGTGGCATGCACAAACTTCTCATGTGGCCTGTATGAGGTGTGTGCTCTGGCGAATGGCATCCGTCGGTGCCAGCCTGTGGGTAAAGCCGTGTGCGAGGCGGCAGGCGACCCGCACTACACGTCTTTCGATGGGCTCCGGTTTGACTTCCAAGGAACCTGTCGCTACACATTGTCCCAGGCGTGCGGTCTCCAGGGGACCAACCTTGTGCCCTTTTCAGTGGAGGTGGAAAATGATAGATGGCCCTCTAGAGCCAATGTCTCTGTTACCAAACAGGTTTCCCTGACTGTGTTCGGATACACCTTTGTTCTGAGACAAAACACGGCCCAGATTTTGGTAAATGAGAGTCCGCTGCTTTTATATCTCCTTGTCCGAGCTGATTTCTTGAATGCTCCTCTGTCCTTCCTGCTTGTGTAAAGTGTTTTAAAGTGCCCCTCTGGAAAGGGGGGAAAATGTAGTGTTTTATCGCTCCCATGCGAGTTATTGCTAAATTGCAATCAACAACTATTATTTCATAATAATGCACCATTTTCCAACAGGTGAATGGAATCTCGACTGCTCTGCCGTGGAGTCTGAATTGCAGTAAAGTGCAGATCTCTAAAGAAGGCATAAATTATGTCATGAAGACCGATTTTGGCCTTCAAGTGACCTATGATCTTTCGTACTACGCTACCGTCACTGTCCCCAGCACCTACCGCAACAGGACCTGTGGTTTATGCGGAAACTATGACGGGAATCCTGCCAATGACTTCCTCCTTCCTGCTGGTAATACCACAACAGACGTGAATGCCTTTGGGAAAGCCTGGAAAGTGGACCTTCCTGGAGTGCCATGCGAAGATGGCTGTCAAGGCAGCCAATGTCCAACCTGCGATCCCAGTTTGAGGGCTATTTTTGAAAATACGGCATATTGCGGGATCCTCGCAGACCCCACAGGCCCGTTTGCTGCCTGCCACGCAGTGTTCGACCCTACAGCGTATCTCACAGACTGTGTCTTTGATGTGTGTGTTTCTGGAGGCAGCAGCACTGTGGTCTGTCAGGGTGTAGCAGCCTACACTTTCAAATGCCTCGCAGCTGGAGTGGCCATCAAAAGATGGAGGACGGAGTCTTTCTGTCGTAAGTGATGCTTCCTTTATTTGCTCTTTTTGGTGGTGGCAGAAAAGAAACCGCCTTTGGTTCCACAAGTAACCTCTTAATGAGAATTTTCTTCGAAAACCATTTTTGTCAGTGAGACGTTTTTTAAGAACCTTTTTTAAAAATGTAATGAAAGGACAGGGGTTCTTAGAGTCATCCCATCAAATAACCGATGTGGTTTCCTGAACAAACGGGTGAAGAACCATTCATTATCCAATTCTGGTTGTGAGGAAGCTGTAGCTGATCCCAAGTGACTATAGGCACAAGTCAGGGTTCCCAGGACCAGCAATAGCACAACTACTGCAGGTCCAGGCCAATGCTTGTAAACCATTGAAATTTTAAAGAGAATGACACAGTTTTGATATCAATATAAAGCTTCTGTAATAGAACCTTTACCTTAGGTGCTAGTTTTAAAATAATTATGTAAATCAAACATTTAATTTACAATTCTGGTTCTGTAAAGAGCATCCATTGAAAGGGTTTTCAGAGCAGTGGTTCTTCTATGGCAGGGATGCCCACATTTTTTGGCTTGCAAGCTACTTTTAAAATTACCAAGTCAAAATGATCTACCAACAAATAAAAATGCTAAAAAAAAAAGTTAAACATTTCTATACACACACAGAGTATGCTTTATATTTAAAATGTATATTGTTAACTTTGCATAGCAGCATTAACATGTTTGGCTCAATGCACTGCTGTAAATTTTTTTGTTGCATCGTTCTGACATAATCCCCTCGCTTTTTGGTGTGTAGTCAGTGTCATACTTTTTAATGAACAGTCTGGTTTTGGTTTCTTACTTAGTCCAACTCCCACACTCGTTTTTACACCCTTTTTTTAGAAGTAAATAAACTGTTAGCCGTTAACTAGGTGACTTGTTGGCTGTAGTTTAACAGTAGCATGCGCTAAGCTAACTCAGCATGCTAAGTTGTTAGCATGAGAAGTAATGCTTGTTAAAAATGATGAGGCCAGATTGGTTGTACTGTACGTCAATCAACTGCCAAACGCCACAGTGGACATGGATGATTGGCTAACACCACTTGATCTTATGCTGCGTGGTCTTATCAGCAGTGCCTGGGTTGGGACTTCTGACTTCTGATCACTTCCTAACCAAAGTCAAAGTCCTAACCACTAGGCCGCCACTGCCCCATCTGCTAGTTAGCTTAAACGCATTGGTAATTAGCATTCTCCTTCAAGTGCGTTAAGTTGGGCAAATGTTTCTTTAACGTTCTTTAAATAAAACAGAAGCGTTTATTACCTGCTTGACATGTTTCTACTACTTCTTGTAGTCATCATCAGAAGTGTCGCTTCTGTCTTATGAAAAAGAATGTTAAAGAAACAGTAATTACAAGAAGACAGTATGAACTTGTACCAAAGAAGCTGTCCAATGGTGGTGTGCTAGTGGTCGTTCCCAATGATGGCCAATTACAGCAGTATGATTATGCCACACTGGGCCAGCAGAGGGCAGTAGTGAGAACAGTTATGTAACAGTTTCATAATCATTGCTATTCTTTGTAATGAATTCTTTTTACAATTTCTTCCAGCACTGTTCTGTCCAGCGCACAGTCATTATGAGCTGTGTTCGGATGCGTGTTCCGCTGCGTGCCCAGGCCTAAAAGACATTCAGTGTTCCAGCAATTGCACTGAGGGCTGCACCTGTGACCTTGGATACCTGTTCAATGGGCAAGACTGTGTCCAGTACCAGCAGTGTGGCTGTTTTAGGGGAGGACGCATGTATAAGGTAGAATGACACAAAATGGCATTTACCCTCCCATCCCCCACACTCCACTCCAATGCTGATGGTCAGCCTATGCATGTTAAATGTCTAAGATGTTTGCTCTGGAGCTGTTAGGCTAATGTAGCTACAAGTTCAGTCAAACTCCATTAGCTCGCCCCCCATTGGTCCAGGCCCTAAATGTGGTGAGATGTGGGGGTGGTGAGCTATCGCAAAGTTCACGGGGGTCGTGGTTAAAGCGCTGGCTCTCTTTTTTTTGAGGCATTAGTCTGTCAAATATGGTAGCAGAATGTAGTTGAACACCTATTAAATGCTTTACCGCAATACTGGACTCCCACGAGAGACATTGGCGTTCGCTATATGTGTGCTGCTCTTTCAAGTTGCCACGTGACGCTAACATGGCTGTTAATAAGCCTCTGCAGCATCATTACATTAATTAATTAATAAGTTAATAATGAGAAAACAGGGGCACGGGCAACAGTAGTAGCATTGGCAGTTGTAGCATTAGCATTAGCAGCAGTAGCAGTAGCAAAGCTATAGAATTAGCAGGACTGGGTGCATTCTAGGCTACACCGCTAACACAGAGTCAAGTTTGGCGATCTATAGATGGAGAAATGCATGCCCCGGACATGCTGTACGTTGTAGCGAGGACACAAGGCAAGGTTGGCGGAATTAACAAGGTAAATAACATGGAAGGAAATCCGTTTTGCAGCCTTTCATGGCGAGATGCGAGGTTGGTGAGATAACGGGGGTGAGCTAACAGGGTTTGACTGTAATGGAGAATTTTTACACCCTCACCTCAAACCAAACAGACTTGTTTATTGGGTTTCTGAGGCTGTATGAAAGTAGCTTCAAGGTAAGCCAGTTTATTTTTATAACACATTATCATAAACAGAGACCATTTATGTTCCTTTTCAGGGATGAAATAAGCACTAAAAGATGTAAAATAATATAATAAGATTGAAATTAAAAAGGAACAAAAGTAAGATTCAGTTAAAAGTGCAAAATAAAAAATAAAAGTACATTATAAAGCTAAAGCTTAAAGCTTAAAGCTAACTAAAGGCTGTGGAAAATGTGGCAGCTTTTTTCTTTTTAAAGCTAGCAGCAGTTGGGGTAGAGCTGATAGGTATTGTAGGATACATAAATTAGCTATACAACAAACTAAAGACATACAACATTGAGCCGTACAGAGACAGAAACCACATAAGCAAGTCTATTTAAAGGGCAGTTCAGTCAGACACTCTGGAATCCACAATAGCACCTTAAAGACTTGGATACAACATATGTAGTGATGGTTTTATTTTTCATTTTTCATGTTCCTTGGATTGAATTGAGTGTGTTAAATTACGCTTACAGTTTACACCTCATCAGCACTGACATTACCTTTCAGCTTCATTAGCCTGAAAGCACCAGTGTGAAGCTGAACCAATGTTTCTTACTGTCATGTGTATGTCACTGCAGTGATTTTTTCATGGCATGAGGGAAGTTCTGTAATGAATGTCTTTGCACATTGTGTCTGTGTCTTTTTCCAGCCCAGTGAGCTCGTGTACCTGGATCAGTGTCAGCAGAGGTGCATGTGCGATCCAGTGATGGGGTTAATGTGCGACACATACTCGTGCCCTAATGGGACACAGTGCCTGATCAGAGATGGAGTCATGTCCTGCTTTCATGCAGGTCAGAAAAAAATAAATATGAAATATAAAAAGTATATGCAAAATTCTTAAAAATAAGCTGATCTTAGATGCACTGGTTTGTCTTAAATGACAGCTTTTATTAACATGCAAAAATGTTTTCCACATATGAAACTAAAGATTTTTTAAATGCTAAACATGACAAATCTTCCCAGTAGTATTTTAAAATATTCAACACTAGGTGGCGACTATGAGCATATTCATTGCTTTAAAGTAGGTGGCATCTATAAGCGTATTGATTGTTTACCACTAGGTGGCGA
>JBBIGC010000001.1:17298578-17311105 GCA_037576955.1 Lepidarchus adonis
TCTCTCTCTCTCTCTCTCTCTCTCTCTCTCTCTCTCTCTCTCTCTCTCTCTCTCTCACACTCTCTCTCTCTCTCTCTAGGAGTGTTGTATTTTGGTTCCACATGAAAGCTACCCATAATCCACTGCAGTTCAGGCCTGAGAGCTCTGGAGTAATGCTGCCTTCACATAGCTTGGGAAAGATGGTTCTTTCCATTTGTAAATTGTAAATGACATGTATATTATGTTTAAGTCCTTTTGTTGTGGTAGTGGAGCAGGAGTTCATCCCGACGTGTTACGTGGGTAAAACAGTTTTAGATCCTAATTTATCCTAATGCCTCAAACCGCACATACTTGGAGGTTATTCCTGAACTGACACAACTGCTAGCACCTGCACTAGGTAAGTAAAACCAAACAATAACGGTATTTTAAATCGTGTGCCTCAACATTAATAGGCTGCAATGCTTAACATTCATGATTATTTCGATGTTTAAAGGGCAAAGTGTTTTTCATCTCAGCAGATCGTGTATCAAAATGATCTCCCAGTGGAAATGAAATGAAATTTAAAAATTACATTTTCACGCCAGTTACTGGTATTTCCCATAATTCCTATAGCATGTGAAGGCAGCATAACTATAGTGTTAACAGAAAAAATACAGAGGCCCTGAAGTGGACCAGAAAGAGAACCAGATCCACTGTCATACGAACTTGCAATGTGAACATAAAAAGAACCTAGTCCCTCGCTTTTTGGACCACTTTGAAAGGACTGAGACTATATGTGCAAACACCTAAATGTTGACTCTATCATCTCTGGTGATGCAAACCATACCTGTCTTACTCTTTCCTGGTGGGTAGGATGGCCCTCCCTATCCCCCATCACTCATTCAGTGTAATGTAAGTCAGAGAAGACATATATACTAGCTGATGTAATAGAATTGATGGTTAGCACATCCTGACCTTCACCCTCCTGGTGTTAGAGTCCTAACTAGCAGGAAGATGACCAGTTTGAGTAACAAATAAATATTTATTCACCTTAGCTTCTCCAGCTGGCAGTGTGGCTGCTTCAGAAAACCAGTGATGATCTTTACCCCAGCGTCTCTAATCATGTTGAAGTTCAAACACAGCTCCTTCAAGTGGAAGGGGTTCGAATTCAAGACATTCAACAGCGAAACACAGCTGATCTCTGTGAGTTCGCAGTCTGCCAAGCTGAGCAAACAGAGACCGGTCAGTTACAGAAGTCCTGTCCGGCTGTTACATCTTCGTTTGATGCAATCATAATGTATGTACTGTAATAATTATGGAATGTTACATTAGATTATACAGAATCAAAGATTGATTATACAGAATGATATATTGTTAAATATGTATTCGGGCTGAGTATTGCCAACAACCTCACGATAAAATACATATCACCATATAGGGATATGATACAGATCACAATAGATTTTAAATAAAAGCCTAAAAACAACACAATTCTACACAACAGTATGCTAAACTCAGTTCTTTTTATTTGGAAAATTAGGCCCTTAGAATTTTGGATAAAAAGGAATGTTTGTGGCCACAAATAAAATATTTATAGGTTCAACTTCACTGAAGAAACTGTAGGTTTCACAGTTGACATCCCTACACCAAACCGATGTGAAAAACTCCTTTTGGAGGGGTGCACAAAAGCTCATTTTCTCCAGTTCTGGTTGTAAACGGCGATGAAGACTTGTGACATCACAAAGTTCTGCATCTACTGTTCATCTGCGAAGCCTCGCACAGTTATTTTCCACCAAACAGCTGCTGTACAGATGTTCACTCAAGCAGGAAAAAAACAACAGCATCTACCAAACACGTAGGTCAATATGTAAACGCCTCCTTCACAGATTTCAGATTTCCGTGGTTTTTGGATCATGTCCATTCACGCAAGAACCAGCAAAACAATCTGCACATCCTCTGTTGTTAGCCTTGGTGTTAGCCATTTTGCGTTGTTAGCTTGCTGCGTTGTTAGCATGACGTACTGTATGCATACGCCCACTGACTGTCACACACCTTATTTCACATAAATGTTCTGTGCTCATTTGTTCATTGTTTCTACATTTAGACTACGGACTACGGTACACACTGCATGTTACACCATTGGAGACCTTACCAAAAAAGTTCTTAAACTGAGAATATCGATAGAGCAGCATCTGAATCAATGTGTCTATTCTCTACGAGAAGGTCACGATATATTGCTGTATCGATTTTGCCAGCAACCAATGAATCATGCCTCACTCAGCCAGTCAAGAACTTCTGGTCTGAAGACAATAAATCAAAAACTGTGAGTCATTTACGCTTAGAACTAAAGTCTACAGTAAGTAGTCTCACCTCTCCTGTGATCAGACAGTCTTTCGTCTTTCTTATTCTTTCCGAAGCTAAATGATGTATGATTGAGGGTTGTATTGTGATATTCTAGAGGTGTATCTGCTGTAGATAAGATCTCTACCTTAGACTCCTGAGCTTAAATTGAGGATCCTTCAGTCCAGCAGAGAGCAACTTCCACCCAATGTCCCGAAGAGCATTTTTACTCAAATCCAAGTCAGTCAGGCTAGAGTTGCTTTTCAGTGCTGTACCGAAGACCACACAGCTGTTCCTTGTTAGTTCACAGGAGCACAGCCTGGAGATAAATATTAGCCTCATACTTTAATCACCATTAATAAAGACATAAAATATCATGTTCAAGTGCGTCTGCATAAAAAGTACAGCACTAACTTTAATTTCTCCAGCCTGCAGCTCTGATTCCGCAGAACTCCAGAGAGCTGCTGCATTCCTGAATCTCCAAATGAATTGAAGCTCAAGTCGAGCTCTTTCAGGTGCAGAGGGTTTGTGTTGAGAGCAGAGGCCAGTAAAATGCAGTCTTTTGCATCGATACCGCAATCAGACAGGCTGTAGAAAACAATAAGAAGAATGGTAAAAGGCAGAAAAGACACATGGGCAGATTGTGTCAAATTCAAGTTTCTGGATCAGTATATTTGTTATGTCATAAGTGTATTTACTTCAATAATGACAAAGTATAATATTTTAAATGGTTGATTTGATTATTATTTTGCTCATTTTTAGGGTTCAGAGTTTAGGGTCGACTATCCAAGGCACTTATCCAATTCAGGTTACAGGGAAGAGGGATCCTATTCCTATAGACAGGAGGCCAATCACAGGCCAACAAAGAGACAGACAACCATTCACAGCTACGTATGAGTCATTTACAATAAACATTCAACCTAAACCACAAGCCCTTGGAAAGTTGAAGTACACCGGAGAACCTGGAGGAAATCCACTCAAACAGGCTACGAACTTCATACAAAGATTTTCCTGTGGCCAACCCGGGGTTTGAACCCAGGACCTTTTTTTGGATCTTGTCCTTTCACGCAAGAACCAGTGAAACAATCGGCACAACCTCCATTGTTAGCTTTGATGTTACATTGTTAGCTTGCAGTGTTGTTAGCATGACATACTGTATACATACGCCCATACAACCCTCCATACAAAAATGTTCTTGTGGTCCACCCAGGGATTGAATCCAGGACCTTTTTAAAAAATTTGTTCATTCACTCAAGAACCAGTGAAACAATCGGCACAACCTCCATTGTTAGCTTTGATGTTACATTGTTAGCATTGTTAGCTTGCAGTGTTGTTAGCATGACATACTGTATCCATACACCCACTGACCTTCATGCGCTTCATTTCACATAAATGTTCTTCTTGTCGTAAAGCGACAATGCTAACCACTGCATCAATGTGTCATAACTGTCTCCCGACACTGTCTTTTTGGTGCGGATAGAAAACTAGTAGTATTGTGGCTTGTGTAAGGGAATGCAAAATGTATAGAGTCTGACCAGTTTGCAGTTTGGTGGCAATGTGGAAAGTTTGGGGAGTTTAAAGTTTAAAGCCTGTACAGAGCATTTACATTCCCAAAAAACTTATGCTTATAGTTATACACTATAGGAAAGGCAGAACTTGGAAAAACAAAGTCCCATTGAAATCTGTCAATTATTTGAGTAAAATTGTTCATAAATAAAATGGACTTACTCCAGTATCTCCAGTTTGCAGTGTGGACTCTTGAAACCCTCCGAAAGGATGGGTATACCAGATCCATGCATTGCATTACCGCTGGCTTTCAGTTCTCTGAGATTTGAAGATTTTGAGCTGAGGGCTGAGGTCAGAGCTTGAAAACCTTTTTCTGTCAGGTTACAATGCCTGACTCTGGGGGGTACATCAAAAGAAATGGAATTACTTTACAAAATCACCAGTCCAACCAAGTAAACCACAGGGGAAAGCCACAGTCTTCTATGACTGAGAGCCTGACTGGCCTTGATTTCTCTAGGTAGGTAGGATGGCCAGTTCAGGTATCTTCTAGCTGATATAATCAATGCAACATTGCTAGCTAACATGGGCATCTATTAGCTGCTGTAACAGAATTGGCAGTTAGCGTTCTCCTCCAAGTGTGTTGAACTGTCCAGTGGTTTTGCACGGGGGAGATCTAAAAAAAAAAAAAATAACATCATGGAAACACGGAGGAATGGAGGAAGCACATCCTTCCCAGCTCTCTACTTAAAGGTCACTGAGGTACAACAGGTACAAACAGACAGAAAGATCTTCCTACTCCATCACACACTTGGCTCAAATGGAACATACACCATTCAACTGTAAAATTATTACGTTCTTTAGTGTGTAGGTCCCCTCACGCTGCTAATCCAGCTCGGACTGTTGTGCTCTGTTAGTTCTGACACCTTTCTTTTAGAGCCAGCAAAAGTTTTGGGGCTACAGTAGCTCTTTTGTGGGATTGGACAATATACTCCCTAATGCATCAGTGAGCCTTGGGTTCCCATGACCCTGTCACAGGTTCACTGGTTGTCTTTCCTTGGTAGGCTCCTGGAACACTCCACAAGGCATTTTCAAGAACTGACTGTTCACTTGCTGTCTAATATATCCCACCCCTCTGACAGGTGCCACTGTGATGAAATAACTAGACAATGTTCACGTCATCTGTCAGTGGTCATAATGTTATGGCTGATCAGTGGACTGTCATCAATAAAACGAACTAAAGTTTGTTGCATTGCAAGAAAACGGGTAGAAGCTGTCCAGCGCAATTTGGTGATTTCCCTGCTCAAGCCCACCTGGTTCAACTCACCTGTTCATTGCCAGGTGTAGTAAACGTGTTTGAGGAAAGGAACCACCAAACTGTTTATTGTACTGTATTAATCCCTGAGGTGAAATTCATCACAGAATTTTAACCATTCAAGGTACTGGGTAAGGGCATATTCAATTCTGGGAATTGAACCAACAAATCCACTTCTCTAACTATTAGGTCATGGTTGAATGTGTGCATGTAACACAAGTGTAGTGGGGACAGTACCTTGCTCAAGTGGCTGGGACTATGGTCCTAACAATGGTCATGCCTGCAAAAAATTACTCAAACATGCAAAAAGAAGAGATCTGAGCCTATTTTGTGCTTGCGTGGATGTGACTTTTGATCATTTGGGGTGGGAACCAAGGAAGGCATCGTCTCTCTCATGATTGGCCACTTTTCACCTCAACCACACCTCCACGGACTCCACTGTGCCTCGAATGACAGCCAGTGTTGCCAGCTTTAGATTTAGCGACTTTTCAGACCCCCTTGACGACTTTTTTTCCAAAAAGCGCCTAGCGACAAATCTAGGGACTTTTGGACAAACCTTAGCAACTTTCCAAATGTGGCCAGTACTGTCCTGTAAGCGCAAGGTCTTGCTTTCCCCTGTACAGTTCCTCATCTCCCTGTGTAAAATATATATAAATAAATATAACTGATAATATCACAACACATATGCTGTGTTTAACTTACCTACCGTAGTGATTTTGTCCAACGCAGTTATAAATCCGGATTCCAGAATTATTTCATTGCAGAGGATATTACTGCTGGTTAATAAGTTCCGTTGTGTTGTCTGACAGAAAATATGTAACGTAATTGATAACAGTTTTATATTGGACACGTGAGGAAGAATTAGGGAAAACACGCAGAATGCAAATATGACATAATTACGTCATCAATATGCAAAAATACGTATGACGTCATCTAGCGACATTTGGCGACTTCTCGAGCAGACTTTAGCTACTGACAGCTTCATTTACTTAGAAACATGTGGTACACATCTTAGCATTATCTGTTTTCCACAGCTAGCTACTGAACACAGCTTAGCATGATCTGTTTTCCACATCTAACTACTGAACACAGCTTAACATGATCTGTTTTCCACAGCTAGCAACTGAACACAGCCTAGCATGATCTGTTTTCCACAGCTAGCAACTGAACACAGCTTAGCATGATCTGTTTTTCACAGCTAGCTACTGAACACAGCTTAGAATGATCTGTTTTTCACAGCTAGCTACTGAACACAGCTTAGCATTATCTGCTTTCCACAGCTAGCTACTGAACACAGCCTAGCATGATCTGTTTTCCACAGCTAGCAACTGAACACAGCTTAGCATGGTCTGTTTTCCAGAGCTAGCAACTGAGCACAGCCTAGAATGATCTGTTTTCCACAGCTAGCTACTGAACACAGCTTAGCATGATGTTTTCCACAGCTAGCAACTGAACACAGTTTAGCATGATCTGTTTTCCACAGCTAGCTGAACACAGCTTAGCATTATCTGTTTTCCACAGCTGGCTACTAAACACAGCTTAGCATTAACTGTTTTCCACAGCTAGCTACTGCAGCTGAAAAATACATCACTATTTGTCAAGACCAAATCATTGCTAAAAAAAAAACTGGCATTAGTTCAGATGAACACTGTGTACCACACTGTCTGCAGTATGAAGCTGTCAATCAGGCACAGTGCAGTTCATGGAAGTGTGGTTGAGGTGAAAAGTGGTCAGTCATGAGAGAGATGCCTTCCTAGGTTTCCAACCCCAAATTGTCAAAAGTAACATCTATGCGAACACAAAATAGACTTGGATCGAGCAGAACTACTCTTCATGAGCAGAAACACTATTTATGTGTGTGCGAGTAGTTTCTTTGTTGCACTTTTTTTTTACCTGTCGTGTCTGGCATCTAAGTAAGCAGAATGTTATGGCCAGACACATTTCCTTTGCCATACTGTGCCTGCGGTTTTTGACGCAGATCTAACGCCACACCTAACCACTAGGCCACCACTGGCCCACCACACACACACACACACACACACACACACACACACACACACTTACTCAGCTGTTCTTGAGGTCTTCACGACAGGCTGCATTCTGAAAAGGCATTCGTCTGCATTGTTCAGGCTGTATTTCCTCAGGTCAAAGACATCCACTTCCCTCTCTGCAGTCAACAACACAAAAACTAGTGCAGACCACTGTGCTGGGGAGAGTTTGGTCTTGGAGAGGCGCCCAGCACTTAGCAGGCCCAGGATCTCCTCCTGTAGAGAAGAGTCATTCAGCTCGTTCAGGCAGTGAAAGAGGTTGATGTACTTCTCAGGAGACAGGGTCATCCTGAGTCGGATTTTGATGTAATCAATCGTTTGTGCAGTTTGGGAGCTGTGTGTGGCTATCTGAGGCAGATAAGTGGTTGTTTTTCTGGGAGAGGCCAAGAAGGAAGCGGAGGAACAGGTCAAACTGACCACTTGGGCTTTGCAAGGCTTTGTCCACTGCACTCTGGTGAAGCTCAGAGATGGATGAGCAGAAAAATGTAGGAGCGATGTTTGTTGGATTCCATTGGTTGAGCACCGCCTTGTTACCTTCATTGAAGGACATGTACACGTACACAGCGGCAAGATGCTCCTGAATGCTCAGGTGGACGAAGCAGAAGATCTTCCCTCTCCCACATTGCAGCTCAAATTCCTCCCTGAAAATCTGAGTGCACACTCCTGAGTACACTACTGCATCCTTGACATGTATATCACAATCTCTCAAGTCTTCCTCGTAGAAGATCAGGTTGCCTTTTATTAGCTGTTTGAAGGCAAGCAGGCCAAGTTTGAAAATCATCTCTTTGTCAATTCCTTGGGACTGGCCATACTTCTCCTTTCCAACACATGCTTGGATGATGAGAAAATGAGTGTACATTTGGGTCAGGGTCTTCGGTATTGCTGTACCTTTGGCATCTCTCAACATCTTCTCCAGAACGGTGGCCGAAATCCAGCAGAAGACTGGTATGTGGCACATGATGTAGAGGCTTCTAGAAGATTTCAAGTGTGTAATGGTTTTGTTGGCCAAGCTTTGGTCGCTGATTTTCTTCCGGAAGTATTCTTCCTTCTGGGAGTCATTGAAGCCCCTGATCTCTGTGACTTGGTTTATATTTTCAAGGGGGATCTGACTGGCTGCCGCCGGTCTGGAAGTGATCCAGACTTTTGCTGTAGGAAGTAGATTCCCCTTGATGAGGTTTATCATTAGCACATCCACTGTGGAGCTCTCACTTACACTGGACACGGTCAGGCTGTTCTGGAAACCCAGAGGTGAACGACGCTCGTCCAAGCCATCAAAGATAAACACAATGCTTTGAGCAGCAATGTGCGCAAACTTGATTCCTTTGAGTTGCGGAAAGAAATAGTGAACGAGACCCTCAAGACTGAAGTGCTGCGTGTTCATCAAGTTCAGCTCCCTGAAAGGAAGCGGAAATATGAAGTGGACGTCCTGATTTGCTTGACCTTCAGCCCAGTCCACAATGAACTTCTGCACGGAGATGGTTTTTCCAATGCCAGCCACTCCCTTCGTCAGTACAGTTCTGATACGTTTGTCTTGTCCAGGTAAAGGTTTAAAGATATCGTTGCATTTGATTGGTGTGTCCTCTGCTGGCAGGTGTGTCCTAGCTACCATCTCGATCTGTCTCACCTCATGTTCATTATTGACCTCCCCACTTTCTCCCTCAGTGATGTAGAGCTCTGTGTAGATCTCATTGAGGAGCGTTGAATGGCCTTGACTTTGTGGTCCATCAGATAATCGTTGAAACCGAACTTTCAGGTCTGATTTGAATTTCTGGTAGGATTCATCCCCACTTAATGATGAAATCGCCACCCTAAATGCAAAAAATATGATTCAAACATCTCTAATAAACATCATTACTGTTTCTCTAAACAACATATTTATTGATACAGTAGTGATCCAGGCAACATCCCCCTTACACCTTAGTTGAATAATTTTTAAAAATCTACTTTTATTGAAAACGTTGTCTTCAAAATATCCATTCATGTCATTTTTTCTTTCATGCAATGGCCTCAAAGTTAAAATAACTTAGACTAAGTCCGATTATATCTTTAATGGCAAACTCAAAAGTGTACATCCTTTTTGGTAAACCCTGAAAATTAGGTGTGAAGCTTGAAGAGTTGTACCAGGTGTGTACAATTATGGCTATATGTTAAAGTTGAGAGTCTGTAGATTTCCAGGGAACAGGGAGGCAGAGCTGAGAAACATTTTGGGATACCAGCACCCACTGTGAAGGACATAATCCAAAAATGGAAGAAACCCGGACACACTAAAACCCTACCATGAAGTGGAAGACCAAAAATGGTTACTGAACAATTGTTCAAGAGTTACGTAAGAATCTAAAACAAACAGCAGGGAACCTGAAACGGCAGATGGAATAAAAGTCCACGTCTCCACAGTCGGGAAAGTTTGGAAGAAAAAAATATGCAGAAAGCCATTGCTTACTTCTTGACACAAGGCAGCATGGGTGGAATGTGCGTAAGAGCACATGAACCAACCAAATGGATTTTAGAAAAAATGTTATGTCGTTGGATGGGACTAAAATGGAATTATTCTGACAATTCTTAAAGGTATGTGTAGCAAGAAAACTCTGCCTATTAGGAGATGAACACAGTTCCTACTGTCAAATATGGTGGAGGTATGCTGATGTTTTAAGGGTGTATGTCTGCATCAGGCACTGAAGCTCTGCAAAAAGTAGAAGGAATAATAAATGCAGAACAATGTCTCCAGATGTGGATGGAATCAAAAATGTGCAGATATTTTGAAGAGGGCTGTGCATGAAAGACAGCCAAGGAATCTGATACACTTGGAAATATGCCCAGAAGAATGGAAGAAAATTACACCAGAGTGGATCCAAAAAGCTTATCAAAGGCTGGAGGGGTTCTAAAGACAATATAACGACAAATAAAGTATTGAAGAAAAAGGGATGCAAACTTTTGAACTTATGTTATTTACATTATTTCACTGTCACTTTTTTTCACAGTTTTTATTTACTCTTTAACCAGATTTCTTACAAGTCAAGTCAAGTAGCTTTTATTGTCATTTCAACCGAATACAGTTCAGTACACAGTGAAACGAAACAACGTTCATCCAGGACCAAGGTGCTACGTACATGCAAACACAACTTAACATAAATTAACAACACAAGATAAATTAACAGCATTTTATAAACTAAAATCTATCTATATAAAAAGGGACAACAATAGACAACAGACAACAAAGTGCACATGCAAATGTGCAAACAAAGAGCTACAATACAATGTAACACGTTACTACAGCTTTTTTTTTTTGTTTGTTTACTTCCTTTAGTGATGGGGTATGAAAAATTGGACAATGGACATAAAACTAACCAAGCATTACGTATTGTTTTGATAAAAAAATATGCATATACATATACATATATATATATACATACATACATATATATATATATGTTTATGTAAAAATACAGGAGGTCCTCGACATACAATGACACATGACATACGTGTTTAGTGTTGTTTTTTTGGTGTGAAAGTCAAAGTGAAAGTGGATGTAAATATAATAAAATGCTCAGAAAAGGGCTAAACAGAGCCTCAGGTGTGTGAGTGTCTCCCTCTGGTGGACGGACAAAGGAATGGCCTCAGGGAATTACACACGTAGATGTGTATGTAAGCTGGTTTCAACTTTTAACTTAGGATGCATGAGAAACGGACCCCGTCGTAAGTTGAGGACCCCCTGTACATTGTTTTATTCGTTAAGCCATGTGAAAGCAAGGGGAAGTAAACATTTGCATGCAACTCTATCTCCAATTGGAAATTGGTGCAAAATTCAGAGGTTAAAATATTGTGAGATGACTGAGGTACATAGTCATTAGCTTACAGAGAAAGGTCTTCAGTGAGGAGGTTGACGCTCTGTTCAACAGCTGTGGTTTCATTTGTCTTTGATGTTCTTACTTCCTCGTCAGTTCTCAGCTTGGTCATCCTGAGGAAGACAAGAAACCAAGGTTGATATTTTCTAAACGTAGGTGTATCAAATGTCACCAGAAATAGTGGGTGTGCTCATGTCATTCGGAGAGATTTGATTGGCCAACACACTTTAAGCTCTTTTGCTGGGCAGTAATTTTAGATAAATAACATTAATATATTATATGATGTTTCTTAACCATTCCCAGAGATGAAACCAGGTGCAGATGAAGCTTCGCGCGTCCATGCAAGACGGTGGAGGCATGGAGGAGAAAGCTGGATCCAGACTTGGGTTCTTCTAACCAGCTCACACAAAATCAACTTCTATTTACACAATACAGCTCCTTTGCACTAATTCTAACGTTCACGTCAATGGCTTTACATTACTTATTCTGGGGCCTATAACTTTTGAACAGTACATGATTGTCATACTTTTTTTGCCTTTAAAGGAAAAACACAAAGCAGCTTTGCGGAACCCAGGTCTGAGCCCTTAATGAGTAATGGAGGCAATGGACACAAGGAGAAACTCCCTAAGTTGGAGGAAAAACTTCAGGAGGAACCATAACTGAGAGGAGCCCATTTTCTCCTGGGTGGCAGTGGATAGCGATGACAAACAAGCGTAACATTGTAAAGGCTGGGTGCCAGCAAACCCCTGCAGTACTCCTCCAGGCCACAAGGTGTACCGCAGGGGGTGCGCACCAACAAATCCCGGTAGCACCCCTCCAGATCAGCGGGCGCAGACAGCCTCCCAGAGCCGGCAGTGGTAACCACTGTAGTACCCGTCTCTGACCAGGGGGGGTCAGTGGCGAGTTGCCAATCAGTGGTAACTCTCCCCACCTGTCAGCACGGGTATAAAGATAGTCTTCACCCAGCTTTCTTCGCTGGGTCATTGTTGTGAATTGGCAACAAAGTTTCCTCCCAGCCCGTAATTCGGTAAAGAGTCTCGACTTTTTCAGTCTGCCTCTTACTCCCTCTGTTCTATCGAGTGATTGCTGTTGTGTGCGTGTGTGTACGTCTGTGTGTGTGCATGTTGCGGGGGGTTAGATTCTTTCATTTGTTTTTTCCACCGCCACTCCCGCCTCCCTCAAGAGCGGTGGGTTTTGGTTTCTGTCCTTTGTTTTTCCCACCGCTACTCCCGCCTACCTCAAGAGCGGTGGGTTTACTACTATAATAGGAACTCGGTGAGCTAAGCGGCTGGTTTCTGCCGCGGCGGTCTGGGGTTCGCTACCCGCCTCAGACTTCTTCTTCACTCTCTCTCTCTGTGTGGGTGTATGGGAGAGGAGTGATACCCTTTTGTTATTTGTTTATTTATTTTGTTCCGCTCCCCGTTTTTCTACTACTTTCTTTGCTTTTTTTGGCCGTGCAGAAGGGGGGTTCGAATCACACCCAGGGCCACTCTGAAATCACTCCCATTCAGTTGGTTTCAG
>JBBIGC010000001.1:17311205-17327011 GCA_037576955.1 Lepidarchus adonis
CCCCCCACCGCCCCCCCGCAGCGCTCGGGGCCCAACGGCAGGGACACACCGACAGCGGACCCGGATGTGCCCGTGCCAGTGGGGTCCGGTCCGTTCAGACCCCGTTTATATTAAAACAGTTATAGTTTTTAGGTTCTTCACCATTATACAGTGTTCAGCCGTAAGCGTCCTGCTGTTCTGCTGAAACAGCTCTGACTGTGCTGCGCTGTGTTCAGGTCCTGTTCTAGCAGAATCAGCGTTAACAGTTACAGCCACTGCCCACATGCATCAATGAGCCCTGGGCGCCCATGTCCATCACCCATTCACCAGTTGTCCTTCCTCGGGTCACTGATCACTTTTGATAGACACTAGCACCTGCAGACATGAAAACTCTGGACCATTGTCCAAGTGGCTCCTTATGTTTCCAGCACATCAACTTCAAGAACTGACTGTTCACTTGTTGCATGGTATCCCACCCTTTCCATGAGCCATTCTACTGAAATAAACCCGTCAGCGCTCATCTGTGGACCTAAAGGTTTCAAAATGAATGAGGGATCTCAGTACTTCTGCGTGAGACCTTCTACAAAATGAACGTCTGTATTTAACCTATAGTCACTGTGCTGCTCGTCTTCCTGCTCCGTCTCTTCTGCAGAACCATGTCCAGTCTTTTGGACACAGTCAAAGCAGAAGACCGAGCGCCACCAAAAGGCTGCCCCATGCACCAGGACGCCCCAAAAAGTGAGTTCCCCTCATTTTAACTCTATATTCACCCATTTTGTTTAGGTAGCATTTAGAGCTGTATAGATTTCTTATTATTATTTACTTCTAATAACTTGTTGATGTATCACATTGTTAAAGCTCTAAATACTTCTCAGCTCATATAATCCACAACAGTTTAGCTCCGCCCACTCTATAAGGATTCCATCAAGGCGATCAGATCAGAACAGATCAGACCTTTTGCCCTGGTGTTGCTTAACCCTCGTTTTTTTTTTTTGCCTCTTTTTTATCGTTTTGCGCCATCGTCCATTCTCAGTGTAATGGCCACGATTGGAGCCTTTTTGTTTTAAACTTAAACAGAGGTTTTGCATAACTTTGAAAACTGGCAAATGATGTCAGATTAAACGACCAAAAACCCATCAGTGAATTCAAGATTCAAGATGTTTATTCATCACATGCCTGGTTCTACACGTACAAGCAGTGAAATGCATCCTGATCCACTCCAGACCGTGCACGAATAAACTATAATTAAAGATTAGCAGGCTAAATTCTTAACACTAAACTAAAACTGAAATTATACTTAAACTTAAAACCTAAAACTTAAATTTAAAACCTAAAACCTAACTTAAAACTTACATTTAAAAGCTAAATCTAAACTTTAACATAAATGATAAACTTAACCTAAAACTTAAAATCTAAAACTTAACAAACTTAAAAGCTAAAAATGAACTTAAAACTTAAACTAGCTTATCACACACACATAGAAAAGGTAGATAAATAAGAGATTAAGCAGCTATAACACAAGCAGTTAGAAAAGAAACTGTCCAGAAGAACCAGAGGTGCAAACATCAGGAGAGTGAATAATACTGTTGTCAGAACAGCAGCGCAGATAGAAACTGCAGAGTAAAGTGCAGATGTACAGTGTCCAGTGTTATGGTCTGTAGATGGTGAAGTGCACAGTGCAGCAGGATGGTAACATGGGCACGTCTGACCCACTGCCAGGAAAAATAATCAAATTGACCCTAATTTTCCCATGTTTCTCCATGTTTCAGCTTTTCAGCCTTAAACTTTCTTCTATCATAGGTGCACCTCCATCTGAGTGCCCCATGCACCAAGCATCAGTGCAGGAAAATCCAAATGTTTCAGAAGCTCCAGCCCATCAAGAGAGGGCCTATGAGTTTGTGGAGTGCCCAATGAGAAGCACCGGTGGACCCACAGCGTCAGACATCAACCCTGCCAATATGGTACTGGAATGTATTGGAATTATGTTCATGACTAAGTGATATAGTCATTATTTTAATGTCCTGTCTCAAAATCACAGAAAGTTCAGAGTTTTCTCTGTCGCTAAGATTGTCCTGTCGATTTCAGATGCCTCCACCCAATCAGCAGCCTTCGCTCGGTCAACCCTTTTCTCTGTCTGTGAAGAGAGAGGAGTCTAACATCCCTCGGGCAAGTTCAGGCCAGAACTGGGTCTACCCCTCGGAGCAGATGTTCTGGAATGCTATGCTGAGAAAAGGGTACGCGAATATCAAAGCAAAGCTTCAGCAAATGATCAGATTTCTACAATTCTTTACCAAAATGTGGTCAATTGTCTTATTTTTCTAAACGCTGCTTCATTAGCTTCGCACTGGAGCCATCATCACAAACTCCTGTCAAACCACATTGACACACTAGGACGTACATTTACATTTATGCATAAATATGAACTAGAATACCATCCAATATTTGCACAAATTCTAAAAATGGGTCAAAGAAATCAAATTAAACAAATGAGACAAAAATATTCAAATTTGTCATTTATTTATTGAGGAAATTATGACATTTTTGAGTGGCAAAAGTGGGTCTCTATAATAAATGGTTCATTTGAAGGTAACGTTAATCGAGTGGCCTTGTGATGGGTTGGCCTCATGTCCAGCTAAGATTGGCTCCAATCCCGTATGTCCAGTCACAAGCAAAAGAGATTATAAATACAGTGGACATCAGAACCAGTTGTTGATGCTCATCAGGCTGGAAAAAAGGTACAATCCATCTCTAAAGGTTTTGGAAGTTCATAGTCAGACAGAACCTTTGTTACTCTCCCCATGAGTGATTGACCTACAAAGATAATTCCAGGAGAAATGCTTTTAAGAGTCTTTCAGGCCACAAAGGAACCCAGGGCAACTTGTAAGCAGGTAGATTTCTCTTTTACTTTGGCTAATGTTAAGGTTCAAGAGTCATATGAAATGATATCCATCATTTTATCAGAGAATGGTTAAAGAGGAATAAAGTTCATGTTTTGAAAGTAGAAGTCTTGACCGTAGCTCAGTAGAAATGTTGTGGAAGGACCTGAAGTGAGGAAACTCACCGAAATTCCAGGGTTACGGCTGTTCTGTATGGAAGAATAAGGAAAACATTGTCCAAGCCAATGTGTAGGACTCCTCAAGCATTAACAAAAAACATTTAGTTGCAATTATTGCTGCACAAGGAGGTTATAGCAACTATTGAAATTGAAGGTTCACTTACTTTAGCCGCATTTTAGATTGATTTCCTCAATAAATTAATGGAAATGTATATTTTTGTCAGTTCTCTTTATGCACCATTAGGATATGTGTGACAATATGGTGTAAATTTAGGTTATTATAGAGTTTACAAACCACTAAATAAAAAGTCTTACAGTCTGACACAATATGACAAATTATTTATATGAAATATAAACCTATGAACTAAATATAGTGATGATGGGCATCGCCAGCCTGTGTTTGGTATTCATATGCTATCACAGTTTTTAAAAAGGGGATGCGATATCGTTATCTGAATGTGCTGTACCTGAAATGTCCACCAGATGGCGCTGGAAAGAGCAAGATCTCTCTCAGAAAGACATGAAGAACATCATCAGGATCCACAACCAGAACAATGAGCAGGCATGGAAGGAGATCCTGAGATGGGAGGCACTGCATTCAAAGTAGGTCTCGCATTCAATGCTGACAATGTAGGTCAATAGTTTATTTTGAGACGATGTGGCCGCCATACTCGCAGGACAGACCACCACCTGTTGGTGTAGAGCTGTTTGAAAAGGCTGGTATACTGTGCCATCTTGTGGTCACCCGGCCAATCAAATATGCATCCATACACTGAAAACACAAACAATATGGGTTTATAGATAATAATAATAATTAATATTATTATTTCACAAACTCAAGGTCACTTTACAAAAAAAAACAAATAAAGAAATGAAATAAAAAAAATGAAAAAATAATGGAAAAGGTCATTCATTAAAAAGAAAGACAGACAGACCGCAGTCACGGAGAGATTGTGGAAGGGAGTTCTATAGTTTGGGATCCAAGGCACCGAACGACTTGCCTGCTAGCGTGGAAAGCCTGGTACAAGGAACCAGAAGTAGATTATTACCAGAAGATCTGAGAGAGCTGATATGAGCCATGTGCTTTGAGTAAGTAAAAACTCTGGCAGCAGAGTTTTGAATATACTGTAGCTTTTGAAGGAACTTGGCAGGGAAACCCATGAACAGAGAGTTGCAGTAGTCAGTGCGTGACATAACGAAGGCGTGGACTAAACTATGAGCATCAATGCTGGATGGGAAAGGTCGAAGACGAGCAATATTATGGAGGTGATAAAAAGCAGATAAAAGGGACTTAAAGTGTGACTCAAAGTTTAGTGAAGAATCAAAAAGGACCAAGATTTCTGATAAACGGTGCAGATTTAACTAATACACCATCAATACTGATCGAGAAATTGGAGGAGTGAGAGAGTATAAACTTGAGCTGTAAGAAGTTTTCCTGCATCCAGTGCTTTAGATCAGTGATGCAATCAATCAGAGAATGAGGTGGAGAGTCGAGCGGTGGGTGTGTGGAAACATATAGTTGAATATCATCTGTGTAACAGTGGTAGTTGAGACCATGGCTACGTATAATCCAGGCAGGATGTAGAAGAGAAAGAGTAGGGGTCTGAGAATGGACCCCTGGGGGAACCCAGACCAAACCAGTGATGTGGAAGATTTACATGGGCCTATTTTAATAAACCACTGAAGAGCAGTGCCTGAGATACTGATAGATAAAAGATGGGAGATAAGAATGTTGTGATTTACAGCGTCACATGCATTTAAATCAAGCAGAAGGAGAATGTTAAGTAGTCCAACATCAGCTGACCGGAGGAGATTGTTAGTAACATGCAGAAGAGTCGTTTCAGTACTGTTACGAGTAAGAAAAACTGACTGAAAAGCATCATAGTGTGTGTTATTCGTTAAAAAAGGTGAACTACTGCAGACCTGGAGCATTCCATAAGACTCCTCACAGTAACGCTCTTGTAAAAGTGGGTTTACACTCCTTATTCCAGCACATCAATTTAAAGAGCTGACTGTTTACTTCCGTCCTCATATATATCCCACCCCCCTGACAGGTGACAATATTATTCAAGTTACTTTCCAGTGGTGTTAATATTATGGCTGATAGGTTAACAATACAGTGTTGGAATGGTTATTGTAATAACTGGAAGAAATATTACAATTATTAATCAATATTTTTAATATTGAAAGTCACAGATATCTTCCAGTAACATACAGTAAATCCTAGGGCAGTTTCCATTTGGGCCAGAGGGGGATGGGTTTTATAAAATGTAATAACAAATCATGACATTGAGCTTTATTAAATATGAATGCTAGTGGTGGGCCACAATATCGATAAGAGGATATATCGTCGTCCTTGCTCACGTCACACGATAATTGATACGCCATTGGCAATATCGATATTTAAATTAATAAATATTCGCCAAATTAATTTACCGGCGTTGCTACCTCTTCTCTCCTCTGGGTGGCACTGCTCGATTAAGTGCAGGAGATTTGGGTGAGAGCTGAAGAAGACGTTTCAACAAAACTTACAAACTGCAACAGTTCGATGCAAAAAAAGCTCGGATGAGACGCCCCAACCACATTTAAATCTAAAGTCTGAGTTTGGCTTTTAGAACACTGGAACAGAGTGTGGATTATTTTGTGATGGTCGTATCTCTGTGCGTCTCTTCCCTGTACTTATTTTGTAGCGTTTGGATGAAGCTACAGCGACATACATTGGTTAAATGATGGTTTTAAGGTTTAAGGTGTGGTCATTGGAGTCAGTCAAGCTTTCTGATATTATGTGTGGCATTTCATTGCATTTTTTTTAGTGAAGAACTGGCTTTTCTGACTTTCTGTTGTCTAGAATGCAGCGTAAAATTTCCTTACACCTACTGTCACACTGATCAAGACTGACTGATTGTGGTTCTCCACAGAGAATGCCCATGTGGACCTTCGCTTGTGAAGTTTGGCGGCAAAGCAAAAGATTTCACTCCAAGAGCCCGCTTTCGTCACTGGATGGGGTGAGTTAGTCACGTTACAAAAGGCCAAGTCTATATACCATTAACACTACATTGTTTAAATTGGTTTCATGATTTATTATTGTGCCTTGTACTTGAATTGGGGATACTATACCAGTATTGATATTGTGTAATTCTGCCGTGTTTGCGCGTTTATGAAATGTTAAACAGTTTAAATAGTTAAAAATGGAGGTGGAACTATACTACATTGCTACGTAGTCAGTGGGACACATACAGTGGGTGGACAGAAATAGAAAAATAGAACCTTTTGGCTTAAACAGGAGCATTACATTTTAACAAAGAGAAATGTTAAACATGGTGGTGGTAGTGTTCAGTTTTCTATTTTGTTGCAGCAGGGCCTGGTGGCTTGCTTTATGAACAGTGAATTCTGAACATACAAGTGAATTCTTAAAGAAAATGTCAAGACATCTGTCTGCGAATTGAATCTCAAGAGACAGTGGGGTCGCACAGCAATATGATGATGTAAACAAATCTCGGGGCCGGTGTGTGCAGTGTGCATCGAAAACAGGAAGCATAGGAGGATAGAACATGGGCAACGTGGGTTAGCAATCAGCAACGCTACCCACTCCAAACAGGAGAGAAATAAAAAAGGAAAAGAAAACTTAAGCTAAGAATCTAAGGGAAAAGAAACCAAACCTAGAGGTGGAAACCCTCGGAGTAAAAATGAAAACTGAACACTAACAAAGAAATAAACACTAGCAAAACAGGGAGAGTAACGACTCTAAAGCTACAGTAAGTGGTTCTGAAAAATGAATAAAGGAGAACAAAGTGAAAGTTAAAAATCCTGACCGTACTCCATTTGAAATGTTGTGTAAAGACTTAAAGCAAGCAGTTAATATGAAAAAAAAAACAAGTAGAAAGAAAAAGGGTAGAAGCTGTTTCTGCGTGATCCACTTTCTTATTGGATTAATTTTGTACAAGTTGTTCAAATAGGTTTTCGTTATCTTCTTTTAACGATTCAGTGTCAGATTTTGCTTTTCGTCACATTCATGCGATGTTGTGTGGTGGAGTGTGTTTACAATGACATCACTTTTCATCTACACTGTCACTAACATTCCTCACCTAGAAATCCAGCAACTGGTCTCCTCAGTTCCCAAACATTTACACACCATTGTTTAAAGAAGAGGCAATAAACAGGGCCTCTTCCCCAACATTTTTGAGATGTATTGAGGCCATTAAATTAAAAAATTAATCTGTGTAAACATTTGATATGTTTTCTACATTATATTGTGAATAATATATATATATATATATTTAGAATCATAGCATTCTTTTTTGTGTGGTTACATTTTACATTGCATCTAATGAGTTGGTGTTGTAACATCAGTAATAAAATTCCAAACTTTTGAAAGGCAGTTTGAGCTCCTAGCCAATGACTCTTCAAATAGGTGTGGGTGATATCGCAAAAAAAAATCAAATCACGATATGATCATTTTTTTTTGATACACAATATTCATTATGCTATATTAAAAAATACATTTGAGTACAAATGATTTTATTCAGGATTTCTCACTTAGCAGTGCAATAGTTCACTTAAGCAAGACTAATGATGCTTAAGCAAGACTAATCTGTCTAAAATAAAACATGAAGTTTGACAGTTTTTAAAATACAGATATCATCACAATATTCTCAGAGAATCATACTGTGACCATAATTTATCACGATAACAATATATATTATCATATTGTCCAGCTTTAAATTACAACCCCCATAGGAGCATCAGCTGTACTTCAAAAACATTTGATACTTGACAGCACAAAATGTGACACTTTTTTCTTTTTGAATAGAACTAATACTTAAAACACAAAGTGTGCATAAGAAAGTGCACCCCAGAAAACCACTCTTTCCTTATTTCACTCTTGCTGCAGGAACGAGCTGCCGTTTGACCGACACGACTGGATCGTTGACCGATGTGGAAAAGAGGTCAGATACGTGATCGACTACTACGACGGGGGTCAGAGCTCCGGTCTCACGGTCCTAGATGTGCGTCCAGCGTTTGACTCTTTACAGGCGGTGTGGGATCGTATGAAGGTGGCCTGGTGGAGATGGACCTCCTCATGACTCTGCGCTGCTGAGGACTTTTAATGAACCGTATTTCAAAACTGAGCTCTGGCTTGAGTTTAAGCTCATTCGGTTGCAGAAGACATGATGTGATGAGTAGAAAACTACAATACTCACCCTGTGATGTCATCTTGTTCCCAGGGTTTCTCATGTTGGTATGGGCTGTAAGTGGGATGCGTTACATACATATGTAAAATTTGCAATCTTGCACCTTGAATTTAATGATACTTCCTATAGGATTATCCTGGGGCTTTACAGTCTTTGTGTGTCTGAATCTGTATATTCGAAGACCCTGAGCTGTGTTGGAGTCTAAAATCATCAGCGCATCCTATATACTGTATTAAAATCTGCTAATACAGTCCCAGTATGAATAATTTATGAACTTTATTAAAAAAACCTTATTTTTCTGCTGAAGTTGTTTGGCTAATTTATGTTTAAATTCATGTATATATTATATTACATATTTATTCATGTATTTAGATGGCATTCAGCTTTATATATTTATTTTTTATGCATTTATATATAATTATATTTTTATTTTTAATGCTGCATCACACGTGTGTGTGTGCGTGCGTGTGTGCGTGTGTGCGTGTGTGTGTGTCCTTGTAACAGCAAGAGAAACATACAATGATCTGGTGACAAGGTCACGAGTGCTCAAGGCTCATTGACGTGCTAGATAGACGAGTTACTGTAAATTGAATTGGCCTCTGACAGAAATGTGTCCGAACACACGCACAGCTTTGTAGCTACAGTCCAGCCTGTGTGTCCATGTTGACCCCTGTCCACTAGGCAAAGCTCCTACACTGGACATAAGAGCTTCAAAAGTGGACTATGGATCAGTGGACCAGTGCCTGTTCTTATGAATCATGTTTACTTGGACATCACGTGGACCGCCAGGTGAATGGATTGCTTAACTGAGGAAGAGATGGCACCAGGTTGCACTATGGGAAAAGGCAAGGTGGTGTTCTGCTGGGAAACTTTGGATTCTGACATTCATGTGGATTTTACTTTGAAATCTGCTCGTAAAATCTTGATGCCAGATATCAGAGCAAACCTATGGCCTGTATACTTATCATCCATTACATTAAAACCACCTGTTTGTATGCATGTGTGTGAATATATAATAATAATAGTAATAATATAATGTATAATATATAAATTATATCTATCTATCAATCTGATAGATTGATAGATTATCTATCTATCTATCTATCTATCTATCTATCTATCTATCTATCTATCTATCTATCTATCTATCTATCTATCTATTAAATATAATAATTTGAATTTATATAGTGCCTTTCTCAAACACAAGGCGTCTTTACACAGCAAAATATCAAATAAAACTAAAACATATACTATAATAATATAGTGTGTATGAAAATTGTATATACATATGCTTCTAGAATTAATGTGATGGTGATTTATTTAAAGAATGTATAACGGAATATATATGTGTGTGTATAAATATATATACATCGTGTTAATAATAATTTTAATGATCATAATACCCCGAATACTACCCTTAGTAGTTTTTAGTTTAACGGCGGGAACCTTTAGTTTTAAGTTCCTTGTACCAGCACGGAATTAAAAGTGTAACGTACCATCACAAACCCAGGTGTTTCGTGCGTGTTTCGAAAGCGCCGGTGCGATTGGATGCGGAGGAGGGATTCGTTAGCAGCTCTTATGCTGACATGAGTGAAGAGGCTTTAGAGGAGCAGTGCGTCCTGTCTGCGATTTACTGCGGGAAAGAGGAGTTTGAGGTGATTGAGGATTCGGGTAAGAGACTTCAGTTGTATTAACGACAGTGACCGAGTCTGCAGCTGAATCCGTTCCTCCTCAGGCACTATTACAGCATTATTACTATTACTTGCTCTTAATAATAGTTTAAATACTAACAATAATGTTATAAATTAAATAAATGTTTAATCTAGAGATTAATTCAGGTGTATATATTTTTAAAAACTGAGGAAACCAAATGTAATAAATAATACATTTTGCATCCAGAATGTCATATTGAGGTGACATTTGTAAGTAAATATTTAGATTTTTTTTTTTGCAACTTATTTTTGTTACCCTAAATATTTTTATTAATATGTGCAAAATGTAGTAATATGCGACCTGTAATATAATTTAACAGTTAAAAATGTAATAGTTGCATGTTAACCCTGATCTCTTGTTTCATCATTCAGTCATTAATGAGGTAATATTTTAGTAATAAGGTAATACGTTGTTAGTGGATAAGATAACAAAAATGGTTAAAATTGCATTTCCTATTGTGACAATTTTCCAGGATAATCATCAAGGGAAATAATGGAGACTGACAGCAAGGTTTTTATGCTCGAATTAGGCAGCAGCCCGTCGCTTTATTAAGTTCTGAAAAGAACTCGGAAGCTAGTGCGCCCTCAACTGGCGCAGTGCACATTAGGGCATCAGAACCCAACATGGCTGGGGATGGCTGGGCTCACCGACATCACCACGTAAAGCACCAAACACAACGACTGTGAGTCCAGCCATCCACCCAAAACCCACCCAAAATAACCCCAAATACCCCATAACACACATACATACACCCCAAATAACACAAAAACCCACCAAACCCATTACCCAGGGGGCCATGCGGCACCAACTTAAGCCTTAGCTCTGTTACACTATTATGATTCCAGCTGTATAAGCACAGCTGTACTAACCTGCGCCTCTCTTCCTGTGACCAGCTGAGACGGGTCTCATTTACCGCATCAACGCGTTGGTAGAATCCGACGAGAAGAAAACCCCTCTGAGTCTGATCTTTCATCTGCCTCCTGAATACCCCCGCACTCCTCCGGACGTTAGCGTGAGCTCCAGTGAGCTGTCGAGGAAACAATGCCGGGATCTGAGGGAGGTGGTTCTGAACAAAGCGCACAGTCTCCAACCCAGGCCTATGGTCCACGACCTGGTTGCGTGGCTCCAGCAGAACTTCTCTGGCCTCGTAGCAACATCAGACACACTCGAGAACCAAGATATAGCAGAGGGTAAAGCGGACGGACTCTGGACAGCACTGCTTCATTTAGATCATATGAGATCAAGAGCGAAATACATTAAACTCATTGAAAAGTGGACTTCAGAGTTAGGACTCACTGGAAGACTCTTCGTGGGAAAGCCTATCTTGATCCTACTGCAAGGGGAGAGGAGATGCATTAAGGTAACAGGAACGGTCATATTTACTGCACAGTGTCGTTTTGGGGTGGACATTATTAGGGTGCAGGAATAGTAAAAAAAATCAACAAAACATGACTCTTAAATGGTGCTATGGCAATGAATTATGTTGGTAGGAGGAACGTCGATGCAGTGTTTTGTTTTGATACAGCAGTAATACTTATTCATGTAATATTCCGATTGTAATTCGCTTTAATTCACTCAATCCCTCTGAGAGGGAAGTGAAAGTGACTTTTTATGATTGTGAACACAAAAGTGCACGGCAGCAAATTTGGACCTCTGCATGTTGAGGTGGCTGGGCTCCACCACGTAAAGCACCAAACATGACGGTGAGTCCAGCCATCCACCCAAAACCCACCCAAAATAACCCCAAATACCCCATAACATACCCCCCCCCAAATAACACAAAAAATGCAACAAATTTGGACCTCTGCATGTGGAGCTGCTATTGTTATCGGTTGTCTGGAACCAGTCTGCGCATTCTCCTCTGACATCAACAAGGCATTTTCATCCACAGCTGCCGCTCACTGGACCTTTTCTCTCTTTTTCGGACCATTCTCTGTAAACCCTAAATATTTTATTAAAATGTGTAAAATGTAGTAATATCCCACCTGTAATATCATTTAACAGTTAAAAATTGAATAGTTGCATGTTAACCCTGATCCTAACCCTATTTTAGTAATAAGGTAATAAGTTGTTAATGTTAAAAATTGTTCAAATGGCATTTCCTATTGTGACAATTTTCCAGGATAATCATCAAGGGAAATAATGGAGACTGACAGCAAGGTTTTTATGCTCGAATTAGGCAGCAGCCCGTCGCTTTATTAAGTTCTGAAAAGAACTCGGAAGCTAGTGCGCCCTCAACTGGCGCAGTGCACATTAGGGCATCAGAACCCAACATGGCTGGGGATGGCTGGGCTCACCGACATCACCACGTAAAGCACCAAACACGATGACGGTGAGTCCAGCCATCTACCCAAAACCCACCCAAAATAACCCCAAATACCCCATAACACACATACATACACCCCAAATAACACAAAAACCGCAACAAATTAGGACCTCTGCATGTGGAGCAGGTGTAGCCCATCTTCTTCAAGGTTCAACTTATGTGTTCAGGGATGGTATCCTGCCGACTTAGAGTTGGAGCAAACTCGGGGTCTGTGTGGTTTAGAGTAGAATAACGCCAGCCGTTCAGGGATTGGGGGAGAACCAGAGTGAAAGGTGGTCTTGGAACAGTGGGCTCTCGAATGATCTGGGGCTCAGTCGGTGAGAGATCCTGTATCGTGAACACAGGTCGCAGATCAGTCGTAGGGTTGTGCATAAGACTCCAGATCACAGGAAAACAAGTCGCCTAGCGTGAGCACCTCAGACATCGTGACATCTCGTAATCTTGTCTAAAATCGTGCAGTATGTTTGAACGTAGGGTAATGATCTTTTCCTTTTCAGGAGTATATCCACCTGCAGAGGAGCGGGAAAGCTGATGTAGACTCATCAGGAAAACGCTGCAAAGAGAAGATGTTGAGCGTTTTATGCGAAATTCCTCTTTCTGAGGATTTCAAAAAGTAAGACACATTCATACACTTTTAAATGAACTTGTTTACCTCAAAAATATTTAGGCCATCACTTCATCTTCCCCGCCTCTTCCTGTGGGCTCGTCTCTTTGTTTCAGGATATCATCTTTTGAAGTTAAAGAAGTTTTATCTTTGGAGGAGCTCAGGAACCAGTTTGATGAAGTTGGTTCATTGAAGCTCTACCAAGAGTTTGTTCCCTCGCTGCTGTAAACAGCTTCTGCTGTTAAACCGGTGGTGGTGTGTTTACTGGCAGCGGGTGGAGCCCAAGGCTGCTTTTTAGTGCGATGGATGGAGGAAATGGAGCAGACCGGACACTCAGGGTGAAATCTTCTCCCTCGTAATGGCTAAACACTGCAGGAAATGATGGCTTGACATTTATGCCTTAGAAACCTCTTCAGAAATGTTCTGGATCAATTGTATGTTTTAAACCCCATATTTAAGTTAACCTTTACATTTTCTCTGTAATTCTTTTTTCTTTTTTTCTCTCCCCATCTTGGTTGTGTGTGTCAGTGCAAGCATACAGGAAAAAAAATACACACACATTATAGGTCAAAATTTTGAGAACACTCAGTTCTTCCAGTGTTTAACGCTTCTGTTATAGCAAATAACCTTAAATGCTAAAAGCTAAAATTCACCAAAATAAACAGATTTCCTTTAATTCTTTGCATTTGATTGAATTTTATGATCATTATGATTATATTACAGTACTGTACTAATACTGCATCAACGTGTTCCCTCTCCACCTTTTCCTCCACATTGTGATCTCCATATACAGTACTACTTCCTGCTCTACAGTACTGTACTAATACTGCATCAGAGGGTGGAGGAACATGACCTGGGGAATTGTTCACATTAACCATTAATTTTAATTCTTTGGGGGGAAAACATGTTCCGTATTTCAGTGTTTGGAGACGTCAGCTTTTTATGTGGTGTGTTCCATTATTGTAAGACTTTACCCATGTCATGGGAACCCAAGGCTCATTAAGTATTCAGAAAAATTCCAGCTGCATAATACATCGTTCAATACGAATGGCTTTACGTGACTTGAATGCTAATGTTTGGGTGTTTTTTTTGTGTTCAATATTGCGTTAAAACTTTAAAAATGTTCCAGAGCATCGGAACCCTGTGAACTGAGTTCTTCTCACAAAAGCCCTACACCACCCACCTCTATATTAGCCCCTCCTGAGTATAAGCAGCTGTTGGCTGTAGATTACAGGGGGGATTAATGTAAAATTACGTTTTGTAAATCACGATTAACAAAGCTTAATGAAAATCACCTCACTGCCCTTTACCACCATCCTCTCAGAACAATAAATTCACCTTCCTCGACCTTTTCCCAGACATTTTCTTCCGAAACAACACAGCTTAAATGTCATCTACGTAGTGGCATTTACTTGTATAAAATCACTCTTCGATCCACCGTTGAAGCAAACCTCCATCAGAGCGGCTGAGAGGTGAGTGATGGGTAAAAACACTGAATAGTTTAGTTACATGCAGATTAAGTGAGAAACTGAGCTGAGGATGTATTGGCTTATTACCCAAGTTGGGTGGGTGGGGGGGTGGGGGGTGCAATGTTTAGCCCTGTTGCCCCAAAGCAAGAAGGTCCTGGGTTTGATCCTTTTCCGTGTGGAGTGTACAAGCTCTCCCTGTGTTGGTTTCGGTTTCCTCCAGGTTCTCCGGTTTCCTCCCACTGCCCAAAGACTTGTGGGTTAGGTTGACTGGCTACTCTACATTACCCATAGGTGTGTGAATGGTTCTGTCTTTCGTCTGATGGGTTGGCTTCCTGTCCAGGGTGAACCCTGCCCCGTGCCTGTAGTTAGCTGGGATCGGCCCCAGCTTCCCCTTGGCCCAAAATGGAAAAAAACGCTACAGAAAACCTAAAAATGCTGGAAGTGTTGGACTTAGCGTGGTTCTTCCAAAATCTAGACTGATGTTTGTTACGTTCTGTAGATGTGTTATTAACATCAAAGTCCTTTGCAGCCCATAAATACACCAATTTCCTCAGGTTTCCAGATTTAAGCCACGCCCACTTTCAGTTACAATTTCTAATTCCAGAAATCAAAGTTACGTGTTGAAACTGAAAAATGATGGTGCAAGTGTTGGTCCTGTGATTGGGAGATCTTGAGTCTGGTCCCTGGTGAAGCCATAGCCGTCCGTCTCCAGTTGGTCCAGTTGGAATTCTCACCACTCATTTACTAAAGTGGGTTCTCTAAAAAAACTCTTTCTGCCCTGAACCTTTAGGTGTTTTCTACCCGACTGATCCACCTGTTCCAGTGTTATCTACTGTGGGGTTACTCCAGAACCAGGTTTGGGAACCTTTGCTTTAGGGAACCAAAATGGTTCTACTGTGGCATCCAACAGAGAACATTTTCAGACACTTATATGTTTATAAGGGATAGACAGGTATGTAGGTATATACAGATGCAAAGAGTTAGGAGATAGACAGATATAGGTATACAGGTAGGGATAGACAGGTGTAGTTATACAGATGGGAATAGACAGGTGTAGTTATACAGAGGGGGAGAGACAGGTGTATGTTGGCATACAGAGGGGGGTAGACAGGTGTATGTAGGCATGCAGAATGGGATAGACAGGTGAATATAGATAAAGAGGGGGATAGACAGGTGAACGTAGACAGAGAGGGGGCTAGACAGGTTTATGGATACAGATGGAGATAGACAAGTGTATGTATACAGAGGGGGACAGACAGATGTGTATATATACAGAGGGAGATAGACAGGTGTATGTATACAGAAGGGGATAGACAAGTGTATGTATACAGAGGGAGATAGACAGGTGTATGTATACAGAGGGGGATAGACAGGTGTATGTATACAGAGGGGGCAGACAGGTGTATGTACACTGAGGGGGATAGACAGGTCTATGTATTCAGAGGGGGATTGACAGATGTATGTATAC
>JBBIGC010000001.1:17350754-17362129 GCA_037576955.1 Lepidarchus adonis
CATTAATACAGGTAACGAGTGGAGGATAGAAGAGCTTCTTAAAGAAGAAGTAACAGGTCTGTGAGGCCAGAATTCTTTAAAAATCACACAATGTGAGTTCCTGGATTTTTATTTTTTTTACTAACCTCTCTCGTCTTTTTAAGTGGGACATCTTGCAGAATCGGTGGCTGCCAAATACTTTTTTCCCCCACTGTATAATATTGTATTATAGTCTTAATGGTCTTTTATTTTAATTTCATTTATTTTATTTCATTTAATTTTTTAATGTATGCTTCTATGTCAATTCTGTGTTTATCTGTAATTATTGGTTTACCTGAATTAATAAAATCTTAAATGTTTTAAGAGGATGGGGCATTGTTTTGACCCTAGCCAAATATACGTAGTTCACCATGTAAAGAGCTGGACTTTTTGGATGTAACTCACATGAGTGCACTATACAGTGAACGGCACTAATGATGCCCTATTAAAATATACACTGCTCAAAAAATAAAGGGAACACAAAAATAAGGCATCCTAGATCTGAATGAATGAAATATTCTTATTATATTCTTATATCATATACTTTGTTCATTACATAGTTGAATGTGCTGCTAACAAAATCACACAAAAATTATCAATGGAAATCAAATCTATCAACCCATTGAGGTCTGGATTTGGAGTCACACTCAAAATTAAAGTGGAAAATCACACCACAGGCTGATCCAACTTTGATGTAATGTCCTTAAAACAAGTCATAATGAGTGGCCTCCACGTGCCTGAACTCCGTACAACACCTGGGCATGCTCCTGATAAGGTCTCCACCCAGACCTGGACTAAAGCATCTGCCAGCTCCTGGACAGTTTGAGCATTGATGAGCATCCTGGATGAGCTGTACTATCTGAGCCACTTGTGTGGGTTCTAGACTCTAGTCTCATGCTACCACTAGAGTGAAAGCACCGCCAGCATTCAAAAGTGACCAAAACATCAGCCAGAAAGCAGAGGAACTGAGAAGTAGTCTGTGGTTTCCACCTGCAGAACATCCTTTATTGGTGATGTCTTACTAATTGCCTATAATTTCCTTTTCCATTTGTACAACAGACTGTGAAATTGATTGTCAATCAGTGTTGCTTCCTAAATGGACAGTTTGATTTCTCAGAAGTGTGACTGACTTGTGCTGTTTAAGTGTTCCCTTTATTTTTTTTGAGAAGTGTAGATATACTATGTGCACTATGTAGTGAATAATTTCTCATTGTGAATGCACCCCATCAAAAAAAGCACACCCCAATGTCTGCCATTAACCTATCACAGCTTTCAACAGTGCTTGGGGGGAGCACTGTAGCAGGACAGTACCAGTAACAAAAAAGAGATCTGTCACTGCTATAATTTGAGAAAGACACAGCAGGATAATACTGACGTATTTATTGCTCAATTTCATCAGTCCGTCCAACATTAACATATAATTCTTATATCATATATCTTTTCCTTTGAACTTTACCATTATTAAAATGGGTTTTAAAGAAACGTCACCAATCTGTTACGATAGATAACCAACCCCTCCTCTTGGCAAGTCTGGCCCGGACCAATAGGTGTTGAGCTAACGGGGTTTGACTGTATTCTGGAGAACACTATCTAGTGACTATGACATAGTTTGGAGCACAGCCTCAAATCTGCCCTGTATAGCATTTTACACATCAAGGTAAAACTGTACACTAGTGAACAGTCCTACAAAACCAGTGGTCAGTCTCCAGCAATTCCGGAATCCACCCCGTCCTGCCCCGGCCCAGCTGTCAAAGCCATCATAATGCTGCCTGACTGTACGGCCGCTGGCCGTCAGGTTTCTATGCCCGATGATGCATTTTGCACAGTGCATTTAAGAGGCAATAATGACATTAAAGGCATCGGGGAGCCGATCTATTTCAGCAGGCGGGACACAGGCTCCGCTGTCATCTCCTATTTTCTGCTCAATTGGCGGCGGATTCTCCTGGACCGCTTTCTATTCCGGGCCGTCGTCGCTGCTTTCTGCGGGAGACAGATATGTCCTTAAAGCGGAGCAGCAGCAGTGGCCAGGCTCCAGAGCTGCTGAGCTCATACCGAGCATCAACATGAGTGCTGACCCACACACACACACACTCAGAGTCAAAGGCAATCCAGACATCTCTGTAGCCGTTGAAAGCTGACTCTGAAAGCTTGCGGAGCGAAAAATTCCCATGTGGACATTGAACTGATTTCAGAACGTGATCCTGACTTTACCATGTGATTCGGCAGCTGGGCTCTTAACCCTTAGAAGTTTATGGATATTAATATCGTTGTTGTACATATGGGACTTTTAGAGCATTCAGTTTGGCCTTGACAAAAAAAATTTAATTTATTAATTAAACTTTTAATTATATATTTTATTTTTGCTTATTTTGTTAGTTATCTTGGAGTTTGAGGTGATACTTTAACATTGTGTAATTATGTAACTTTATTAGCAGTAAATAAAGTGAAATGCAAAATGCGCCAACATTTAGAGTAACGACCCCTAACGCGCTCTGGTCGCTATGGTAACGGGTAAACGTTCCTTTCAGAATAAGTTTTCAGTGCGGTTGTGATGATCTCAGGGTTTTCTGTCATGACTTTCATGCAGAATACCGGCAAAACTGAGTCTCTAACATAATTAGATGCTATGGACTGATCATTTTTTTGAAGTTGTAATTTTTGGTACAGGACTCCTGAATGTTTATAAGTTTATAAGCTGTGTAATGTTTTGCGATCTATCTTTAGTTGAAGAGGGGGCAAAATGGCTCTTTTGATAGTAAAGGTTGCCGACCCCTGGTCTAACACAAACAGCAGTATAGTGCATTGCCCCAGTTCCCAGGATTCCATGAGCTGGTGACCAAAATAGCGAGGTCACTCACTGTATATTAGGGGCGTAATCTGTATCTGTTGCAAGTTCTTGATATCAAGTCAAATTCATTGTAAACTTTGTCATTTTAACAAGGAGTACATGTAAGTGGGCTGCATCCGAGTCGGCAATGGGCGCCATTCATTGAGTGACAGCTTTGAGGGAGCATGGTTTCCCTTCACTGGCTGACAGACAGGTGTGCTTACCCAGGGTTGTGACGTAGTCTGCAGGTGGAGAGATCGTGGATGGAGCAACCAGCACTGATATGGAACATCTGAAGCAGACACTTTCTCTGTGTGGTTGCCTTGAGTGCTCCTGCTGGTCTACTCTGACTGCTAACTTTCCAGCTGGCCATGCAGGAGCCCATTGGTAAAATGGGTATATGGTCCTTGAGTTTACCACTGGACCAGTCTGCCCATTCTCAAAACAGGGCCAGAGCAGAGCCCTTCGCATTTTTATACATGACTAGCAAAGCTCAGCTTATAAGAGGCAGTTTGCTTTTGTCGTCTACCTTTTTTTGGCATAGCGCACTTGTATTCCTTCCTTAAATTGTCTGTGTTCGGCCTAGGCTCAGCCAGATCCACTTTCTGTTCATTTGCAACGAATCGTTATGTGAACTACCCTGAGACATGATAAAAGGTGATTGTGTTAGCGACTAGCACAACCCCCCTGCAGATATACTGTACATGCAGAGATATATGAGTATTACCAGTTACCAGGTTTTGAATTTCTGTGTTTATAGCTCTGGTTTTCCTGGGGGTATTGCTTCGACTTTTTAAAAGGTGGGCACGAGGTCTGTTTAACTGCCAAGTTTGGTGAGGGTGGGTTTCATGGCCGCTGAGCTACAGAGGTCAGAGCAAACTCAGGGGTTGTTTGGTTTGTGGATGAATTATTATGGTCGTATGGGGATTTAGGGCTCGAATTGGTTAGAAAGGGAAGAGAGAGCTGTGCAATGTAGTCCTGGAATCGTGGGCTCACGTGTGATGTAGTTTGGTGGTCATGATGAGATCTGAGGCTCTGTCATTAAAGAAATCTCACTGTGTGAACACTGAGGTCGCAGATCAGTCATATGACTGTGCACAAGACTCCCGATCACAGGAACACTAGTCACCTAGTGTAAACACTGTTTGTATCAGTGTCAGTTATCTTAAGATCTTGGCTACACCCATATTCAGCCAGTGGTGCAGTGATGGTGCTCTCGTACCGAGGACCAGGGGGATTTGATACACGTTTTGGCTCATGCACCATGCACCTTCATGGAAGGACCCAGACAGGAGTAGTCCCATTTCTGCCTGACACGGATGCAAATGATTAAGTTTATTAAGCCCTGAGAGTCTGCATTTTCCAATAAATGGATGATAGACTTGTTTCACCAATAAATATATGTGCTGGTTGTACTGGGATGGAATATCGCCCTCGTTTTACCATTTATTTAAGCCTTTCATTAAAACCAAAAATCTTCTATAGAATCTAGAAGTGTGTTCACTTTCACAGTCACTATTATTATGAATGTATTAATATGCTGCGACAGAGTTTTATGAGAAAAAATGTGTCAATTGATTTGTTTAATTGTACTGGCTGGACAGTAACCCAAATCCAATGTGAGCTCAAACAATGCAATGAGAAGCATGTCGATATTAACTAAATTATGATTATTATATTCATATTGCATATTATATTTATTTAAATCAAATAAAATACATACTTATAACACATCTGCCTTCTTTATTTGACCAAAAATACTTCAATTTGGCTGTCATAGACAGAAAGTTTTGGCACCCTTGTAGAGACCATATCTCCCTCAGAATATGGAAATATGTAACCGTGGTGATAAAACTGCAGCTATAGAAATGGTTCTTCTCAATATTGAGAAAAACCTGTATGAAAAAAATGCTAAAATATTTCATCAAAGTGAAATTATGCGAACTATTGTTCTCAGTCCCTAAAAAAAGGGGAAACTTCCTGCGAAGGAAAAGTTCCTCTTGTCAGAAGTGCAAACTAACATTTTGGATTGGAGTGTGATGGCGAACCGTTTTTGTAAAGAGTGTAGGAACGTCTGGACAATAAGGCACTTAGCTCTGAACACGTCTAACTGTGAATATAAATGTTTTTCTTGTGTGTGAGAGAGAGGGAGAGCGAGGGGGGGAGGGGGAGGAGTATTTCTATGTGTTAAACATCCATGAAGGCAGTAATGGTGAACGTGTAATGAAAGGCGACGTGCACCTGCGGTTTACCCCACGGGCCTTCGCTATAGATCAATGTCTGTGTGACAGGTGACCTCTGCCCTTTCGCCTGGATTCAGGGTCCCGTCAGTATCGCGGCTGGTGTTACACAGGTGCTCCCAACACACTCCGCTCCGACATCACACACACTAAGTTCGGCCCTGCAGGCCTGCAGTTACTGCAAAGTGCAATTATATAAAACCGTGCTCCTGTCACTGGTTGTGCTCTGCGGGGGTGGGGGTGGGGGGGGGGGGTGCCGGGGTTGGTTGGGTGCTAATGGTTGATGAAGGTAAATGAGGCAAACAAGTGATGAAGCGAAACGGTTGGACTAGGATCTGTGACTGTATGGTCATTGAAGCTGATAATATATATTATATAAACACACCAATCAGCCAAAATATTAGCACCACCTGCCTAATATCATGTAGGTCCCACTCATGTTGCTGAAACAGCTCGGGCTGTGACGTATTGCGTGTTCTGACCTTTTTCTATCAGCAGAAACATGAACACTTTGACTGACAGGTCATTTGGGTCATTTTTGTTAGGTACAAACTATTGCATATCTGAGACCTGAGATGCTCTAGTCATCAAAACCCTCAGACTCCTGCTTCCAGCACATCAACTACAAGAACTGACTGTTCTCTTGCTGCCTTAACATAGCCTGCCCCAATGATAGGTGCCATTGTGTTGAAATGAGTCAATGTTGTTCACCTGTCAGTGGTGTTAATGTTATGGCTGGTTTGTGTGTGTATATATATTTATATATACAGTGGAGGAAATAATTATTTGACCCATCATTGATTTTGTAAGTTTGCCCAAGAAATTACAAATAACTGAATTTTATGGTTTATTTTAAGTGAGAGATAGAATATCAGAAAGTAAATCCAGAAAATCACATAATATAAAAAACAGTTGCAAAAGTTGATTTGCATTTCATTGTGTGAAGTAAGTATTTGATCTTCTACGAACCATTAAGAGTTCTGGCTCCTACAGACCGGTTAGATTCTCCTAATTTTAACTCATCACCAACATTAAAGACACCTGACTGCAGACTCAGTCAATCAATCAGAGTTTGATCTCTCCAGCATGTGCAAGACCAAAGAGCTGTCTAAGGATGTCAGGGACAAGGCTGGAATGGGCTACAAAACCATAAGCAAGAAGTTGGGTGTGAAGGAGACGTAAGTTGGAACCTGCTTTAGATAAACAATTACACGAACAATTACTGCCATTTATTCCTGTGGTGTCCGTAGGTGTTTCGCCCTTTTGTGACCATTTTATTATATACTTTCACTTACACTTTAGAAAAAGGGGGAGTGGCAAGGTCTTAACCATGAATCATTATAAGTCGATCTGTCATAAATCGAAGAATCCCATAGCAAATTCCAGGATTTGCCAACAGTGGTGCCCTCCTTGGTCTTCTTCCACAAAGTCCAATTTGGCTTAAACAGCAGCAGATGGTGTGATCTGTCCTTGGAGTTCACCTCTAATATCGTAGGAAGTTGTTCTGGGCTTTTAGGTTACCATTCATATCATCCTTCTCTTCAATTTGTCATCAATTTGCCTCGTCCAGGGAGGTTGGCTACACTCCAATGGACCCTAAACTTCTGAAGAAGTGTGTAACTGGCCCCGTAGCCTCAGCTCCACTACTAAACATATATATGTGTGTGTGTGTGTGTGTGAATCTTCTCAGACTGTAAAGCTGCCCATTCTTGCTGCAAAAAGCCTCCAGTTCCTGTAAATTCTTGGGCTGTCTTGCGGTTTGTGGTCTCCCCAGAGATACTGAGGTCAGGAGACTGAGATTGCCACTCCAGAACTGTCACTTGGTCTTGTGTTTTAGATCATTGTCGTGTTGGAATGTCCAAGTATGTCCCATGCTCAGCTTCTGGCTGATGAGTGCAAATTTTCCTCCAGGATTTTTCGATAACTTACTGCATCCATCTTGCCATCAATTTTGACCAAATTTGACCAAACCTCACACATCCCCAAAACATCAGTGATCCACCACCGTGTTTCACAGTAGGACAGGTTTACCTTTCATCATAGGCCTTGTTGACTTCTCTCCAAATGTAACGTTTATGGTTGTGGCCAAAAAGTTCAATTTAGTCTCATCATTCAAATGACTTTGTGGCAGAAGGTTTGAGTCTTGTCTCTGTGCTGTTTGGCGTATTGTTAGTGAGATACTTGTGGCATTTGTGTAGTAATGGTTTTCTTCTGGAAACTCGACCATGCAGCCAACCTTTCTTCAAGTGCCTCCTTATTGTGCATCTTGAAACAGCCACACCACATTTTTTTCAAGGAGTCCTGTATTTTTTCCCTCTTCAAATTCAAGTTATTTGTGTTTTTTCTTTGCATCCCGAACAATTTTCCTGGCAGTTGTGACTGAAATTTTAGTTGCTCTACCTGACCGTGTTTTTTTTAAGCAGAATCCCTAATTTTCCTCTTTTTAATCAGAGTCTGAACACTGCTGACTGGCATTCTCAAATCCTTTGATTTTTTCTTATATCCCTTTCCTGTTTTCTAGAGTTCAACTACATTTTCCCACAGATCCTTTGACAATTCTTTTACTTTCCCCATTAGTTAGGATCCAAAAAACATCAGTGCAGCACTGGATGAAATATTTAAGGGTCTGTCAAGAGTCCAGAACCTCATTGACCTTTTATACTCACCAACTAACTACAAGCAAACAGATCACAGGTGAAGATGGTTCCTTTAATAACCAATCAAACCCATTTGTGTCACGTTGTGTTAATATTATCAGGCCAAATCACCAGGTTAATCAGGATCTGTTGTGATTATGATTTAAAAGAGTAAACACGGCTTTTTGACAATAAATGGCTTCAGTCAAACACTAACCTTGAGTGAAAGAAAAGTTTTTGTGTTATCATTCAAATTCTCTGACAAATGGCCAAGAAATCAAAAATTCAGGGTATGTAAACTTATGAGAATAACTGAATATATTAGTAGGGATAGCACATTAATAATTTGAATATTTAGATTTTATTCCAGTTAATTATTGTGTTATTCCTACTAAAGAGGCAACTGAACATTTGTATTACGAGGGAAACCAAGAAGTGAACATTGAACACCACAGAAACGAGAAGAAGAACCAGTCTAATCTTCAGACTTTGCTTCATAAGGTGATTTTATAAGCAGACGAGGTTTCTTTGGCATCGGTGGTGTCGTATAGACCTTAATCATTTCCATCTTATTAAAACCAATTCCCCAAATCGCATAACCATCTCCTGTTGCCCTCAGCTACTTACTCAACTCTCTTAATGTCAATTGTAGACAATTGAGCGAGAAGAAAGGAAACTAGTAGAGGAAGATTAAAAACTTTAATTGCTCCATATCTGGTCTAATCACTCATAACAACATGTCTTATACATCTGAAACGCTCCCTGGCCAGTTTGTGCTACATTAGTTGTCATAAATTAGCTCAGTAAATAACATTCAATGTAAAAAAAAAGGAGAAACAAAAAAAAGAAAAAACCTCCATTGAAACCTCAAGCATTAATTAAATGTCAGGTTGTCGTCACTACTCTCTAATTATCACAGTATTTGTGGGCGTTAATTAACATTTTCCTTCAAAGAAGGTAGATTTTAATTAAGCAGGTAATTTGTGGAGTTAACGGTGGAAACTCCTTCACCTCTATCCAACGAGGCTTTAGAACAAAAGCAAATTCCTTATCTGCATTAATTACTCGTGTACTTCTAACACCATGTCCCCCTAATTATAAAAGGCAGGTATTTCTCAGCCAGCTTTGGAAATTAGTGTCAATTTAAGTTTCATTTAACTAATCTCGGTTGCAAGTCTGGTTTTAAGTCAAAGAACATTTTTGGCAAGCGCTGAGCATCCTGTGTCACGACTAATTATTTGATATGAACAAACAGGGGCCAGTGATGAGTGATGCATTATGTCCAAGTTCATGATTACAGTGCAGCAGGTCTTCATTAGACATAGGCTCCCTGGTCTTCCTACACAGATACAAGTGTCAGGATTAGACACTGTTTGCATCATTGTGTGTAGGATGAACGAGGAGTTGGCTTTGTGTGTTGAATGCAACCACTGTTTCCAATTTAGCTTCGATTTCAAATCCCCTTCGCAACTTTTTATAAAAAAAAACTTCCAAAAAACGAATTTAAAATGGAGTAAAGCAAAATGGGAAATGGTTCTGTTGTCAGACCTTTAAAAATATAAAGAACCCCCCCCCCCCCCGAAAACATTAAAAAGACTTACCATCCAGGTCGTTATCAGCACTCAGCGTTATCAGATGACAAGCCTGCATCTCTGATGGTATGAGGTGCATTAGTGCCTATGGAATTGGCAGCTCCTAAAATGGAAAGGCTCCATCAGTGCTGAAAGGTATATATACAGGTTTTAGAGCAACACATGCTCCCATCCAGACGACGTATTTTTCAGGGAAGGCCTTGCATATATCGTTTGACACTCGCTAGGGTGACATTGTGAATTTGAATTTGTTCTTAAGGCCTTGGTTAAATTAATGTAATATTTGAAAAGACAAACACTAGATTTAGTAGGTATTAACTATTACTGTGCACCCAAAACACTCCCGACATTTTTCCTGCTTCCAGCGCATCAGCATCAAGAACTGGCAGTACACTTTCGCAGTCCTGAAAGGTGCCATTGGGATGAAATAATTAGTCCACATTATTCACTTCACATGTAGGTGTTGTGTTATATACGATCTGTGTATATTAAAACTCTTAATTTTAATTTATAGAATTATTAATTATATAATAAATGAAAGATACATTTTAACTTTATAAAATATTACTTTAACAGTCATTAATTTTTTTTATTTTTTACAAGGGGTACTGATGTTTATTTTATGCATACAATAAAACAAAATTTGGAAAATCTTATTTAATGAGCATTTTGACTGTAATTTTACCTTAATTTCTCAGAGCGAAGGATGTTATTTTTCACAAAGCTCTGCAAGTAGGTCCTAATTTTAGTAAAACGTGTGTTTATGTCTATGTGTGTGTGTGTGTTCACCTGTGTGTTGGTGTGTCAGCGAGTGCGTGTAGAAGATTGTGCTCATTATGGCCATGGCCTGGCAAGCTGAAGCGCATCGGCGAGTGGCCGCCACCGTCCTGCCCACCGTGGGTCCGGAACACACTGACCTCATTCCTCACGCTGCCCTGCCTCCTCACTAATGATGCTCGCAGCTCGGCATTCTGGGAGCACTGACCGCTGCCTGCCGCTCGTCACCGCCGTGTCATCTGCTTTTAATGAGTTGTTTCGGTGCCGTTAGGAGAGAAAATCGCCCAGCGCTCGGCCCTGACACCTCTCCAGGGGTCCAGGTGGAAGCAGGCTAACAGGGGCTGCCAGCTGTCACGCGAGTCCTCCTGGTACACGGGGTTCCCAACTGTTTCCTGTAATCACGGCCTTGCCGTAATGAAGCTGTGCTAGAACGGGCCTTGTTTGCATGCAGGTCAAAAGCAAAAGATTTCGTAAAACGAGGCCCCTTCTCTCGTCCGAAGACTATTGTCCAAAATTCTCTCCCAAACCTCCATCGTGAAGTTGGTTTTTGCTATTTGCGTGACTACGAGCCACTCCACTGAAAGGCTGGCCACCATCAGCTGCAATTATCCCATCCCTTAGTGCGTGTGATTGCCTCTGTGGAACATGGCCATGCTCCATGCCAAGGTTTGAGAAATAACCCGAAAAAGCGTTTTACAGTACAGACGCGCCACGTGTGCCGGGCTATTAAACAGCCCATGTTCTACAGTTTCCTGGACTTTTATTTATTCGCATGTCCATTCAGAACATCTCATAACCATTTTCCCACTTCTCTTCATCCTTCATAATAACCCCTAAAGATTCTCAAAGAGAATTCTACTGATTTATCAAACATTTTCATAATTCAGTAGCTGAGACGTGGATAGAGTTCATTGGAGAGGGCTTGGTGTAAAACTTACTGATTTCTTTGTGGGGGTAGTGAATGGAAACAGGGGTCACCAAGAAAGTAAAACTGACTGTGCAATTTTTAACACCATTTTCTCCTCTGTTTAGTGTAGAAAGTGCACCATTATCTCCTCTGTTTAGTGTCAGAGTGTGCACCATTATCTCCTCTGTTTAGTGTAGAAAGTGCACCATTATCTCCTCTGTTTAGTGTCAGAGTGTGCACCATTATCTCCTCTGTTTAGTGTCAGAGTGTGCACCATTATCTCCTCTGTTTAGTGTCAGACTGTGCACCATTATCTCCTCTGTTTAGTGTCAGAGTGTGCACCATTATCTCCTCTGTTTAGTGTCAGACTGTGCACCA
>JBBIGC010000001.1:17452486-17467113 GCA_037576955.1 Lepidarchus adonis
GATAGATAGATAGATAGATAGATAGATAGATAGATAGAGAGAGAGAGAGAGAGAGAGAGAGAGAGAGAGAGAGAGAGGCTTATATGTAATCATCTCTGTTCGTGCACCTAGAGAGCAATATGGCTTCTGTTTACTGAGATATGAACTCGGCTCACTGCTGCAATTCAAAGACTTATTAACTCGGCTGTGGAGCTTCAGCGCAGAGAACAGACTGGAGTAACACTGACAGACTGAGCGGATCCACCTGATTTCAGCTGTGTTACTCAGCAGATACCAGACGATCCCCAAAACATCACCTGTAACATGAAAATATTCATTATTGGATGAACCAGTTCTCACTTAAACCTTGTGCTTTTGTTGGGCATTCACACTGTGTTAGTAAGTAGGAGATATCGTTTTCTGTCATATATATAACTAAATAAAACAAAAAAAAGTTCATCTGCAGGACTTTTTTCTTAACAGTGGAGTAGACAATTTTTAAAAAGTTTTTTGTTTCGTATGTTTTGAAATTCTGTAAAAGGTGTGTCCAGTTATCCCTAATGAAACGATGGCAGGATCTACCTGCTTGTCTACCTGCACACACTCTGCACTCTGCTAACAAGGCTAGCCAGTTGTTAGGTGATGATATTGAGTTGAAACTACCTCCAGCAGTTTTCACTCGTAAAAGAAAGACAGAACGCTGCGACTGAAAAGAGTTCGGCTATAGCAAGAAGCAAAACTAGTAAAAATAGGTGTAGCTTTTCCAATATGGCGCCGACTGAGGGGAAGATAACATGACAAACTAATTCCACCTTAAATGGTGAAGGAGCCAGAATGGAATAAGAAGTAGGTGAAAACAGCGTTAAAGGGGTTAAAATGTAAAAGTTACGATTCGTCATTGTGAACACACTCCACCACACAAAGTGCATCACAATGAAAGGTGACATATTTAACCATCCACACGTAGCGTAGAATAGCGGGCAGCTATCAACAGTGTCTAGGAAGCAGTGTAGCAGCCTGAGTGGTGCACGCACTGGTACTTAAAAACTAAGAAGTGATGCTGTGGACGCCATATTTGTGCTGGACAAGTAATTATCTTTCTTTTTTCATAATCTTTGTTGACTGAGCTGTGCAACCCAGTAACTTTTCCACAACCTTACCCTTTAGCTTTATGCTAGTAGGCTAGCATGCAGTACGTGTTTTGGAGGAGTGGCATTGGAGAGAGGTGGATGGATGGGTTTTTGACTTCATATTTTTAAAAATTCTATAGATTTTTGTAGCCTAGTAGCTTAGCTTTCATCTACCAAGCTTTAAAACAGACAGCTCAAACACACCGCTAACAAGATGACCACACAGTTTGAGTGCGCGCTGTGTCAGGACAAATTTGCGACCAGACCGGATCTTTAGTTCCTACCGAAATCCGATCCTGACCCAATACTGACACCAGGTATCATACTGTTACCATTTCCAAAATTATTCATTAATTATTAGTTATTAATATTAGTTTATAATCAAGAAGCTAATCTGTAAGTGCTTTGTCTGCAGGCATATTATTCACCCGATAAGCTTAAAGTGCCTAAATTATAGAAGTAATAATAAAATAAATAATGTTAAAATATAATAAATAAAATAATTTAATGTTGCAACAAAATAATTGAGCACGGTTTCAAAATGTATCCTTCACTCCCCAGTCCACACACTATAGTGCAATTACTTACGGTCACTAGTTACACCTTTGGAAAGTAAGTATACTGTCTTATGTTACCAACTAATACATAGAAAAAATAAACTAGTTTCTAGGGATAGCAAATTTAGTTTAGAAGTAACATTAGTATATCAGTTGTCTAAACCTGGGCCACTGCACTGATTGCAATGTTTTCAGACAAGGCAAAAGTAAAGAGTAAGGTGTAACAAGCTCATTTGCATATCAGTTGTAATTGTGACAATTGAGGCAATACAATTTGAAATGGCTTGTTACAGCCAAAAGTACCAAATTACTTTGTGGTGTTCACATTAGGGGTGGGCGATATGGCAAAAATATCATATCACGATACTTTGATAAGTTTTTTTAATGCACGATATGCCACAAAATGTATTTTTCAATCATCTTCTAAGATGGAGCAAACAAAAAAGAGCCGGCTGCGCCATGTTTTTTAAAAAGAAGAACAGGTTTTATTCTGTTTCTCAGACCGCAGTATAATAAGTTAACTTAAGCAAAACTAATGATGCTTTCTTTGAAATTAAATAGTGTTCAGGTACTGACAATGTCATGAAATGCTCATAAAATCATATTGTGGCAGCAGTTTATCACGATAACAATATATTGTATGATATATTTTGTCATATTGGTCGGCACTAGCTCACATATAACATCATGGCTGATTTGGTCACAGGTATGAGGTAATCAGTATATATATTCTGAACAGCCATAACAACCAGCAACTGTGAATAACATAATCAACCTAGTTTTTCCATTATATTATGGGGTTTATTAGGCAGCAAGTGAACAGTCCATTCTTGAAGGTGATTGCTGGAAGCAGGAGCATGAGCCACTTTGATTGGCAAGAGCATCTCCAGAACAGCGCTCCAGGTGTTAATGCCTCCCAAACTTTATCCAAGGAAGGTCGAGTGGTGAACCAGCCACAGGGCCATGGCTCTGAAGCATGTGGAGCTCCGGTTGCATGAAATGCTAATGAGATGCAGGACCTACTCAATATTAGGCAGGTGGTGCTAATGTTATGGCTGATTAGTGTACAGCAGAGTTGATGTCCTCTGACTCTTACTGAGGGACTATTCTCCCGAGGCCTGAAGGTGCTGTTTATTTTCCCGCGTTCTTCACAGAATCCACACAGCGGTCCAGGAACGCTGCAGACGCCTCTTGTGGTTGCTATAGTTACGTCTGATATAACTCCAAGCGAGTGCACTGCTTTTCTTTGTTTTTTATTCTCCGGTGTGTGTGTGTGTGTGTGTGTGTGTGTGTGTGTGTGTGTGTGTGTGTGTGTGTGTGTGTGTGTGTGTGTGTGTTTTCGTCTCCATGCCATTTCCGTTCCGAGCTGCACTAATGAAGGACTGCCAGCAAGCTCAGAACAAACAGATGTTACTGATTAATTTTCCCATCACTCGAATTAGAAAGTAAATTAAAACAACAACGAAAAAAAAAACCTGCCGTTCAATAAACAGCTTCTGCCCGTTCCCTCCTTTTTTCCCTCTGTCAAGAACAAATGTTACTTCGCTAACAAGGCAGATGTATGGCTGTCTAATAGAGGTGGCTGGTGATTTTTTAAAGCCACCAGAATGCACCTCATTATTGCAATTCTGTGTGTGCGTGTGTGTGTGTGTGTGTGTGTGTGTGTGCGTGCGTGTGTGTGTGTGTGTGTGTGTGTGAAACCCACAAGCACACAGAAGTCTTAATAATGGCAGATAGCAATATTAAAAATGACCAATTCACTCAAAAAACACACAACTCTAATCAGCCAAAACATTAAGACCAATATTGTGTAGGCCGTCCCCATGCTGCTGTGTGTTCTGACCCTTTTCATAACAGAGCCAGTGGACTTATTTTGTACAACCTCTATGGGAAACTAGCCTTCACTCCCCTCATGCATCAATAAACCTTGGGCACCCATGACCCTGAAGCTGGTTTGCTAGTCATCCTCGCTCGTATCGCTTTGAACCATCGTATGATACGGCTTCAATAACTGACTGTTCACTTACTGCTTTATCTGTCCCACCTCCTGCCCCTCTGGCAGTGGTTTTAATGTTTTGGCTGATCAATGTACAGCATATATATACACACAGAGGGTCCTCGAGTTACATTGGAGATCAGGTCCTGTTAGTGAGACGTAAGTCAACGTTCAACGTAAGTCCAAACTCGTGCAATGATGATGAATAATGTTTGTTATGTTGCGACAGAGGCTTTTTTGAACAGCACTGTGCTTTGTGAACAGCCGGCAACATAAATAAATGAGTAACACGTGTTGTGGGATGTGGCGTGTTTCATAGGGTGCAATGCATTATGGACTGTGTAGTGTATAGAGCAGAGAATGGGTGGGTAATCTGGGTGGATAAGGGTGGAGAGAGTGTTGCTTGCTGATGCCAGTGCATCCCAAATGGCATCATGGCACCATGTGAGTTTTACAATATCACATGACTAGAGTTGACCCGCCGGTATTTTACAGCGCATGTATCGCTAATACAACTGCGGAGTGCAGTACAACACGATAACTACAAACCCCAGAATGCTCTACACGTTGATCAGGACAGGACCCATAAACCTCTCCTCTGTTGACTGTTGCCATAGTGACCTAATGCCAATACTGGCACAATGCGACTCCCCAAAAATGGCGAAAAAAAAGCAGAAAACAGGAGCTTTCTGAACAGGTGGGAGGCAGAATATCTGAAACATTAATAAACTAGCGTTGAGATGCCAGGTATCTGACTTGGACACAGAGTAGATCAGTGTTTAGCAAAATGAGCTATAATTAACATTTTCTTTCTGCACGTTTTCTTGCTACTCCAAGACATGGGATTGAATTGGTGGCACGCTCATTGAAGGATATTATTATTAGTTTATTGATTTATGCTTGCTATTTTATTTAATATGTATTGTTAGCCTGTGGAATGATACTGTTGAAATATAAATCAGAAAGCTGTAAATAAAAAAGAGGCATACAATTTTGTTTTCCATTTTATTCAAGAAATGAATGCCATTGATATGTATTTTTATTTGAAATTCGATTTTGCATTTGTGCAATATTAAGTGTAGAATTAAGCTTTGATTGTTCCATATTCAATATTTTAGCAAAACCCTGTCATAAAGTAGGTGTTCAACTGAATTGTACTAATGGATATATGCTGCCAACCTGTGCCCTCCCAGAAGCGACTCTTTCCAGCTCTTTTCCGCCCGTATTACCCACCTATTTTCCTGCACCACACACTACATAGTCCACAATGATGTAGTTAACTACGGCATCAATTAAAAAAAAAAGAACCACAAATCGTCATATGTCGATGTGACTCGAGAACCCACAGTATCTATAATGGCCCAATGTGAATTTATGTCGTTACCTTGTCCAGGCCAAACGTTTTGCTGAGGGCGAATCCCCAGCCCTGTTCGAAGGCTCTGCGGATCATGGCGGTGCTGGTACTGGGTGGAGCGCTGGCCAGGCCGAACGGGTTGGGAAATTTCAGTCCACACACCTCAATGCTGATGTCCACTAAGTCAACTGCACTGTAGAACAGGGGCAGCCTCGGAGTGGACTCTACACAGACACCGTGGAGGGACTACAGAGGAAAAAATACAGACATACACAGTGTAGCTGATACCCAGTTCATTGGCTCCAATCTCAATTCAGTGAGACAGACAGATATATGCATTTACATACAGACAAGTATGTTTACACAGACACAAAGTTACAATTGGCATTACTATCTTTTCCCAAACCACTCATCCAATTTGGGAAGCTGGAGCTGATCCCAGCTGACTATGGGCAGCGTTTACCCTGGACATGAGGCCAACCCATCACAGGGCAACACGGAGATAGACAACCAATCGCACACACACTCTCACCAGTCAACCTAAACCAAAAGCCTTTGGACAGTGGGAGGAAACTGGAGCACCCGACAAAAACACACACACACACAGGGGACGTTTTTACACTCTGGGATCAAACCCAGGACCTTCTTGCTGTGAGCGGACAGCACTAATCACTGCACCCTCAATGTCTGAAAATGTCCTATAATGGTGTAAAAACCTTAACCAATCAATAATCCTCAGATGGACTGAGGATGTTCATGTGAACCCCGCCCTCTTCCTGTCTCTCTTTCTCCACACAATTCTTGTTGTCAACCGTGTCTTGAGGCTCAATCTCTTACATTTCTCTCTTCTCATTAATGTATAAAACCAGTCCTGATGTTCAATTCTCACCCATTGTTAAGGCCATCACTATTCTTTTGTAATAGAACTAGCTTTAAATGTAACTGGAATAAAAAATATCTTCACTGTTGACATTTCCCTTTACAATCATCAGTTATTATTCAGAATTCATCTTTTCATCAATAGTGGCAGGCTGTCCTGCCTCAAAAACACAAAAACAATTCCAAACCATGGAACTACCACCACCATGTTTTACAGATTGACAGAGTTTAACCACTGTTGGGGTCCTAACTACTTTCTTGTAATAGGACCAGCTGGATGGCAACAGTAGTACTTTAAATGTACCTAAAAAAAAAGATTTGTAGATATGGTTTAAGTGAGTAAAAGAAGGGTCCATGTCTGTCTTCACTGACAGAAGGATATAGAGTGTAAAACTGTATCCATCGTTAACACCTCAAAGATGGCGCTTCATAGAGATGAGGTCAGGTGGCAGTCAAACCTACAGACCGACATTGCTCTCCAATGACCAATTCAAATATCACTCAAAAAACAAGAGATGACATCAAGTAAACCTGGAAGTTGGGGTGAAGTGTTGGCAAGGATGGGGGGAAGCAGGCAGAGTTAAAGTCATGCAAAGCTAGATAAAAGCCCTAAATTGATGACAAGGAAAGAAGAGTCCAGCTAAAGTTTGGAAAAAACCACAGGGTTTGGACTGTAGAGGACTGGAGTAAGGTCATCTCCTGTAATTAGTTCAATTTTCAGCAAATGCGATGCAATTTTTCAGCCAACTCCTGCTCATCTGAAGGTTACAAAGAGACCTGGGGCGGTGTGAAATTTGGTGCAAGGTATGGGATGATACAGTGGGTGCCCAAGACAAACTCCATTGTGTAAAAATGATTATGAACCTGATTTCTTGGCATTATTTTAGATATGAAAGCATTCTGGACAGTTGGCATTTTCTGCAAAGAAATACTTTTACAATGTCAATATGTTTTTTTGGCACTTAGGAGGAATATGGTCAGTAGATTATAAAATAAAATATATTATTAAAATATATTATTAAAATATATTATTAATAGCAAAACCAGAGATTGAAATTTTGCAGGCGTGTCTTAATTTTTTTCTAAAGCATTACACAAAAATAATTCAGTACTATGCAGAAGTAAAAGATCATTATGTCACCCATTTAATTTTCATCAAAAATGGCCATTGCACATTATTTGTTCATTTTTCAGTATTTGGAAGAAATTAATAAAAGCATAGATAAATAAAAAATCAATTAATAAGGTAAAAAATTAATTATAACACAAATACATTAAATAAATACAATAAATAAAAACAATACATAAATACATATTTAACAATAAATAACACATTATGTAAGTATTTATATAAAACCTTAAAAACTAAAGCTAATATTCAATGTTTCAGTGTTTCCACCCTTTGATTTATTACAGCTACCATTATTTTCAAATGGGCTTTCAGTGTCACTATCAGGTTTTAGTGCAGATGCTGTTCGTTTTTTCAGCTTCCTTTACTCACTAATGGCTCCTTGAACAGCTACACATTCATCCCGTCCCACAGTGTTGAGTCATGTTCTCGCAGTGAAAGGTTAGATACAAACTTTTTTTTTTTTTACTTAAAATCAACGTGGAGCTGGCTAGAGCTTTCTCCTCAAAGATGAAAAAATGGCTTTTTGTTTGAAGTGGATAGTTATGATGATCTATCAGGTTATTTGGATTCCAATTTTCCCTCTTTATCTTTTGTATCTATTCTTGTTTATTTCCTTTTCTGCTTAGTGGTGCTGTAGGTTCAAAATGAGGGTTTACACAGATGAACTGCTCACTTCAGGTCCTAAAGCGTGAGGTCAGGACTTTGACATGGCCATTTTAAAACAGTAACTCTATTCTCCTTAGGGTTGTTGTCTTATAACCCACTTTTCCCTGAGATTCAGTTCACAGACTTGTTAGTTCTTGACATTTTCCTTTACAATCATCTGTTGTTGTTATTTAGAATTCATCTTTCTATTAATAGTGGCAGGCTGTCCTGGCCCAAATACACTAAAACAAGTCCAAACCATGGAACTACCACCACCATGTTTTACAGATTGGATACAGTTCCTATGCTGAAGTGCAGTGCTGTCCTTTTGTCCAAAAGCAACATTCTATTTTGGTCTCATTCATTCTTAAAACATTCTTCTAGATGGGTAGAAACTGTCTTTTTGGAGAGAGATGAATATTAAAATTAGAGTTTGTGAAAGGCTAAGAATTTAGTTGCTTAGAAGTAATCAAACACCCTGTTCTTGGAGTGAGAACACTCCTGGAGAGGGGAAAACAATACAGTTTTTCACCAGTTTCTCATATTCATACATGGTCTGTTTGACTATGGATTTTTAAAGAAAACAGTATTATTAAAGTTTACAAAGTAAAGATGCTTTGTAAACGTTTACAACCTGTTGAACATTACCAACTCTTTTCTGAGGTTCTCAGAAATCTCAATTGTTCATGCTACACATGATACACATGATACACCAACATATGTTGTGAAGATTAGATATGTTGAGCTTGCTCAGTAGCAGCTCAGACGCGGATTCTATACATTCTTGTTAAAAGCTCTATAAAAATACACTGCCCCCAAAAATAAAGGGAACACTTAAACAACACAATGTGACTACAAGTCAATCACACTTCTGTGAAATCAACCCGTCCAATTAGGAAGCAACACTGATTGACAATCAATGTCACATGTTGTTGTGCAAATGGAATAGACAACAGGTGGAAATTATAGGCAATTAGCAACACATCCCCAATAAAGAGCCACTTCTCAGTTCCTCTGCTTTCTGACTGATGTTTTGGTCACTTCTGAATGCTGGCGGTGCTTTCACTCTAGTGGTAGCATGAGACAGAGTCTAGAACCCACACAAGTGGCTCAGGTAGTGCAGCTCATCCAGGATGGCACATCAATGCGAGTTGTGGCGAGAAGGTTTGCTGTGTCTGTCAGTGTAGTGTCCAGAGCATGGACACGCTACTAGGAGACAGGCCAGTACATCAGGAGACATGGAGGACCGCTACCTCCACCTTCCTACAACAAAGTTGAATCAGCCTGTGGTGTGTTGTTCCACTTTAATTTTGAATCCAGACCTCCATGGGTTGATACATTTGATTTCCATTGATAATGTTTGTGTGATTTTGTTGTCAGCACATTCAGCTATGTAAATAACAAAGTATTTAATAAGAATATTTTATTCATTCAGATCTAGGATGTTTTATTTTTGGGTTTTCTTTATTTTTTTGAACAGTATAAACTTAAAGTATTGACTTGACTTGACTTAAAGCACTTGACACTAATTTAACAAACAAAAAAACTACTCAATACTAATTCACTCACAGATCTGTAATGATGGGTTATTTTACTCAATAAAAAAAATGACCAAGTATAATTTGTTTGTCTCATTCTACTTTTAGGACTTGCACCAAAATCTGATGATGTTTTAGGTCATATTAATAAAGAAATGTAGAAAATTCTAAACGTTTTTGGAGTTTGTTTGTTAATACTTGGTACAAACTGTATGAGGCTCAAGGCCTTCCTCGGTTTCTTCCTATAAAACAACTTCCAAAGTTCAGCACAACAAAAAACTTCAACACTAAAACCTTTTACCACTATAATGTACATCGCTCTTTACATAGCTGGGTAAATGGTTAATAGGTAGAAGTTACAAGAAAAAAAATACACAGCAAATGCAAGCTTATCTCCAAATGATTTATAGGGACTTGAACTGCTGAACCCATTTACAAATATTTGAGCAGTTCTTTCTCTGTAGCACATGATTACTGGGTCATTTTGGTGGAAATGAATTCCGTGAACAAACACTTTAGCCTGACTTCCTTTGGCCACTCTTACATTAGAGCGATTAACCCTGGTGTGAACTTGTCCTCTGACTGAGCTGATGCTGGGGTCTTTATCTTAAAAACCATAAAAAGTACTTAGTTTGAAAAAAAAATCTCTGTGTGGTCAGGTTCATGGTCTGTTTTCAAGTGGCTGCTGGTAATGTTGCCTAGATGGGACCTTAAGACAAATGGCATTCAAAACATCACCCAGAGCCAAAACCTCGTATTGGAATACACATTAAAGTTTCAAAGCACTTAAAATCCCTCAATAACCCACAGATATCACAACAGATATTACTAATTATGTGTATGACACACATATAACTGTCATGACTACAAAATAAGTGAGATACGGTTGTCACAAAATAATCCAAGCTCTGTTCCAATGTTCTAAAAGCCAAACTTTAGATTTAAATGTGGCTGGGGCGTCTCAGTCGAGCTTTTGCAATTTGAAAGTTTAGAGCAAGCTGTTCAAACGTCTTCTTCAGGTCGTTCAAATCTCCTGAACTCAATCTGTCCATCCGATCCCAAAAGTGTAGACACTCTTCTAGCGCATGTTCAATGTCCATGCATAAGTCGAACCATAGTTTTTGCAATTGTTGTTAAAGAGAGTCTTTAGAATTTAGAAGCATGGGTAGTATCTCCACCACAGTTTCACTTGATCTTCTGATGTTCAAATGTATGCACCTGAGGAAGAGAAGCATATTTCACCATGCACATTGTTGAGGAACTCGTAGGGCACTGAAACTGATGGTCTTACTGAAAATCCACATGCTAAGGATGAAGATCTAAAGGCCCAAAAACCTGGAATGGACTCATGTAATGTGTGGACTGTGAGGTGAAGTCATTAGGTTGTGGACTTCAGGGCCATAATGGTAACTGAATTAAATCTGCACCTAGAGTAGATGGTGTCCACAGATGGTGGTGAATCATCCTCAGCACAACAGTGACATGGTAGTGGTTGCTCACTTCACAATGTGCTACTCATGTAAAGACTTATTCCAACAAGCGTCAATAAACTCTCTGGGGTGAAGATGGTGAAATTTGCCTACGGTGACACTTCTGGAATAAACCTGTATGGATATTAATGTAGGTCAATGGCAATTGTCATACGGGGTTATAAATGTTAACTTACTACAAAGTACTGTACGAATGCTTATCCAATTCAGGTTATGGGGCAACCAAACAACATTCACACACACTCAGACCTACTGTATGGGCCAGTCAACCTAAACCACAAGTGGGAGGACCGGAGAACCCAAATGGAAACCAAGGAACAGGGAGAGCTCGTTTACTCTATACACTTATAGGGGTTGAACCAATGATTGAACCCAGGACCTTCTGGCTGTGATTTTTCTCCAAAAGCTCATTCTCGTGTTAAAGGTACTGCTGGCTTTACTGTAGCATACTCGGAGTGAAAAGCTTCCCTCACTCTCTTGGTTGAAAACAATGTCTCCCATTGATTTTTTAGACCTTTACAGGCTCCTACATTAACACGCCTGATTCAGTTAATCCAGCTTTCAGACAAATATGGCAGCCTGTCCCTGGAGTTAAAGGAGCGTATTCTGATAAACATAAAAATGAGAAAACAACAAAACAAAACAATCAGATTAATGTAAGAACTCTAGGCTTCTTAAGGTTCAGCACTCCAGCCTCAAATGTTAGATGTTAGAGGGCAGTGGTGGCCTAGTGGTTAATACCTTTTACCTTGGGCTTGGAAAGTCATAGGTTCAGCAGCAGGCCCTTGAACCACTGAGGTACCCTTGAGCAACGTACCGTCCCGCTACAATGCTCACCAGGTGCTGTTGAAAGCCGCCCCCTGCTCCATGTGTGGATGGGTTAAGAGGTCAAATTTTGTTGCGGTGAACTTTGTGTTGTTCATAATGACAAGTAGTTACTATCACTTCAAAAAGGTTAAAGTTGTCTGCTTCCACTGGTTTCATAATTTTATTGTTACACTGTTCTCTAAATACGATATCCAGCCTGTAATAGCAGCACTGAACAGCCAAGAAAAGAAGGTAAAAAAGCCCCAAACTATTTTTTAAGGCTTTGCAACAATATTTTCATGTAAGACAAAAGTAATTGCAACGGTAAAAAGTAAGTAACGAATTGTCAATTTAAAAAGCTTCATAAAAAGTTCATTACATTATAGCCAAAAGTAGTGAAATTACATAACACAGTGCTTCCAACATTGCTAATAAAACACTGCTGCTGGAAGAAGAAGCAATCATTTGCACTTTGAAGTGTCCCTTTAACTTAATATTGTCGACTGTCTCTTGTTTACTTTTACTGATTTTTTTCCACAAAAGTTGCTGTTGTTTTCAAATTCTCAGCCTGTAGTATAGCTTCCCTATCAATTGCTCTATAATTACCATGGCTCACATGTAAACCATCAAACAGAACGCCCTTAATGCCAGACAGAGTGTGTTCTGTATTGGGCCCAAATGTGGAATGAAAAGGCAAATTGAGTGTGTGAGTGCACGGCCCACCTGGATGTACTTGTGGATGTGCCAAGATGCTTGTTTTCCATCATTGACCGATTCCACTGTGGTGTTGGCCAAGCCGGCGATGTCTCCTCCAGCAAACACCCACGGCTCATTCGTCTGCATGGTGTCAGTGTTCACCTCTGGTGTACCCCAGCGACTCAGCCGGACCGGAGCCATGGCCTCTTTCACTGCAAAATGCCCAAATCACCTTTTACACCTACATATGTGTCCATATATATATATATATATATATATATATATATATATGGTTTAATAGTTCATTAAACTGTTTTGGACTCCGCATTTAATATATTTTCTTCAGGAAATCTGAAAAAGAAAACATTTCACCCACTTTGATACAGTACCAACAGATATTTTTTTAACCCTAACCCAGATATCTAACCCTAACCCTAACCCAGATATCTAACCCTAACCCTAACCCTAAAACAACAAATAACACATAACTTGATATTTTGTACCATTTAAATACATACATAAGTACAGCCATATTATGTGCCATTAGGTGCCACTCCTGCAGGTGGAACCTTATTTAAATTCTTTTAAACTAAAAGTGTTCTCTTTAATATTGAAATGTGTTAACACATCATGCTAATCCCTCTCATCATTTGAAATTAAACATTCCACTTTAAGACAAATCATGTATCATAGTGATGTATATTTCAAATTATAAATTTGTCCTGGACTGGCCGCCCTAGCAAATTCTTTGTGAAAGTGGATCAATTGATGCAAAAAGAAGTCTCAAAAATGTCATCATGAGCTCTGCATTAGAATGAGATTGGGCAGATTTCATGGGGACTCCAAATATTATTCCAAAAAGCTTGGTCTTTGAAATGATAAATCAAAGATGTGCATGCACAGTGCACAGTGGTATACACTAAAGATTTCAGGACTAAAACCCCATACCAACTGTGAAGCATGGTGGTGGAAATGTTATAGCTTAAGGCTGCTTTGCTGCCTCAAAGACTGGCCTCTGATTCTGCACCATATCAAAGAATTCTTGTGAGGCCAACAGTTAAGTTAAACCAGAAGTTGACCTTTAAAAAGCATAATGATACTAAGCACAGTAATAAATCCAAAAGGAAAAGGCTGAAAAAAAAATATGAAGGGTAATTCAGGGGAACTGCTTAGTCAGATCTGAGTTTAGATCTGAACCTATTGAAATATGACGTTGGATTTGGAAAGCACAGTAAGCGCAAGAATGAACTTGGTTTTCTTTCAGTCAAATATACAGTTTGCTGATTTTGGTTTGTTGAATAAATTTTTGAAAAAGCTTCATTTCTGTGTGATTTACTTCAAGTATAACTGTATCTGTATATAACTTTATCTATAGCAATTACATTTTTAAAATATTGAAAAATCTCAACAATTTTCAAGAGATGTACTTTTCTCTTTAGATTAGTAGTACCGTATTTCTCCAACGATAGGTCGCCCTTTTTCCGGCTTGTATTATACACTAGGATGTAATGTAGCAAAGAGCTGAAAAAGTTTAAGAAAGACTGGAAGCAGTGGCGCCATTTACAGTAAGTGAGAGAACCGATCGTTGCTTTGCGTTGCTTTTCAAACTGTTCGTTGCTGCCGTACTGAATTATAAATTTAGCGAATGTGTCTCTAGATAAGCCTATAGTTGGGGACACACGGTACATATAGGAATTACATAAATGCAATTAGCAATTTCTCCGAACAGCTGTTTCCAATGGAGCCAAAACAAACACAACGACAATTCCAGCATTAGTTGGAATATAAGCTTATTACGTATTCTAGCATCTATAGATTTAGCCTTGTCAAAGAAAAATTAAAAGAAAAAAAAAACAAACAAATAAAACAAAGATCAGGTCAGGTGGGGTGAAGAAGAGTACAGGTAAAGACTTGCTTGGTGAAACACCAGACAGTGTTTAGGCCTCAGACAAGGATCCTTTGTTCCTTGAGGAAAAGCGAAAACAGCGTCGCCCCTCAACAGTCGGCATCGGACTTGAGGAGGGACTCAGCGCCCTGCTGCCCTTGTTCTTCTTTTGCCACGGTTGTCATTGACTATACTCTCTCTCTAGCTCTCTCTCTTTCTCGATCAATCCTCCAGTCCCCCTGGCCACTCTCCTCCTCGCCTGATGCTCCAGTGATCATGCAGACTGGCGGCCTCATCACTTTCAGCAGATAAAAGCATCCTCTCTCCCTCTCTCTCTCTCCCTCCCTCTCTCTCCATGGCTGTGGAGTATGACGGGCCTGAGCTCTCCTGAGATTTTCTCTTTAAATAAAATGGCCTCTTCGCAGGAAGCCAGCAGTTCTCTCCTGAGGAGACTCCTCAAACAGATGCACATTGCCAAGCTCCATTAGTGAACGGCGTACACATTGTTGAGTGTAACGCAGCGAGGAAGAACAGCAGCG
>JBBIGC010000001.1:17476304-17496874 GCA_037576955.1 Lepidarchus adonis
TGTGTGTGTATGTGTGTATGTGGGGCGGGGTGTAACGTGGATTGTAATGACCCTTTGCAGGCCCTCTGATCTAATCAGTAGATTAATGAACAACTGTGACCTCTGAGAGAAAGAGAACCACCATCTCTACTAACAGACTCCATGTGCCAGAGAGGAAAAGGTTTTACAGATCTAATGGGGACTGCAGACTGAGAAAACAAAACAATGAGGACAGATGCTGCTGGTGGTCATTAGACAGGACTGCAGTGGTGGTGTCCAGTGGACCCGACCAAAAAACAGCACCTTAACACTACAAACAAGCTCAAATCAAACAAGCAGTGAAAACCACCCTGTTCATAAAGCTCCACCTCAGACGAGGATAAGACACAATTTCTCAAAATAGAGATGTTTACAGCATATTACTATAGAACCCTGTAGAACCCTACCAAAAACAGGTTCTAACACACCTAACACTATGTGGTTCTTTGAAGAACCACATACAGCAAAGTGTTCATCGTAAAGACAAGCATGGAAGCGTTTCAGTGGCAAGTGTTCATATGCCTTCACTTAAGAACTTTTGGAGAACCCCGTGGCCCATGTTGTTCTATCTGATAACAGTTCATCTTTTATTTCACACCAAAACTTTCTCATATGTTGAAATGATTGATATTAAAAACACTTGGTGGTCTCCAGAAACCCATCAGATGTAGATCAGAAATTAGGGGAAAATACTAATTTAAATTACAATACAAATTCCTGCCGGATATTCATATTGATTCTGAAACCTGGCCAACGTTTGGTAGAAGCTTGATATAATGGATAAATAATAGAATAATATAAATTAAAATATATTTAAAAAGTATTTTTGGTCTCTCTATTAAAGGATGGTCATAATTACACACATTGAAATCAGAAGCCCATGACCTTTTATATACTTTAGCATAAATATATACTTTTGCATAAAGTATTATTCCATATTTGAGTATATGCTACACTATGTGGCCAAAAGTATGTGGACGATAATGCCTGTGCAAGGTTATTGAACATCCTGTTCCAAAACTATGGGCATTCATTAATCATTTATAGGGTTAAAGGGTAATACATGCTGTTTGATTTGCTATTGACAATTTTATTCCTATTTTAATACGGAATACAAAATTGATTGAAAATAGAATCAGAATTAATGCCTTTGCATTCTTTACTCCAATTAATATTTGGTTGGGAGGTTGGGATACACAGAAGTAGACTTCATGAAGAAAAACCCTGTTTTATTATTGTGAATGTTAATTTCCTACAGGTAAAAAAAAATCCTTTAAGTATGTGTATTTATTTGTGATAATGGCACGTTATAAACTAAATGAAAACACATTACATTATGTGATCATGTTTTATTTGCAATTACTTCATGTTCATTAGTGGTAAAGTCAGTATTGGTCAAGTATTGTACAGAATTAACAAAATGTTGTATTAGAAGAAAAAAAGAATGACTGAAACAACTTCAGGTACAAAATTGTGGTTTAAGATTCTCTCAAGATCACAGTTGTTTAGGAACTGAACATTAACAATGTAAATTTTGAAAATTGGTTGATTTAGGGTTAAGTGTACAAAGTGCCAATATCAATTTCAAACAACTTTCCCTTCAAAGTCAATACCCTTATAGAAAACTAGTGGTTCAGTCAAATTGACAAAATGTTTGTCTTTCATACTACATAACACTGGTGAGGGCAGGAATAATACTGTTCAACATATTAATGCACAATTTCCACAGGTTATTTAAGATTCAGGTGTTCATGCAAAGTTCAGACGAGCCTTCACATGTGCCTTCTTAAACAGTTGGACTTTGTGGGCACTGCAGGATTTGAATCCATTACGGCTTAGTGTGTTACCAATGGGTTTCTTGGTGACTGTGGTCCCAGCTGGTCGACTGATGGTCCATTTTTGAGTGGGTGAGTCTCTTTCTCACCCAGCTTCTTGCTTATGGTTTTGGAGGTAAATCCAGCCTTGTACAGGGCTACAATCTTGTTCCTTACATCCTTAGACAGCTCTTTGGTCTTTCCCAAGGTCATAGTCTGATTGATTGAGTGAGTCTGTGGACAGGTGTCTTTTATACAGGTGACTAGTTGAGACAGGTGGGTGAAGAGTTGAAATTAGCAGAATCTAACCGTTCTGTAAGAGCCAGAACTGTTAAATCAAATACTTATTTCACTCAATGAAATGCAAATAAATTATATTATATATATATTATTTATTTATGTATTATCTTTTAAAATTCTATCTTTCACCTTTAAAATAAACAGAAACCGCAGCAGGTCTGACCTTCAGTCCAAAGATCTCACACAACTCCACTGCTGCAAACACTTCACTGGGTTCCTGTGGCACCCACTTTATATTTAAAACCTAAACACTGTAAGATAAGTTTATCATTTTAGGTGGAGGTGAACTTTTTACTTCACTTGTGTGAATTGAAGCATTACCTCAGTAGCGAACTGCTGCAGCCCACCAATGTTGATGGGCCCCTCTTCAGAGGCATACAGGTTACACCCCCCCACACACAGCTCAGAGGTGGGACACACCATGCCACAGGTCAGCCCCAGAGGGTTGTCCGACAGAATGGCTTTGGCAGCACCATAGTAGTTCTACAGAAAAACACACAGGCAAAACCTTTACAGCCAGCTTCTATTACTTGTTTCTATTACATCCTGCAATGCTAAAATCTATAATTCTTTTGACATAATTTAATATTTTTTATTAATTATTTTTTAGTAGCACACAACTCATTGCATTTTCCTTTTATTTTGCCTCATTAATTTTGATGTGATACATTATATATTATTATAATTTTTTAAATACTCTTAACATATACATGTAATGTAATCTGAGATTATAGAGTGCATAATAAAGTGCAATATACAGTGTACAAAGTATTCAAAACAATACCATATATTACAGCCTTATGTCCAATTAAATTCAGGTTCTCATCAAGGAGATCTTTGTACATTGCTGCATTCATCTTTCCCACCAACCTGACTAGTTTCCCAGTTCCTGTTGCTGAAAAACTCACAGCACGACGCTCCCATCACCATGCTTCACTGTGGATTGATGGTATTAACCAGTGCCTGGTTTCCTCCATATAGAACGCTTGGCTTTCAGGCCAAACAGTTAAATATTTGTTTCATCAAACCAGAGAATTTGATTTCTCATGGTCTGAGAGTCTTTCAGGTGCATTATGGCAAACACCACATGGGCTGTCACTTGCATTTTACTGAGGAAGATGGTGAGGAAGATCCTGGTGGTTTTAAAACTTCTTCCATCCATCCATGGATGATGGAGGCCACTGTGCTCATTGGGATCTACAATGCTGCAGCAATTTTTCTGTAGCCTTCTCCAGATCTGAGTCTTGATACAATCCTGGTCTACAGACAATTCCTTGGACTTCATGGTTTGGATTGTGCTCTGACATGCACTGTCAACAATGGGAACTATAGAAGGGTGTGTGCCTTTCCAAATCATGACTAATCAACTAAATTTATCCACAGGTGGCCTGCAATTAAGTTGTAGAAACTTCTGAAGGATGATCAGTAGAAACATGATGCAGTTGAGCTCACTTCGGATGGTCAAATGCTGTGAATACTTGTATAAATGTTTTATTTTTGTTTTTCAGCTTGCGTCTCTTGTGGTCGTCCATGGTGGAATTCGAGATTTGTTTAGGATCATTGTCCTGTTGTAGAAGCTCATCCTCTTTTCAGCTTCAGCTTTTTTTTTTTACAGATGGTGTAATGGTGTAAAGTTGTTCCAGAATTAGCTGGATTTTATGGGATCTATTCTTTTCTCCACTTGTGCAATGTTTCCTGTGCCACTGGCTGCAACACAACCCCAAAGCCTGATAGACACAGCTCCCTGAACTGCCAGCTCTTATTTACATTTCTCACTGTGAAAACTGCAAGCTCAAAACGCTTTGTTATCTTCTTGTAGCTTCTCCTACATTGTGGGCTTCAATAATTTTCATTTTCAGAGTCTTACACAGCTGCTTAGAGGAACAACATGGTTGTTGAGTGTCCACAAGTGTGTGCACAAGGTTTGAAGTGTCAGAGTATTTGTAAAGCTTTGAAATTGGCACCAGCTGACATTTACTAATGACATTTACTAATGACAACAGATTTGAAACCTTGTAAAAAGAATCTGAGATTTTGAAAAAACTCTTAGAGTGCCCATAATAATAAAAGTAGAAACATAAAAGTTGACTTCAGAGGCAGTGTTATCGGAGTGGACATATGATCTATACAGAAATATGAGTCTATTGATTACATTTTTTAAAACTGGTGTCAGAAATACCTGTGTTAAACTGTAAAATATATACAGATCTACAAAAGCTACAGGTCATTGTTCAGCTATTCACTTCTTTACAGAGCTATAAGAAAAAGTTTTGCAGACATTTAGTAATAACTGTTATAATAAACTATACCTTGTTGGCAATGCTGGTGATGAACGATTTGATGTCCAGATCAGTGGGACAGCTTTTCTGACAAGGAGCATCTGCACACTTCAAACATCTGTCAGGAAAATGGTAATAATCAATATTATAAATAAAACAATGGCCTTCAACTACCGCTGGCTCAAAATATCAGTGTGATGTTATATAAAATTCCTCTATTATTGCCAGTATACAGTTTTACAGTGTACACATCAGTTCCCAAGGTTTATAAAGAGATATGTTGCCCTCCCTCTGTCATCTCTCTGACATTTAGATGCCATTATCTCTGCGAAGTGGTGATTACCACCAGCAATAACAAAACAAGTTGTTTTTAATCATTATGTCTCCCTCACAGTTTACTCAAACGAGTGGAGAAACTGTGTAGAAAGTGTAGAATCTAAATATTCAAGATACTGCTGTGTGTACAGTGCTGCTTTACAAAAAATAAGAAACATAAAACAAACAAATAAATAAATAGATTTTTGGCTTTGTTTTTGTCACAAACAGAAAATAAGGGTCAGTACAGAAATCGAGTAATTGTACAAAATTGCACATTGTTATTTCTGTGCACAGCTTTGTAAGATATATTTCTTTACACATAAACAAGTATAAAAAATATATAAGCATTTAGACATGTTCACATCCAACATAATTATTGGCACCTTTGGATAAGATGTGTTCTTAGGCTTCTACTAATTTTTTTAAAAAAAATACAGACAAATATCCAACCTTTAATTGAACATTAAAAAAATAATTTTTTAAATCCCTAACGATTCCTATAAAATAAATGGAAGCATGTTCATCATTTCTGTACATTCTGTAAAGCTGCTTCGTGACATCGTCAGTTGTAAAAGTGCTATACAAATAAAATTGACTTGATTTCTAGTTCAGTTTTTAAAGTTGATCAGAGTAATTAAGAACTTTAATTGAATATTTAATGAATTCCTTTTTCCCTGGGTTCAAAAAATGACATGAAACCGAGTCCCATTGCCCTTAGCCACTCTTTAACATGGGAAAGAGAACATGCTGTTGAACATTTATAAGTCTAGCTACTCACCTAAACTTGTCTACAGTCAGAGGAAAAATAAAGAAGTGTAAAACAACTGGGACAGTGACAAAACAAGGCCGGAGGACTCAAGTTTATCTTGCCACCATGCACAGTTAGAAGGATGGTAAGAGAAGTTAAAAATTCTCCAAAGCTCACTGTTAGAAAACTGTACCAAAGATTTATCACAAAGTCTCAATGACAACCATGAGACACTATCACCATGACATCGGGCTGTTTGGGAGACTTGCAAGGAAAAAGCCTTTTCTCTCCATGTGCTTTGGTCAGATAACCAGACTCTTTCTCAGGTCTTTACAAGCATCTCCATTCAACATATTCATTAAAACTCACACCCTACCTACACATACACACCGGCTGCATTCATTTATAACAGTAAGCACTCCTGGCGTCCTGAGAGTTGATTTCATTCAATGATTCAATGGGTTATTGTCATGCGGATTACAATGAAATATAAAAATATAAAGATTGTTTTTGTGCCAGCTAAAATGTTCTGTTAGCAAAGTGACCATGACCAGTGCAAGTGTAGGTGTGGAGAGTAGAACATAAGAAATCTGAGAAAATAACTTTCAATAGATTGAGTCAACTCTTAGAAAACCAATGGTACAATGGTTCAAACCGCATCACTGTATTTGAACTAAAGTATTAAGACCTGAGGGATGTAAAATATATAGGTACATCTAAAGAAAAAAAATAATATTGTGGAAAAAGTTCAATATTTCTTGAAATTCCTTTCAGAAAATGAAATTTATATATTACATAGATTCATAACACATAGAGTGAAATATGTAAAGCCTTTATTTCTTTGAATTTTAATGATTATGGCTTACAGATAACAAAACCCAAAATTAGTGTCTGAATATCACATAAGATCTATAATATTTTAAACAGAAATGTCAAGCTTCTGAAAAGTATCTTCATTTCTATGCACTCAGTTCTTGGTTGGGCCATTACTACATTAGTGCAGTGTTACATGGAGGAGATCAGCCTGTTGTTCTGCTGAGGTGTGATGGAAGCCCAGGTTGCTTTGATTGCAGCCTTCAGGTTGTCTGCATTGTTGGGTCTGCTGTCTCTCATCTTCCTCTTGACAATACTCCATAGTTTTTAGACCTTTTGTGGCTTAACCTCCTTGTGGATGTCTTCTGGACATCTGTCAACTCAGTAGTCTTCCCCATGATTGTAAAGCATTCTGACCCAGACTGTGACCATTTAAAGACTCAGGAAACCTTTGCAGGTGTCCTGCATTGATTAACTGATTAGGGTGTGACAGTATGACTTTCCAAGGTTGGCTTTTTTCACAATATTAAATTTTTTTGAGACTGTGAAGTTTGAGTTTTATTATCTGTAAACCATAATAATTGAAATTCCAAGAAATAAAGGCTTGACATATTTTACTCTATGTGTAATGAATCTATATAACATATGAATTTCATTTACTGAAAGGAATGGAAGAAATATTGGACCTTCTTATTATATTCTCATTTTTTTTAGATGTACCTGTAGAGTGTCTTGTATCTTATTTCAGCCAAGCCAAGCCCAGTATGAATTTAATGTGTTTTTTAACTAGTTTGATGAAAATTTGTTAAAACCCCAATAAATGGTCAAAGTCACATTTTAAAATCAATAATAATTTCATTTCAGCACAGGTTAGGAACACTAAACATGGCTCAGTGTGATGTCTGAAGCCTTGATCTTTGACACATTCACTGAACTTCTCTATAAGGTGTCATGAGTGTAATGGATCCATCCCATATGTCCAATAAACTGCAAAGTGGCTGATGCGTTGGATGCATCACTACCCATTAAATATGTTAAATGGTGAGCAGTAATTTTCAAACAAATTGGCACGTGTGGTAAAACTGAGACAGACCCCATCACACTTGGTATTAACCCCCAGCTCAGATCACAAGTGGACTGCGTGATGTGAGGCTGTCAATACTGGATATTTCCATGTGTTTCCAATTGATTTGCAGTAATGCAGTAAAGCGGTTGTTTGTTGTCGTCAAGGATGCATTGTGGGGGGTGAAGGCTACCCCACCTAGTCTAAAAAGAAGCTCCTGTGCTAGATGGTAATGCAGACATTGATAGAAAGGGGTCAGAACAATACAATGCACTACAGTCAAAGGTGTTTTAGCAGCATGAAGAGACCTACACAATATTAGGCAGTTGGTGTTAATGTTATGGCTCATTTTTCTGATTAAACTGGTTCAATTGCAACACCCATTCAAGCGCTGCCTGACAACATTCAAACTTTAAGAGTTTTTGTTCTTTCAGCTTTAGCAAAAACGTCTCTAAAGTAATGAGACATCAAGGTTTTAAATGAAAAAAAGCTTTCAAATCTTCAATTCAACACAAAAACCTCTATTGTTTTGAGCGCAGGGAGTGCACAGTTCCGTTCTGGTTCATACACCAGATTTTGAACCATTCAAACATTTTGAATAAAAAATAATTGGTTCAGAACCTCAAAGGTTGGTTCCCAGATGGAACCAAATGAATCTGGTTTGGTCTAGCAGCACAGCAATGAAAAAGTAATCTTTAAATTAAGGTTGTTTTAGACGAACGTAAACATCAGGTAACAGTGAAACAGCAGGTAATCTGTGAAAACTGACAATCTTGCTAATACTACTGTGGAACATTATCCATTGATTAGCCACTTTTACACCAAACAATTCTATGGTTTTATTTAGAGGAACGTAACTGATGCAAGTAAGTCAAAACTTGGTATAACGCATAAGAAGATGGAGGGCTAGATCATAAAAACGTAATATTTTTTCATAACTTTTCACTGTTCGATTTGCCCACTTTTAATGGTGGTTGTAATCACAGTACACTTTTGTCTGGACCAATCACTGTTCACTTACTCACATAATTCAGTGTTACTCTTGTGCTGGGAAAGTACCTACTCTGAAGTAGGAGCTAAAATGTCCCCCAAAAGTAGATGAACAATATTCATCCTATTTTCTTGAAATTTGGATACAAATATCCTCTTACAGTTCTACAAACTGTAGAAGATCCTCTGGTCAAACTAAAAACTGAATACCTGGTCTGGGGATGACCATTAGCAAATTTGGGCTACATTTGCGTGGACGTATTTGGGTCAGATCAAACTGAATGTGAGATTTTTTAAACCAAATGTTAGAATTGAAAGTCCAACACTTTGGTCCTGGAGGCTCTTATCCAGCACAGTTTGGTAGTTTTTCTCCTTCAAACACACTCAACCTGACAATTAAGAGGTGATTTGAAGCAGGTGTGTCTGAGCAGGTAAATCACCAAACTGTGCAGGACATCGGCCTCCAGGACTGGAGTTTACACCCCTGGTCCAACACTAACGAGGCCCAAAGTAAGGGCTGATTTCAACATAGTTAAACATGTCTGTAGTGGTGGCCTAGTGGTTAGCAGAAATCAGAGGGTCCCGGGTTCAAGTCCCAGCCCAGTTATCACTGTGTATTTGTGCTTCTGCTGCATTTTTGAGTGCAGCAGATGCTCTTATCCAGAGCGACTTACAATTTAATCATAATTATCGCTATAGATAAGCGTCACATTAAGAGTCTGGCACAAGAACTCTCAGTGTTGTGCTTGTACAACGGACTTTATAGCACAGAATTAGAATTTTGGGGTTTCATATGGGTCGTACCCTTATTTGCAAGAGATTGTGCTGTAATCCACTGCCAAAGGTTTGGTATGTTGCCCCATTGTGCTAATCGTTGTTAAAGATCACATTGGCCACCATGACCTTAGCTTTAACTGTTACTGCTTTACAACACACCCTTGCTGAACTATTTCTTTACAGCACTTTAGATGCATAAATAAATAAATAAATAAATAAATAAATAAATAAATAAATAAATAAATAAATAAATAAATAAATAGGAAATGTCACATATATGCATTGTGCAAATTTCTCTATTTGTTTGTCAGTCTTTCCACGGAACATTATAAAGCTCTTTTCTGACCTTTTCTGGATATTGAGCTACCGAGACCCGTCTCTACCTTTTCTTGGTTTTTACTGGCAAAACTCTCAGTCTTACAAACATGAAAATGCTTGGAGCCTCCAGTGCTATGTAAGGGAGCTTGGCCTTGTTTCTGAAAAAAGGATTGGTGGATTTTTCTTAGTTTTAGGGTAGTAAAGGAATGCTAACCTGTGATAGATATTACAGCATTACAATGAACACAAACCCAGAGTTAAGGTCTTCTCTCTGCACTCCAGCCATTTGGTCATATCCACCAGCAGTTCCTTATTTAGGAATATTGTTCCTTATTCCTTATTTAATGCTCAGAGGCAGACCCAGGTAAAATGGCATCTATGGGGTGCTTCTTACAGAACCTAGAACATGATCTTAAAGGCCACAGTCAGTTCTCAAAGGTGATATGTTGGAACCAGGAAAAATAGTGAGCATATGGGCCAGACTGTGATGGCTAGATCATGTAGTTGTTGGCCAAAGGTTCTCCAAGGAAGGTCAACCACTGAACCAGTGACATGGTCTTGGGCTCCTAAAGCTCAGAGACGACTGTAGAATATAAGCTAACCTGTCTGAGCAGATCTCACATAGCTGTAAACCAATCAAAGAACCCCTGTTAAACCCTGTCCATGACTGGACAGCTGACATCTGCACATCAGAACTGGACTGATGTAAGATGGTGGCCTAGTTTGATAAATAAAATCATAAATAATATAATTTGTCACTTTAATGTCATGTAGGCCTGGGGGAGACATGACACCAGGATGCACTATGGGAAGAGCTGGATGAAGATTGAAGGTGGTTGGAAAAATGGCCCAAAATACTTCTTACCATTGATGTCTTGATGCTGTAACCGCCAATTATGACAAAGTAGTAATGTTATTTATTTATGATGCTTAAATATATTTAAATTTTTATTATTATTTTTGCCAGTCTATCTGTAATTAAGATTGTTATTTGTTTATGAATACACATTTTAGATTATATTTACATTACATCATTATCTCCCACTCGTTGTATATATTACAATACTATTACAGTAAGTCTTATGGGGGAATGAGGCATACGCTAATTAATGATGTTATTCAGTGTAATCAGAATGATTCATTCATGAAAATGTAAAAATACTAAAACATCTGTATACTGTAATATTTCAAACATTTAATGTCTTTGATTTTTTAAAAGTAGCTCTTCTGTGGGATCCTGCCTTTACTCCCCATCAACAATCCTTGCCCATGACCATGTCGCTGGTTCCCCTGTTCTCCTTCACTGGAGAACATGTTGGAGATGCTCTGATTTATAGTTTAGCCCCTAGATCTTTATGCTCGCCTATTTTTTCTGCTTCCAACACATCAACTTCAAAAACTGGCTGTTCTTATGCTTGCTTAATATATCCCACCATTTGACCAGGGTTTCTGCAGGTTTCAGCAAGTTCATTTGAAAACTTATAATCATTATGAATGAAATTTAAGACAAATTTTATGTCAGCACTGGTAAAAATAGTAGAATGTCCTAAAATTATTTATAAATAAATTATTCACATTTATCTTCTCAATCCCACAAAGTGAAGGCCCAGAATCTCTGGAAAACCTTGGCCTCTGTGTTTTGCCAATTTTATGTTTTTTCTGATTTTTCATTTGACATTTGAGTGTATTTACACCAAGCTTACGTAACGTTAGCGTCTTCTTCCTCAATATGCAGTAGCTCCAAGTTGTGTTCAACTGGTTTTAACACTAAATGCATCATTCTTGGGCCAGCGGGTTAAACTTGCATCCAAACTAATGTAAAGTTAAATAACTGAAGCTTAGAAAACCTTATTGAATGTCACATTACTTCACAAATCATCCATCTTAATCTATGTAGATGAATTCAGAATGGGTTGCAGTTTATATTAGCCATCAGTTTCGCCTTGATCTTGGTTTTAGTCTTATTACAGCTACAACTGGACTAGACCTACAACACAGAACCAATATAAGTACACCGTCCCATCAGAGAATCCTGTGCTACCAAAAAAACTAGCGTTAAACAGATACAGGTTGACATTTAAGACTCAAACATAACCTTTTTAATACCTAGTGCATAAAATCCAAATATTTTTAATTTAAAATTTTTAAAATTTGAGAATTTTTAAGATCCAGGAGGCGACACTCGAAGGCGATTCTCAGTGTTGTGGGGGTTTTAATGTTGTTCGATGTAAATACTGCTTATGGTTCGAGTTATTCTTTTATTTGTTGTAGCAACATTTCAGTTTTTAACAAATATGACATCATTCCTGGAGCCCGAGGAGAGGCGAAGAGGGAAGCGCATTGTACGGCAGCCGGATAATGGTACCCAGCGGCGGATAATGGTTTGCCCTTTGTGTGGATTGAAGAAGGAGGCCAAGAAAGAAGAATAAGTCTTATAAATACTGTTGACTGCATAATGACAGGGAAGTCCATATTGGTAGACAACAACAGGCGCGCTTTAAATTATGCATGGGATAATTTGGCTTGCTCATATTAAATATGCATGCGGGAACAAAACGCATGGAAACTATTCCATCCCTTTGTGTGGAAGCAGGTGAGATGTGCCATGCTGAGTGTGTGTGTTTGCAGTTCTCAGTACCATGAGACATGGACAACCAATATTATCTTTGAAATACAGTCTTCATATTCGTCTGAAAGTACATATAAGACTGTCGTGCTGCCCCAGAGGCACTGGTCCGATGTTTGCGCCTCGTCTGCTTGACCAGGAGTACATGCACTTGGCAAATGTCAACTGAAAGTAATGCAGAGGCAGGGAGTCGTATTTGTTCCGGAGTCGTCGGTTCAGGGAAGCGTACTGAGGTCCGACTGTTAACCTGTGGACAGTGAAACTAGGACAGCGAGCAGGAAAACAGCCCGAGGAGGCATTTAAAGGAAATATGTCAGGAAACAGATTTTTTCCTCAATTGTAAGTTTCTATTAGAATAATCTCTCCTGTGGTGTAGAGGTCCCCTGTGCTGTATTTGCATTCAAACGCCTCCTTACGTTGTTTATTTCTCTCTCGGAGCTCGTAAGAGTGGTTCATACGTCGTAATATATTTCATGACAATTATCTGGGTGCGTAGAGAGACGTGTTGACATGCCATTAATCCTAAGTAGCAATTATCACCGGCGATAACAAAGGCATGTTGTACTTCCATTTGAATTATTTCTTAATTGTAGCTCATGTAGAGATGGGGGAAGGGAGGTGGAAAGATACATTATATTACCAAATGTATTTGCTCATCTGGATTTACACACATATGAACCTTAATAACATCCAATTCCTAATCCATAGGGTTTAATATGACGTCGGTCCAACCTTTGCAGCTATAACAGCTTCAGCTCTTCTGTGCAAGCTTTCCACAAGGTTTAGGTGAGTGTTCATGGGAATGTTTGACCATTCTTCCAGAAGCACATTCGTGAGGTCAAACACTGGTGTTGGACGAGAAGGCCTGGATCAATTCATCTCAAAGGTGTTGAGGTCAGGACTTTGTGCAGGCCAGTCAAGTTTTTCCACACCAAACTCGCTCATCCATAAGATTATGGACCTCGTTTTATGCACTGGTGCGCAGTCATGTTGGAACAGGAAGGGGCTAAACTGTTTCCATAAAGTTGGAAGCATGAAATAGTCTAAAATCTCTTGGCGCTGAAGCATTCAGAGTAACTGGATTTAAAGGGTCAAACCCAGCTCCTGAAAAACAACCCACACCATAATCCCCCCTCCACCAAACTTTATACAATGCAGTCAGACAAGTATCATTTTCCTGGTAACCGCCAAACCCAGACTCGTTAATCAGATTGCCAGATAGAGAGGTGTGATTCGTCACTCCAGAGAACACTGCTGTGTGAGTGTTCACTGCTCTAGTCCACTTTAAACCACTGCATCTGACACTTTGCATTGCACTTGGTGATGTATGGCATGGATGCCTCTGCACAGGCATGGAAACCCATTCTATGAAGCTTTCTACGCACTATTCTTGAGCTGATCTGAAGGCCACGTGAAATTTGGAGGTCTGTAGCGATTGACTCTGCAGAAAGACCCACTGACCTCACTCTGTCATTTTACATGGCCGAATACTCTGTGGCTGTATATTTCCTGTTGTTCCCAATCACTTCCACTTTGTTTTAATCCAACTGACAGTTGACTTTGAAATACTTAGTAGTGAAGAAATTTCACCACCGGACTTATTGCACAGGTGGCATCCTATCACGGGACCATTCTGGAATTCACTGAGCTCCTGAGAGCGACACATTCTTTCACTATATGTTATACACCAGTGGAAGTGATTGGAAGGCCTGAATTTAATTATTTTGATGAGCGAGTGAATACTTTTGGCAATATATATATATATATATATATATGGGGAAAATAATGGGATTTAAGTAACTTGGAACATTGCACGGTTGTTCTTACTGGTCTGAAGGGCCATAAACACACACACAGTTCTTGAAGTTGATGGCCTAGAAGCAGGCTCGTATGAATCTGATCTACAGCTCTACAGGGATCTTATCTACAGTTCTACAGACTGTTTATTAATAACCTGTTGTTTGCAATCTTGCTGCATATAAACCTTATTATCAACGTGTTCTTACCTGCACCAGATCAGTCAGAGAAAAGGCAGAGAGGACAGAGGGAGAGAGGACGGCACATAGGGAGGAGAGAATTGAAACTGAGAGAACTGAAAACAGAATGAATGGAAGAACGCAGACAGCAGATGGAGTTGATTCTTTGCCAGAGACTGGAACACATTGAAGTTCATATCTCTTGTTTTTGACCATAATAAGCCAACTCGCTTCATGATTGTTAGTTCAGGCAAACATGACGAGATGCCTCATTAATGTACATGAGACATTGCTGGAGAGTCAGGAAGCTACTGAAGCATAACGAGTTGTTCCATATCACCTGAAAAAATGAGTGAAACTGTGACAACTCAGCTTAAAAACTCCAAACATGTTATTACATACATTAACATCAAGAGGATCTCCTGCAGCATTGACCAAAACGTGACCCACTCAGGGTGCTGAGATTCCCTTTGAGGCTTGGTTCCTTTCAGTGGTTCTTCCTTGTGCTTTTTGAGAGTGTTTGCTGTTATGAGTCTTGGTTCTTCTCAATTGTTCTTCTTTGCACCTTTAGAGAGTTTGTTCTTATGAGTCTTTGTTCTTTTCAGTTGTTCTTCTTTGCACCTTTAGAGAGTTTGTTCTTATGAGTCTTTGTTCTTTTCAGTTGTTCTTCTTTGCATCTTTAGAGAGTTTGTTCTTATGAGTCTTGGTTCTTCTCAGTTGTTCTTCTTTGCACCTTTAGAGAGTTTGGTCTCTTGAGTCTTGGTTCTTCTCAGTTGTTATTCTTTGCACCTTTAGAAAGTTTCTTCTTATGAGTCTTGGTTCTTCTCAGTTTCTCTTCTTTACACATTTAGAGAGTTTGTTCATATGACTCTTGCAGTACTTCTTTGTACCTTTAGACAGATTGGTCTTATGAGTATCGATTCTTCATCATGTTCTTAGAGAGTCTGGAGCCTTTGTCCCTCTTTATGGTTTGTCCTTGTGCCCCTTGGGCGTTTCCTCTTTAGAGTCTTGGTCCTTCCTTGTTTGTGTTTTTTTTTAAGTTTGCCATTTTAAGTTATTCTCAGTGGTTCTTCCTTGTTTCTGCTTTCTACTCTTCTCAATGTTTGTCCTTCATCCTCTTTGTTAGGATGGTACTGGTACTGCTACCATTGACACTTTTTGAGATTTGCATGTATATTTCTGAGGAAACCTCATTGGTACGGTGTCTATATGATGAAAAATTAATATAATGAAGATATTTTTATAAAAAGAAAAATGAAGTGAACTGAGTTGAAGTGAATATATAAGTGAATTTCATGAATATCATTAGATGTGGTAGCAATCCTTGTAATAGTCTATGCTTCATTTTACATCGCTGGCTTTTTTTGCATAAATTGTTTTGTGGAAATCAGGGTTCATGATATTAATGATAAAGAAACCATAGTCCAGTATCTTTAAGAGGCGTTTATACAAATAAATACATGTGCTACATTCCAGATAGTACTGTGTTTGTCACTCCAGACTCTACTCCTTCATTATACTGAGATATAGTATTACCATACATCATTATTCTACATGCTGGGCATCTTTTGAGCTGGTGCTGAATGTAGCACTTCAAAAGGCGTCTTTAACGATGTCTGAATGTGATTTGCCGCACTGCTCTGATCCTGTGCTCTTGAATTTGGGAACTTGTTCCATATTTGCATTTGTTAGCTGGTCTTATGCCTGTCGGTAAATGAGGCACAGTGGGAGGTCAAGCTAAACATGACCTCCGGATTATACATGCAGCGCAACCAGCGTGTCACTATAATATCAAAGGTTTGTATCGCTATGTTAACAAAAAGATGTCAGTTTACAGGCATGTCAAGTAAATACAAATAGAGGAACAATACAAAGCTATGTTTTAACATCCATTACATTTGGATGCTGAGGAAGTGATTCCTGCAAAACTGTTGGAAATGGAGATGGTGCACGGTGGTAAGGTGAGAAGAGATACTGTAGTAGTAATAATAAATACACTACATTTAGTTCAATTTAATCTAATTCAATTGATTTTTTACACCCATAACCCAAGATTTGATCTTTTACTTCATTTAAATGGGTGAGACAGACAGTATCATGAAGAACCAAAGAGGAACCAATGCTCAAAAGCAGAAACCCCCCAACAGCCCTCCTTTGGGCCGCAGCAGAATGTGATCCCCCAAAACATTCAAAGCTGCCATAGAAAACCACTACCATTTCCTAAAGAACCAGCTTTGAAAGTGAGATACAAACACTTTAATTATGCAAAAGTAATATACAATGGTTCTTTGCCCATTGAAAGGTTCTTCTAAGAATATTTCCAGTATGTAGATATCTTTTAAATTCTAATAATATCTATTACATGCCTCCTCTTACAAAAATGATTTTAAAAAATGTCCATTTAATGAGTTCTTCTATAGAAGCACACACAATTTTTTTTATTTTAAACGGTGTTTAATAATTTACTTATGAGAGATGTATTATATAATAATAATAATAATAATAATAATAATAATAATAATAATAATAATAATAATATAGCATATTTTATTAGCAAGGATAGTATTCACCTGTAATCCCTCCACTCAAGCAAAATCCCCCAAATATTCCATTCCCTCCACCTCCTCATCTACAATAAATTTCAGTTCACACCCCCTCCTGTGTCGACAAATTATATTAATTTCCATTCCCAGACTACAAAAAATGTCACCCCAAAAAATCATCTTAACTGACAAAAACCTCATGCTGAACTCAAAACTCAAAGAAATAATGTTGTTTTCTACTAGCGCCTAAACAAGATTCCCTATTAGCCTTCTTTTCCTCACATTGGGTTGAATGCTACTAATTCTACCAGAATTATATCTCAAGACATTAAAATAACTGTCCAGTCAAAATCACTTCTCAAACTTTCATAATGAACAAACCAATAGGAATGCTCCAAAAATTTTTGTTTTACATTTTTCATCCGTTTGCTTTTATGAAAAATAAGGAACATTTTTGTTTTTTTCCTGTAAAGTTACCAAATTGGAGATTTTCTTTTTTTGTTTGGACAATCGCTTTTCAAATTGTAGTTTTACAGTCAGTCCTTCAGTAAATAATCTAAAGGTTTCAGCCTCTTTATCATGTTTTAGTCTGTTTATTCTGCTACGTTTTCCCAATGTTATACAGTAACTGGTAACTGGTCAGCACATCAATTACAAAACCAAGATCTTATTCTGTTCATTAATCTATTTGTGCGACTTGAATAGATACAGATCCTGAATGCAAGTGCAGGTAGTGGAGTTTTCCAAAAAAATCCAAGGGCAAACTCAAAAACCGGTGCAAAAATCCCAAAATTCACACAGAAGAAAACATGGCTTGTAAAGTTCTCAAGAGACTCGTTCCTGCTTTCTGAACAAAAAAATACATTAATCTTTAATTAGAGTCAATTGTGACCTGTCTCTGGAACGTAGGTTTGGCCAAAGCACATCAATACCCTGGTGAAGCAGACTGTCATTGACCCACAAGGGGTGTAGTTAATCACTCTTACACTTACTCCATCAACACTGTTCACCTTCCACCTGAACACTGGGAACTGCTACCCCTGGTCTCCCATGAGCAGATCATCCATCATTAGGGCCTCTTTTATTGCCTTCCCATGACTAGTTTGGTTATTGTGGACAGCTCCCTGTACTTTACACTTCATATGCTGGATATGTTACTCCAATCTATAGGCTTCTAGATGCCACCTCTAGAAACTGAGATGATTGTTGTCGACCAGAGAATCATGGGAACCTGTTCTGAGCCTTGGAGCCAAGGTTTCTTCCTCCATTGTATGGAGTATTCCTAACTTCTGTTGCCTTTACCTACTTTATTAGGGGATTTGACTTCAGATCCTTCATATAAGCAGCATAACAGTATGTTGACCAGTTTATGCCACGATTTATTCAGACGATGGTTTCTGCACATCCTCGAAAGTAGCGCAGTCAGGTTTTGGGCCTGGAGCTATGTGTGTATTCGAATGTGTTGGCATGTATATGTGTATGTGTGCAGACTGTGCTTCAAGCACTAAAACTAGGCCTTATCTTCAGTCCAATGCCCTAAAGACAAACATTCCCCTTCGCTCGTATTTTCAGGCTACGACATCTCAAAGATGAAACAAAAACAGCGAAACCTGCCACCGCGTAACAAGAGAACAGACTGCTTCACACACAGCTATTAGCTCGTTTCACGCCAATGTCAGCGCTTGCTGTCAAAGCACTTAGTGCCTTTAATCTCTCGCAACCTGCTCCCAGATGATGGCTGGTGGAGAGAGCGACTCCATTGGATGCGAGGGATGTCAGCTTAGAGAGAAGGCCCTCGAAGTGGCTCAGAAAGCTCAGGAGCCGAGCCCAGAGAGGTGTCGGAGCGCTCCAAGAGGACATGCCGCTTTTAAAAAAGTGTCCTTTCTCAGCCCGCTCCGTCGACTTAATTACTTAACCCATCTTAGATAGCACCAATTAAGGCTGGCGGCGAATCAAAGGGGAGGCCCATTCGGGCTGGAGTTAGGACAGCTTGGATGAAGGAATATTTTTAATGATCAATCCACCTTTATATGCCACTTCTGTTCCACAGGAAGAGCAAAAAAGAAAGAAAGGAAGGAGGGAAGAAAGGAAGGAAGGAAGGAATGGGGGTAGCACTTCAGTCAGAGGTGTGATGGGGCATGGAATAATAAGTGGAGTTATTTCTCATTAGCGCTCGTCATTTTAACAATGCACCATCGTGCTTGACTTCAGTCAGCTGTGGCAGGGGTTTGACAACAGACACCAAAAGCAAGCGCTACGCTTTGATTTCCTTACACTTGTGCAAAAAACGTGTCAGAAAAATGGATGAAAACGTAAAAAAAAGGAGCGTCAGCCCTGCGTAACCTTTTAGACCACTAGCAGAACAGGTGGAATTTCAGCTGCGCTTCCTCTTGCTCACACACCTCCAACAGGAACGAGTGTGAACGTTTGATCAATTAACGAGGTCAGTTTTTCATATTTAGACCAATTAAACATTGCATATTATCGTTGATGGGCAAAAACCTCTTATTTTTAAAAGTCATTTTGATGGAAAAAAATAATATAAGTGTAAGTGTAAAATAAAATAAAATGTACAATTTATGTTGTGTTTATTTATTTATTTATTGACTATTCTGATTATTATTATTATTATTATTATTATTATTATTATTATTATTATTATTGATATATTATTACTATTCATTAGGAAATGCTCATAAAATTATATATTTATTCATTTATTAGTGTACAGTAATGTGAACATGTTTGCACATCGTCTACATAATTGACTGGGTTTTTTTGGAAGTTATTTCATATTTATTAGTTGTGTTTAACAGTTTAGATTCAAATAAAAAATGTGCCATACATTTTGCACAGGTCATATTATATACTTTATTTAACTAATATGCTAAATTCTGTAGGCAATTGTATCTTTGTTTTCTTATAGAAAATAAACAAAACATTTTTAATTTTTCTGCAAGTAACCAAACCTTTTTATAGGACTGCAGTGTGTCCCAAACATAGACTACACATGGGGGTCCGACTCAAGAATATCAAAGGCCACCCAAGAATATTTTGTCCCATTCAAACAAATGTCAAGAAATATATTAATATTGTTACACTCATGCAAAGCATTTTTATAGAGAGGATATTCATAGGTCATTCATAACACATTTATAACATTTATTTTAAAAGAATATATATAGGATTTTTAAATGGCTGTTGACAGGATTTTCTGATTTTCTGATTCACAGAATTATATCCAAAATCCCTTCTGTTAAAGCGATTTTCACCCAAAGCCAGTTTGCCCTCAATGGACCACTTGTAACTGTAAGATAAATATAAATGTAGATATTCCTGAACAAATTGCATTTTATGATTGTTTATTCAATTGGGCAAATATGGTATTTTTTTCTAAAAGAATCTTTGAAGAACTATTTTTGGTGTGTAATCATTACTTTTAAACTTTAAACACTGCCATCTATCCACCTAGACCCAGATACAGCAAAGCTAAAACACTTCCTCCACCATGTTTCACAGATTTTCTTTCTCTAAATATAATGCTTTTTATTTTAAGTTGCATTTTATCATAAAATATTCTTCCTGAATTCTTGTTTTTTTTTGTTTTTGCATGATGGACTCATAAACATTAACATGAGCCAATTCTAGAGAGGTGCTTAGAAGTTACCCTGGCCTCCATTTGTACACGTGTCTAACCATTGTCTGGTGGAGTCCAAACTCTTCAGAAGTTCTCAGTCACCGCCTTTGTTCGATCCATCATGCACATCCACAAATGTGTTGTATTTGTGATCAGACTTTGCTGGATATTTAAATAAAAGCCAATGACTCTGATTTCACCTTCAAATTATATGATAAAACTAAAGATTCACTTACTTCTGCCACACACAGAAATTTTATTGATAATTTTTGGTTCTTTCATCTTAGGAATATTGCTAAAATAAGGAATATGGTGTCACTACATGACTCAGAAAAACTTGTTCATGCTTT
>JBBIGC010000001.1:17535505-17549697 GCA_037576955.1 Lepidarchus adonis
CGATCGATCGGATTAAAAAAAAGGTCTAAACCACCTCTTTTAATCGGATTGAAAATTTAATCGGATTCAGTGGAATCTGATTACATGAACCGTTTACATGGGACATTTTTAATCGGTTTCTGTATTTAATCGGATTAAAAGTGCAAAAAATTGTCCATGTAAACGGGGCTATTGCCTCACAGACATTGCACACTGGATACGTCCCATAATCCAAACCATCCTAGTTTAACCAAAGACTCTGTGCCTTTGAACCCTCCAGATCTGCTCCTTACAGAAATACAAACATCCAGAAGGCTTGATGACTTCAGTCTTGTTAATAATGCATAGGTTCCCCTCATACTCTTACTCTGTTGGTGCTTTTCCACTGGACTGGTGCTGGTGCCGTTCCAGGCCGGGTTCGCAATTTTGAAACCAGTGCTGTGGTTTTCCACTGCAAAAAACAAAAGTATGTGACTAGAAAAACGGGCAAATAAGCTTGAAGTGATTACAAATCTCACCCGTCGTCTTACATCATTGCTTTGACGTTGGCAATTTCTTTCAGGGTCTAAACGATGCAGAAAAAGTTGATTTTGAAGATCAGGATATGATCTCAGTGCTGGAGAATCGCCTGTAAACACAAGATGTGTTCCGCCATTGTTTGTTTGTGAAGTGAGGTGAAGAGGGCGTGGTTTAAGAAGTAGTCAACCGGCTCTGTGGTTTAAATTGTGGTTTTCCACCAGTGCAGTGGAAAAGCAGGCCGGTTTGCGTTGGTTCCCCCGTGATCTATTACCATGATCTGTTACGCCACCCCCACCTGTTGCCACATTTAGGGCCTGGACCAATAGGGAAGAGCTAATGGGGGTTTAGAAAATGAGTGCTGGTGCTGAATGACGGCAGTACTGTGAGACGAAGTGACTAATGGCTCAATTATTTAACTCATCGAATAATGGTTGTATTTATTAATTATGAAAATGAATGTTCATTATTACCCTATACATTTTACAAACATGCTTATAGACATGTGTTCATAGCTGGCTTCAATGAGCAAGAAGAATTATCATAACTGTGGAGAAGAAACACAGTGTAATATTGACTGTAACAATAGATTGAAAAAAGAAATCGAACCATCTACACATGCTTTCAGACAAAACAGTTCTCTGGACCTTGTGAGAGGAACTAATCGGTGTGGAACCCGCCTGAGAGCTACAGGGGAATTTTACTGCCAATAGAACCGACATAAGCCAGCCGATGGCTGGTATAACGACCGCATAGGAGATAATGGACTTATACTGCTGTTTTAAAAGCAAACATTTCACATAGTACAAAAATGATGGCAATCCATGTACATCTTCATGTGGACCAACTCCTTATACAATTTCATCAGGACCAATCCCCATACACTTTGATCTGGACCAATCAGAATGCACTTTCATCTAGAACACAAACTGTGAATTGTTGTATGGGCAAATCACTGTACACTTTCACCTGAACCACTCACAGTACACTTTCACCTGAGCCAATCAGTGTACACTTTCATCTGGAACAATCAGCATAAATGTCCATCACTCATAGTTCCTCTAGAGCGAGAAAGTACCGAAAAACGTTCCTCGATATGTTATTCTATGAACTATAATCAGTCTTAGTTCCTGCGGTGCAAACTCAAAAAAGACGGAATGTCCTCCAATGGTTCTAAGAACTATGAAATAGTTCTTCCACCTAGATGTCATGTGGAATGCTCTTCATGAAGGAACCAACTGACCAAGGTAGACCAACTGAAAACTCATCTTTTAGACTTTACTGGACTCCTCGATATGCTTGGAGGAGAAGACTAACCACTAACAATTCATTCTGTAAGTAGCAGATTCCTGTGTTGGTCAGTATCTCACTGTGATGGAGGGAAAATAGAGAGCCATTCCTCCCACCCAGAGAGACTGAGACGTATGCTTCACTGATGACTGTGATATCAGCATGGACAAGCCAACTCTTAGACTGTTGAGACATTGATGTGGCCAGATTAGCTCATTTTAAAGCTTCATGGTTTATTAGGAACAGGTACGATATTCATTGACTTTGGTCAATGGTTCCTGAGTCAGTATTGGAAAAGACAAAGTGTTATCATGCCATTCTTCACCTCCATCTGTTAGTACTCTCTACTGTTTCCAAAAACAAATGTTTTTAAAACATTTTAAATTATAAAACAGGCACAAACACTTCTTTCTCTTGTGGAAAATAAATGAAGACCACAATTGAACCTTCAGGGCACATTAGCATTTTCGATAGCTTGAGGGTCCAAAACTGACCAGCTATTTTTTTAGGAAAGATGTGGCTTCTGAGATTCTGACAATTCTCCTGAATTATTATATTGAATATAGATTGATTATGTTATTATTTGACTCTACAAAGTATTGGATTTTTTAACTTTCAGACTGTATGACGTCAAATGCCGTTGAGTGTGAGGGAACACATGGACAATGGGACCACATCCCTCTTTGTACCATGTGCTTCTTCCTGTTTCTTCTAGCCTTCAGTCCAACGTCCCATTTCAATCCTCGTTTTGGATTTGGACAGCACACCAGGAGAGTTCTGCTTTTCTCAACGTTTTGCTGAATCCGTGAAAGCGAATTGGAACAAACTGATCAGTTAATCAGTAAATTAAGGCGATTTCTGTCCTCAGCCGAAGAAAAATCCAACTTATCAAACATTTATGGGGAAATCCCACCCAGTTCTCAGGGATATTTCATTACTGTATTAAACGCTCGATGGTGTCTTTGTGTGAATTGATATCTGGGTGTTTGACAGAGCGCGGGAAAGAAATACAGTGTGTGCAGCTATGTTTAGATACGTTTCGATAGAGGGATTCCTCTCAATCCGGTCTCATTTGTAGAACCGTCCTATCTCACCTCGCCCACTTACCTCTCATGCTTATCATCGAGCAGCACAGTGCCATCAGAGCAGTTCCAACAGCTCTTCACAGAGTGTGTGTGTGTGTGTGTGTGTGCGTGTGTGCATGCAGTGTGTTTCAACACATCACTGGTTTTAAGCAACCTGCGCTCCTTTCTGCATGCTTTGATCCGCAAGGCAGAAGTTCAAACGACAGTGACACACACACACACACACACACACACACACACAGAGTGGCTGTGTGGCAGGCAGTGAGAGAGAAAGAGAGAGAAACAAACCAAACACTTTCCTACATTTAACAGGCTGCCTCCTGTGACAGTGTCAGCCACAGAGAAAGAGAAGAAAAAAGCATTCCCTTCTTTTTTGTGTGTAGAGCCCCTCACAAAACCTCTGTAAATAACGTTTCAAACAACATTTGATGCCGGGGAAAAAGGTAAGACAGGGAAATGTCCTATTTTGAGCTTTTTTCCATCTGCTTTTGAGCCCTTCTGCCTTCTTTTCTTCCGCTCTTTCATTCTCTTTCATTCTCTTCTTACCTTTTCCACCTTTTTTATTTATTTATTTATATATATATATATACGTTTACCTTAACAGCATATATATACATATTAAACAAATATGTAAAAACATTATTTATACATTATTATATATTATTTATATTATAGATTTTATATTTATATAATATATAAATCACACACACACACACACACGCACACACACACACACACACATATATATATCAATGGAGAGTTCCACCAACTATTTATAAAATATATAATTACATTTAAATGAAATGCACATACATTTTTTTTGTCATAGTTGAAATGTAAGCCATGTTATTCAGGGTTATTAATTATGAATTTGCTATTAAATGGTCTATTCTCAACAAATGCAGCATTTATCATAGTGGTGGTGAATGGAACCAGGAGGACACTGTCAGTCTTAAAAGGCTTAGAAGCTCCCTCATGAAAAAAAAACCAAAATTGGTTATGAATACACTCCCTGATGTCTGATATACTGATTGAGAATAACTCTGAAAAGTCTAGCTCTAGATAATATGTAGGCCCTTGTAAGATAAAGATCAAAAAAATCATATTTCTCATGTTACTGTCATCAGCGATACGTGTAAACACATGCGTAGGTTCACTGGTGGGTTGGGATTGAGAATAAAATGGGAAAGGGGTTTGTGTTGTAGATAAGACCCCTGGTTCCATTCATCACCACTGTAAATGAGTTGGTAAATGTGCTTGAACATGATTAGCGTCAAAATCTCTCATCGCTCACTCTACCATTGTTTCTATTGTCCCATTTTCAACACCAATTGTTTTTTATAGTGTGTGGTGTGCATCAACATGCAGGACAAACTGATGAACTGGGGAAGTCTTGGCCTAGTTAGAGAAAGTCATGGCTGAATTTTGGAAAGTCATGGCCCAATGATTAGGAAAGTCAACTTGTAAAGGGTCATTGGTTCAATTCCCTGGACAAGGCAGCAGGGTGAAGAGGCCTTGAGCAAGGAACCCAACAATGGCTTTTCAGAGCTATAGGTCACCACCACCAAGAATGCATAATGGCATTCCTGGCACTAAAGCTTGGTACATCCTTGGGTATTAAATATGAGTCATAGGCTATTGTGTTTTTGCAGAGGAAGATCATCTTGAGAAGATTGTCTTGAGAAGGCACCTTCAGTTTTGCTACAGTGAACCTGAATCTGACACCACATCCACTTTGAATCAGTTACTGAATTCCCCTTTCCAACACCTCAAAGACGTCAAAGCTTCCTTATGGGCTTGTGGCTTAGTTTGACTGGCTACTCTAATTTTCCCATAGGTGTGAGTGTGCGTTTGATGGAGTGTACCCTGCTGGTATCGGCTCCAGCTTCCCTGTAATTTGAAATGGACAAGCGGGATTGGTCAATGACGTGGGGCAAAAAAATTAATAAATAAACAAAAAATAATACAGAAAATTTTGTTTTACATTTTAAAAAATTAAAAGTAAATATTTAAATACATTTTTATTGATTTAATTACCTTTAAATGCCTTATGGGTAAGAAAGGACACTTTAAAGTCAGCCCTGTACTTAACTGGGAGTCAGTAGAGAGAATCCTGGTGAGTAATCTGCCAGCATCACCGTACATGTACCATATATCTTCCAATAATAGCCCGTCTCTTATTGACACCCATATTCAATAAATGCCGGGTTAGAAGAGATGTTCCAACAAATAGACATAGACAAAGTAACCATGTAACACCCTCTACTCCCCCCGCCCCAACTTTCACGGGCACACGCCTTCGAGCCTTCACTTTCTACCTCCAGGTTTGAACAGAATTTATTCCCTAAAAGGTCTGAAACAATTAAAACAAACCTCTGATTTCTGAAGGTATATGAGTGTATCTCGTATAATTACTAATTTCTGTTGCGATATCTGAGGATTATTGACGGATATTAAGCGGCTCTGTTTAAACTTATCGCTGCATTTGGTGCTAAACCACTCCCACAATAACAGCCAATCACAGACAAGTATCACTGCCAAACAGACATAGGGATGATTTTAGTCGTGATGTTTTATCTTCTGTCAAAATAAATGTGAAGAAGCTGCAAGACATTTTGTGGCCGTAAATACCATCACAATTCCGTCTGTGAGAGAATAATAACCGTCTCCAACAAACGCCGTCTCTATTAAACGCTGGGACGTCCCAGTAATTTTTTTAATAATGCCGGGGCTACTAGTGGAAAATATACAGTATCATTTTTTCTGTGTCTTGTGTTGTGAGAATTTGCATAAGTTTGGTGATGTTCCTCAACTGTAAGAAACATAAATTTGCTACAGCGGCAACATGTGATTTGAATAATAAATCAGTGTCTAATATGAAACCCAGATTTACTTTTACATTTACATTTATTCATTTGACTGATGCTTTTATCCAAAGCGACTTCCAGGTACAGGAACAATCAAGAATCAATCAGATTATGGGCGGAGCTGCTAAATCGGAAGTTCAGAGCCTCAGTATTGAAAGCAGAGATAACAGTATTCCTGTCTATACCACTGTCTCAAAACACCTGTATAATAAATAAACAGTGAATAATAAACATTTGATATAATGTATGTTTGTACATTATGATTCATTTCACACTTAATTTCACATCATTTTAAAGAATAGCATAATAAAATCTGAGGTGCTGTTTAGGAGCTCTTTTTAGTGAGCTGAGCCATAAGAGCCGAGAATTCCCATCACCAGTTTGTTACCAAAAGGTTGCTGGTTCAATTCCCGAACCTCCGGTTCCGGCTGCTCGCTGCCTTGGGTGGTGCATGTCATCGTATGTAGCTCTGGTGAAGTTGCGTATACAGGCAATAGGTAGATCCTTTCTCTGGTGAGCAGAAGGTTGCTGGTTCAAGTCCCAGCCCAGGCATGGTTGACGGGGTGTGTTCACACTAAAAAAATCCACTTCACTTTCCCAATCTAATGAAGAAATGAAGTTATTTCAGACACCAGTACTTGGAATGAAGCCTGTAAATATGATTTGTCACCAAATATTCTTTTTAAGATCATAACCCTTCGTGTAACTTTATCGTTACATCATCGCCAGGGGGGCGAAACATGCTGTTTTTTTCTACTGCTTTGTTTTGTAATCCTCGCATTGCACGGATTAGAACAAAGCATTAACAAATGTCAAGCTTTGCATGTTTCTCCTTCTTCACCAGCCGCTAAAAAGTGCCGTATGGCATCGCTGCCAGAGGAGACGTTGGCAGACGTCCAGGACAAGAAAGAATACGACAAACTATGCGTCCCTGATATGATGAAACCAAAGAGAAACACACTGCAATATTGAACGAGGAGGTGCCACCGATCCATTGAATTTCCAATAATTGATTCGGTAATTCTGCTAAATGGCAGCTGGATGTAATGGGAGGCTGAGTGAAAGTTGGGCTTTGATATGGGTGACACTTCATGTTAACCTCCCATTTCTGTTTTAAAGCTACTGAAGCGTTAAACATTCATGTTCTCTTCATTCTCCACCGCTTCCTCAGAGCTTTCAAGCGTCATGTCTTCCAGCAGTGTGGCTTTGGAAAACATACATAAAGGGAAAAATCATGAGAAAAATGATTTTAGCAGCTGTGTATCACTGTGTATCGACTGTGTAGCAATGCCAAGGTCAGGGAAACCTGCAATACCAACATTAGTAGTTCTCTTTACTGTTCACCCTGGACAGTGCTGACCATTGGACCATGGTGCAGCCTTAATTCAGCCTTATGAATATATTACATTGTTAAATTCTTTATTTTACCCCAATTTTTCAGATTTAATTTTGTCTTCTCCGATTCCAAACATGCGCCAGGTTCTTATTGGGTTTTTTTTCCAAGTTTTTTTTTTTTTTAAGGTTTGTGATATTTGTTCCCATCAGGTTTACACCCACAATGGTTTGAGTATTCAATATATTGTTTGCAATGTATGCAATAGCAATAGCAACTGGATGAAAAATACAGGCTTATATGACTCGCATTTCATCATAGATTTTAATTTCAAGTTAAATTTTTTAACATTTGCCATGGAAAAAGTTGGGGTCAGCTGAAATTTCAGCTGCTGTTTTTTTTACACATAATTTTGACAGTAACAACAAAAATATGGTTCAGTTTTAGCCGAGGCTGATAAGGTGAAGGCAGTGCGCCTGTAGCCTGAGAGTGGTGTTAAAGCTCAGCAGTTCTCCACTGGTCTCTGGACCGGCCTTCACCGTCTCTTGCCATCCTTGCAGTGAACAGAGGCTAAACTGGGTCTGATCTCTCCTCTGTCAGAACGGCTTGAGATTAAAGCCTCGGCAGCCTTGTGTCTGAGCTCCAGCCGGACAGGCTAGTGGAGGATTATGGTCGGCTTGGAGGGATGGTTAGCAAAGCAGGCTAAAACTACACCTCTGATTCTGCTCAGGGCTGTTTTGACTGGCAGTCAAGGATTTGAAGGGACTGAGAAAACAGGAAAGGTGCTGGACAGCTCCACCATGGGCTCTGACTGGATTGGAAGGATTCTGCTGTAACCGACCTCTGGGTTAGTTTCCCTCACACACACACACACACTTACACTTCACTGTAGTCATCGTTGTCTTCTTATGCTTGGCTGACATCTCATGCATAACTGTCAGTCAGCTGGAGCTTCTCCTTGAGAAGAAACTGGTTATTCTTTTATAGCCCTTCAATTAGATTTGGTTGTGTGTTTGGAATGGCACATATGTATTTAAAATTCCGAATGTTTGACACTAAAAGGTGAAGAAAAACCTTTGTTTTTATCATTTCTTCATTCATATCCAATATTTACAAAAAAGAACAAAAAATATCTGCAAACTATTAATTTATTGGTTCAAATGTTTCAAACAGTCATACACAAGTTTAACAATTGTGGTTTTACAGGTCATGAATGTTCTTCAGCTTCTACAGTCAATAACAGTAAAAACAAACGAGAGTTCAGTAAATTTGTTTAAATGTAATAACAAAAAACAGTTCTTCAATATTGTACATTGTACTGGTTCTAAGATGTATGTATGTCCTCTTTAAAGTGATGTTGCATTATAGTTAAGGTTGAAAAAATTCATTCTGGGTGGTTTAATATGAAACAATACAATGGTTCACTAACTAATGTTGATGAGATTAAGGGCCTGTTTGTTCTCATAATGTCCTACTTCATCGTAAATTATGTTTGGGCCAACATTTTTACTATTAATTTATGGCAGTGCATTTTAACCATTTCATGCACCAGGTTTTTCTAATGTAGCCTTAAGAGCCTTTCAATTTTTTGGTTCCTATCCTATCACCATTATTGGGAACAATTCCATCATGTTTTTGAAAATTTCTTATTCAGAAGGTTCAGGACTTAAGACCTAGAGTAGTTGAGCTTAAATTCTTCATATAATGATGTTAGAATGATGGATATTGTAATTTGATGTTGTGCTCCAAAGTGCATACTTTAACTATACAGTTAATCCCAGTAAGGCACAGAAATATTTTTTTTTTAATTATGTTAAAATGCACAAATAAGTCGAGCAAAGTGAATAACATTGCATGTAGTAGTTTCAATGCAATGCCACCTGTCTGCGTGGTGCAGTATTATTTAAACAATCAGATCTTGAAGTTGATGTGCTAGAAGCAGGCTCTGGGTCATTCTGATAAGAGCCTTATTGTGATGGTTAGATCATCTAAAAAACAGCAGTAGGAAGGACAACTGGTGAACTGAACTCAGGATTACGGTCACCCAAGGCTCATTGATGCATGTGGGGAGTGAAAACCACTCTGAATCCAAAAAGGAGCTGCACAATATGTTAACACTGACTCTGACATGAAACATCTCTGTGTCGGCAGCATGAAGAGCTCACTATTTGGCAGGTGTTGTTAATGTTATGGCTGATCGGTGTATATCTCCAATCACAATGTAACTACTGATCGCAAAGGCTGAACATGTTGGAGAGAGATGCATTGTCATTAGGGATAGAAAACGTGGAGTATTTTATGATACGATACAATACACAATACATGGCCCACGATAACGAAAATATCACAATGCCACATTCCTGTGATTATCGATTTATTGCACCACACTGACATAGCGATACATCACAGAAATTTATTAATTTACATACCTAACAACAACACCATTGTTAACTTTCCCATATTTACGTGGTCGGAAGTGCAGAGAAACTGCTAAGGTTATTATAGTACTATATCTTTATAATCATAGAATTCCTAGACAGTTTATATTCTGATGCATTCCAATCCATATTGATTATTGCACAGAAGGCCACTCAGGCTGAATAAAAACCTGTTTCCTCACAGCGGAAAGGACCTTTAAGTTGTGTGTAGTCTTGTCATAACTAATCTTGTATCTAAATAATGATGCTCCACACAAAGAATGAGTCATTTGATATTAAAAACAGAAAAATCTTTACTTACTATTTCTCAGAAGTTACATTTAAACTGGTGAAACGAGTCCTCTTCCAATCCCGCCATGTTAGACCGAGTCATTACCTCAAAAGTCCATCCAACTGGTCTGTTCTTTCATGAGAAAACCTCTACAAATGTTTTGACTAGTACTTTTTCTATACCTACATCAGCCACCTGTCAGCCAAACCGATGAAGTCATCTCCCAAAGAACTCATCTGGTCTTGTCTATATTTGGGCTGTACATCCTAACATGAGACCATTACAACAGCTGGTTGCCTTTGTCCTTGAAATGTCAACAAACAATAATGTTTTGACTAAAAAGTTCCTTACGCTTGTTCATGTTAGCTTGCTACTGCTTTGGCTAACTTAGCTTTAGCTGCTAGCTCATGCTACTGCTTGCTGCCAATCAAAAGTCCTATGTGCTTTTTCCAGGAGGTTATAAACGCTGGCTCCCCTCTCAGAGTGTCTTCTTTTTAGTATGAGTTTGGACGAGCTGCTCTTAACATCTGATGGGGTGTCTTGTTGGAGCCAAGGACAATGCATTTTTACTGGCAATGTATGTTTTTGGGGTGAGGGGTGGTCCTTCCCCCAACACTTCTGTTCCCCTTTGTCACTTAGCAAGTTGCGCTAGCATCGTATCGCATACAGTACAACACCCCTACAACAACATAGTCTTCAATGCATTGCTCCCCATGAAACACACCTTCCGATACAGCCAGATACTTTTAACCTTGTGTGTACCAGATAAATTATGGAGCTACACTTCTCTCTGATCTAAATTATTGTTGAGAACAGTTCAGCAAACGCTACATATTGGTGGAGACGCATAATTCTGCACACTTGGATTACAGTCTTTCCACCTTTTCAAAGAAGTGCTCCAGCAATGTGTGTTTACTCACGTTGACATTTCGCTTGTAGCGTCATCCATTGCTATTAATGTGCAGAAAAGAGACGCACAGAGAAGTGGCCATCACAAAATAATCCAAGGTTTGTTCTGTCCGACTTTAGATTTAAATGTGGCTGGGGCCTTCTGTCTGCTAGCTAGTTGGAAAGTCCTTCTTCAGCTTTAACACAAGAATCAGCGATACCAGGGAGTTAAATTGGTGGTGAATGTTTATTCATTTAAATATTGATATTGCAGACAGCCGATCACGTGAGCAAGAATGACGATATATCGACATATCGATATTTTATCACACCCCTAGTTGTCATGAAATCTTTACAGTGCTAATAATTGTTGTGAAAATTTATGAAGCTTGAACTTGGTCCAAAGTTGACCCTCCTATAGGAACTCAGTTAGCTACCACCGTTTCTTTCATTGAATGGATCAACTGTGAGAAACTTGATTGACTTCTGAAGTTAGGCAGAGATACACTATGCTGTAGGTTAAATGGATTTTGTAAATTACAGCTCTCTTTATTACCTACCAGCTTGAAGTGAGTAAAGTGTGCAAGGCAAAGAAGAAGAAAAAAATAGTCTGAACACTGCAGATGATGTGCAGTTGAACACCAGATGTGAATGCATTAAAGATATTCAGCTAACTGTCTGGTCGCAGCTGTTCAGATGCAAGTATATCAGTATCGTTGTTACCATCAGGTGGAACTGCATCAGGAAAGTGACTGCTGGGATAAGGAATATCTGAAATGGCTTTGAGTCGTTCAGCTCAGGGGCAGTATGCGATGGTTGCACGGTCCAGATGGCAACAGTGTCACAGGCTCTCAGCAGGGTCCTGGCCAAGCCTGCCAGAGGTAATACATCTCTGGAGAACGCATGCTTGTGTGCATTGTGTTTAACACAAGCCTTCAAGACCTCACTCGCCATCAGCCGGGGAGATTAAACACAGGTGACACAGGAGGCCAGGTGCGAACACCTGGAAACAAAGTGTCTCAGCCTGCTGGCGGATGTGGTGTGAAGGCCAGAATGCACCAGCCCATCGTTCCCTAATAGGCACAATAGCGCAGGAAATAAACTATAATAGATAAATCAATGATACGCATGGTTTTCTGAACTTATGTGTGGATGTTGCGAGGGGTGTTTGGTGGGAAATGATATTGTCTGAAGGTGAATGTTGGTGTTTTGAGAAAAATGATGGAGACTGAAGGGGGATGCTGGTATCTGGTGGAGAAAATTGGTGTTTGATGGACAGAGTTGGTGTTTGGTTAAGAATTTTATTTTGGTGTCTGAAGAAGTGTGATAGGGTTTTGTGGATAATGTTTGTGTCTGGAGAAGAATGATGGTGACTGAAGGTAAATGCTTGTGTCTGGTGGAGCATGTTGGTGTTTGGTCAAGAATGTTGGTGTCTAAAGGAGAAAATGGGGTTTAGTGGGAAATGTTTGTGTGTGGAAAAGAATGATAGTGATTGAAAAACAATGCTGATTTCTGGCGAGAGGGTTGGTGTTTGGTGGAGAGTTTGGGTGTTTGGTTGAGAAAGTTGGTGTCTTAAGAAGAATAGTGAATGAAGGAAAATGCTGGTGTTTGGTGGACAATGTTGGTTTGTAGTGGAGACTTTTCATGTCTGAAAAAGTATGATGGTGTTTGGTGGGAAATGTTGGTATTTGGTGGAATGTTGGTGTTTGTTAGAGAAGATTGATATTCTTTGAAGAATTTTGGTGTTTCTAAAATGGGGAATGTCCATTTTATTTAATGAGAAATAGGATCCGTGATGAAGAACGTTGGTGTTTGATGAAGAATACTGGTGTTTGTTAGAGATTGATGGGCGGCTGGGCTCTAGGCTTTAGAGTACTCAGCTCTACACACTCGACAATTAGCTTCTGCTCCTGAGGTGACTGTGAGTTTCACTATAGGTTGATTAGCACTGACAGTTCCTCTGCTGACAGACTGAAACCGGGTTTGTCCTCCTTTAGAGGATTTAGGCGAGCTTTTATTTGATCTCTGAGTCAGTCGCAGCTCAACGAACCATTTGTTTAACAGAGAGATGCACTGCTGTGTGTGTGTCAATGTGTCAGTTCTGAGCACACAAATCTGGCAACAGTTGATCCGGAATTCCTGCTGGTGTCAATCTCTCTGAGTATAACAAAGCCGGCTGACTGAATTGCCTCTTTGAGGCTGCGTCAGATGTTGAAGGCTCTAAATCTACCTTAAGGAGGGTTGATGAGAAAGAGAAAAAACCTCTTCTCAGCTCCACATGATGACCATTAATAAACATTAAATAAAACACTTTATACTACTTTATACTAATAATAATATTGTAATAATTGACATTATTGTTGTTGTATTCAATCTGGAAGGTAGTAAAATAATATATGTTAATATTATTAAACAATGCATATTGCTTGAGTTCTGCCATCTGAAACATAACAGACAATTTTATACATTTATAAATAATAATAAGAAATGAAAAAAAAAAAATGCTGGGACACTTTTTACCCTGTAAATAAAAACAGAATACAATCATTTGCAAATCTCATAAACACATATTTTAATCTTTTATTTACAATAGAACATAAAAAACGAATTAAACATTAAAAGATATTAGCTAATTTTGAATTTGACAGCAGCAACATCTCAAAAAGTTAGTTTGAGGCAAAAAGTAAGTGGTAATCAAAAGAAATGTGGAAATTAATGATATTATGTGGCATCAGATCAGTAACATGACTCGGAATAAAAAGTGCATCTTGTGTCTATAAAATGTGAAAAAAATGTTCCTCAATGTAAAATTTCATGAAAATCACTGCATGGGCTCAGGAACACTTCTGAAAAGCAATCTCTGTGAACACAGTTTGCCGTGCCAATCACAAATGTTAAAGTTAAAGCATTACATATGCAAAGAAGAAGCCATATGTGAACATGATCAAAAAATGACAAAACTCAATTAAAATTAGCTGAGGCAAAGGAGAAAAGTGTTCTGTAGTCAGACTAACTGAAATGTTAAGTAGCAACGTATGCCTGAACTACTGAGGTGAGTGACCGTCAGGCTTGTTATCAGAGCTCAAGTAGAAATCCTGAATCAGTGATGGCATGGGGTGCATTAATGCCTATGGAATTTGCCCCATCAATGCTGAAAGGTAGAAACAGGTTTTAGAGCAACATATGCTCCCATGTAGACAATGTCCTTTTCAAAGAAGGCCTTGTTTTTTTCAGCAAGACGATGCTAAACACATACTCTATCTTTTACAACAGCAGACCCTTTGTAGTAGAAGGGTCGGGGTATTGACTGACCTGTCTGTCAAGTCCCAGGACTGATGAGCAGTTAGAATCCTAATCAGACTAGAAAGGGAAAACATTCCTTTCCCAAAAGGCCAGCAGCTGGTCTCCTCGGTTCCCAGATGTTTAGGGACTGTTTAGGGACTGTACTACAATCAAGCCACTGCAGAGGATCCAGAATGCAGCAGCTCGGCTGATCTTCAACCAGGAGAAACACGCACATGTGAC
>JBBIGC010000001.1:17626480-17638127 GCA_037576955.1 Lepidarchus adonis
GGCCAGTACATCAGGAGATGTGGAGGACCGCTACCTCCGCCTTTGTGCAAGGAGGAACAGGAGGAGCACTGCCAGAGCCCTGCAAAATGTTCTCCAGTGGACCACAAATGTGCATGTGTCTGCTGAAATGTTCAGAAACAGACTCCATGTAGGGGTTCTGCTTACGGCCCAACACTGTGCAGGACGTTTGGCATTTGCCAGAGAAAACCAAGATTGGCAAATTTGCCACTGGTGCCCTGTGCTATTTACAGATGAAAGCAGGTTCACACTAAGCACATGTGACAGATGTGACAGAGTCTGGAGACACTGTGGAGAACGTTCTGCTGCCTGTAATGTCCTCCAGCATGACCGGTTTGGCAGTGGGTCAGTAATGGTGTGGGGTGGCATTTCTTTGGGGCCCTCCATGTGCTCGCCAGAGGAAGCCTGACTTACATTAGGTACCGAGATGAGATCCCCAGACCCCTCAGAACATATGCTGGTGCGTTGGCCCTGAGTTCCTCAAGACAATGCTAGACCTCATGTGGCTGGAGTGTGTCAGCAGTTCCTGCAAGACAAAGGCATTGATGCTATGGACTGTCCCGCCCATTCCCCAGACCTGAATCCAATTTAACACATCTGGGACATCATGTCTCGCTCCATCCACCAACACCACGTTGCACCACAGACTGTCCAGGAGTTGGTGAATGCTTTAGTCAGGAGACCACCCCCTACTTCACCAGAAGCATGCCCTGATGAGGCCACACACACTACTGAGCCTCATTATGACTTGTTTTAAGGACATTACATCAAAGTTGGATCAACCTGTGGTGTGTTTTTACACTTTAATTTTGAGTGTGACTCCAAATCCAGACCTCCATGGGTTGATACATTTGATTTTCACTGATAATTTTTGTGCGATTTTGTTGGCAGCACATTCAACTATGTAAAGAACAAAGTATTTAATATGAATATTTCATTCATTCAGATCTATGATGTCTTATTTTTGTGTTCCCTTTATTTTTTGAGGAGTACATATATATACAGTATACACTATTTTGTACTGAATCAGTCTTTTATCCTGTTTTCCTCTTGTGCTTGCTGTACAAGACTCCACAGATTTATCCTCAGAGTGAAATGTAAGGTTGAGGTGGGGATTTGAACCCAGATTAACTCCACTGGATTTTGACATTTCCCAATGACAGGAGCGATTCTATTTCAGTACCAGTGGAGCCATGATTGGGTAAAACTGGCTGACATCACAGCAGTGATGCGCACCAGCACCTCGCTTTGGGTGTCAGGAGGCTCTACAGACTAACGAAACTCATTTTCCAAAACACACAGGGTGTATTTGGGTTGAATGATGGTCACGCATTATCAGCGGTCAAACAGACAAGGACATGCAGCTCTTTTCATCCGGTAATGTGAATAGATTTTTTTGCAGTCCGATTTCATTTCATTCACAGTTATCCTACATAAAACCGATGAGCTGGATTAACAAGCTGTGGCTTGATTCGCTGGCTGCATGTTCTGCATGTTTTGCAACAAGCAAGACTGCTGGACCGGTTCTCCATGCATTCGCTGGGTTTCCAAGCAACCACTTCTTGCTGTTTCTGAATTTTGACAATCTCGAAAGCAAAATGATGGAAAGAGCTGGTAGAGAAAGACAGGGCAGGTTCTTGTTGCAGCCCCAAGTTCTGTTGTTCACTCAACTTTTGAGGTTTAGGGTTTTATTTTACACCAAATAGTGAAGAACAGATGCTTTAGTTCCTATGCCAATGTGTCTGATGAATGCAGACACCGGACCTCCAGAACTGACGGTAACATCCCTGACCCCTGTATTGTTCCTCTTTATGTTTTGTAGAAAATATTTTGACTTGAGTATGGGTTTATGCCAGAGATGTGGACCTAAGTCAGCTAGGCCAGCAAAGTTTGCTAATTTTTCTACTCAGACACACCTACTATCAGTTGACTGGTCGAATGATGTGTATGTGCAGGAACCCATACCAAACTGAGCACCGACGCTGGAGTTCACCATCCTTGTTTGGACCAGGCTACGCACCTCTGATTTTAGAGATTGCCATTGACTATTTCCAGGTCAGATATGAAACTTTAATTTCAAAATCTTTCTTAAAGCCTTATAGAATCATGCTTTGGTAGCAATATAATAAATGCCCATTCTTTGGGGATTGGTTCCTCAGGATAAGATTGCAACCCCCACATGTATCAGTGGACCTTGGGTGGCCATTATCCTGTCAATGTATCACCAGATATCCTTTCTTGGAGGTCTTTTGGTAGGTACTAACTATTACACACCTGGAACACTCCACAAGATCTGCTGTTTTGTCCAAGTGGCTCAGATCTATATGCACCTGTTTTCTAGTACATCAACTTCAAGAACTCACTGTTCACCTGCTGTCTAATATACATCCCCTCCCCCCGACAGGTGCCATGGTGTTAATGTTGTGGCTCATTTATGTGTCTGGCAACTTACTTTAGTGTATTCATCAGTTTTGTGGAAACACAACCATTGCCTAATTGTTAGAGAAGTGGGCTTGTGACGTAAGGGTGGTGGGATTGATTCCCCAAATTCCTTGCTTTACCCGTACTGCTCCCCGTGTGCTGCTACAGTGGCAGCCCACTGCTCCAGGTGTGTTTCACTGCCTTCGATGGTTAGAGACTAGTTTCCCCTCAGATACTGTATTATACTTCTAAATGATAATAAATATCTTGAGAAGCTAATTGTCTTTAGATGCTAAATGTCTTTAGTTGCTAAATATCTTCAGATGCTAAATGTCTTCAGATGCTAAATGTCTTCAGATGCTAAATGTCTTCAGAGCTAAATGACTTCAGATGCTAAATGCCTTCAGATGCTAAATATCTTCAGATGCTAAATGCCTTCAAATTCGATATGCCTTCAGATGCTAAATGTTTTTAGATGCTAAATATCTTCAGATGCTAAATGTCTTCAGATGCTAAATATCTTCAGATGCTAAATGTCTTTAGATGCTAAATATCTTCAGATGCTAAATGTCTTCAGAGCTAAATATCTTCAGATGCTAAATGTCTTCAGATGCTAAATATCTTCAGATGCTAAATATCTTTAGATGCTAAATGTCTTCAGATACTAAATATAAATTAAGTTCTGCCAAGTGTCCATGCAGTGCTTTACTACCTTAGCTACTAAGCAGAGCAGCCTCTCTTCCCTCATATTGTTTGATATTGCAGCATTCATCTGCAGAGGGGTTTTGCATATGTAAGTAGCAGGAATGCTTTTTGATGTTAAAATGTATTCCCTGGTGTTCACATGTGTAGCATTCAGCACAGTTTAGCTTTGAGGGCAATAAACCTTCCTTTAATGTGAATCTTCAGCCCACTTAGAAAATGCTATGCACAGTTTGAAACCTGTCTCATGGCAATTTACCCTATCAAAGTCTTCCACCCACATCTCATGTCTTGCAGCATGACGAGTGGTGCAGCTTGATGAAATTAATGTGACATGGTGCAATTTTGCCAAAACAGCCTACTGCAGCTGGTCCTAGTTAACTTGTCGAGTTATAACCAGTGTTGCTTCAGCCATCGGAACTAGAGGGAGCGCTCGTGTTGGACTGTCATGCAAACTGTATGATGTTGCAAGTCTACCTCAATTGTATGCTTCTCTCTTTCTAAATGGATCCCTTTCAATCTCGCTTTTCCAGAGAGCCACGGCTGGTGTGAAAAGGCCAAATGGGATTGAATCAAATGTCAGTGGGGAAGACTCTTTAAATCAGCAACAAAAAGAGCAAGAATACCTCTCTGAGGCTGTCACCATGGAGACCAGCCAGCTTTCAGGAATGGCTGATGTAAAAGACTACAAAATGGATCTGGGGAACACAGAAGAAGAGGAATGCCAGCAGAATGAGGAAGCTGAGGGAGACTGCTTTGATGCATGTTCCTCTGAATGCCTGGCTACCGAAAAGAGCAGCTCCCTAATCTTAGATGAGCACAAAGGCAAGAACGCAGCCAACGATTGTGCAAGCTCTGAGGAAACCAGCAGAAACACAAACTCTCAGGAGAACATCATGGTGAAGAAGACTGAGAAAGAAGAGTCAACTCTCAGAGAATCCACATCATCTCCAGTCGTAGACACAGATCACCAAGCACAAAAACAGCCAGAAGAAGACAACGAGGACGGCAATGAATCATCTTTGGATACCAATGGGTTTGAGAATCAAGAACCACATGTAAGTTCAAGAATAATACAAGAAGACAGCAACCTGTTACCTTTTGATGCCAATGCAACCGAGCACCAAGAAGCACAGGAAAGTCTGAAAATCGAGCAAGATGTTGATGACCTATTGGTTTTTAATGATAATGAAGCAAAACCTGAGGAACCACAGGGAAGTGTAAAAATAGAGCAAAAAGATGATAACCCATTGGGGTTTAATGCCAATGAGGCAGAGAATGATGAACCACAAGAATGTCTGAAAAAAGAGCAAGAAGATGACAACCCATCCACTTTTGATACCAATAAGGAAGAGCACCAAGAGGAAAGTCCCGATATAGGGCAAGAATCTATGTTGGAGCAGCAAATCAATGAGCTAGCCTTTTCTGATGCCTCTACAGAATCTTGCCATGACAATGACCGAGATGATCTTAGTGACTGTCTTCAGGTGGAGATGGCTATTGTTTCATCAGACAGTGATGCTGAAGAGCAGTGGAAATCCATGTTTACTCCTGTTGTTGACAACGAGGAGGAGAACTTTCCAGATCCACCTGATCTAAGTGGAGAGCGACAAAGCCAAGAAAGTGCAATTGAAGAGGATAACAGTACTCTGCTGAGGAGTAATGCTGATCTGGAGGACGATACTGTGGCAGAAACAGAGATAGATGTCAACAATATCTTGGAACAGCCAGAATGTCCTACAGAATGTGAGCTTGAAGACATTTCTTATGAAGCCTCTATACATTACAGAAGTTTAACAAAGATCCCAGAAGATGAAGAGGACCTCAGCCAAAACCCTAAGCACAGCCTACAACGTTTGTCCGCCTCAACTTCTGAGCTTGACAAGAAGTTGCCACAAGACTTCTGCGTGATTGAGGAGACAAAGAGCGAGAATGTCAGCACTGAACATTTGGACTTCCAGGTAACTCGACAGCAGTGGCAGAAGATGGCGGAGCAATACAGAGGCCAATTGCATCAGTCCACTATCAAGCAGGTCAATTGCCAGGGTGGTCATAGCTTCATGTACACACCCGTACGTACCCTAGAGCGTCCCAAGAAAGACCAAGACTCAGACAGTCTGAGTCTAAGTGATTACCAGTACACCCAATTTAGTCCTTGTTCCGAAGACTCTGGGCTAGAAGACGTAAGCTACAAGTCTCCGTATGATGAACCAGAAACTCCAGTTGAGCGGGAGATACGTGAGACAATGGCGCGAGAAGAATCTTTTAGACGAGAGAGGGCCATGTCGAGACCATCTTCTGGTGAACCTGTGCAAAGTAAACCTAGACCAGCCACTTTGCTGTCAAGTAGAGCAGAACCCGAAGAAAGAAGAAAGATTTTTAACACACCTGAAGACAGATGTAGGTCACAGAGATCTCCCAGTGCCAGAACACCAACTTTCTCCATCACTGCTTCACCATCTTCAAGACCAACATACCATGAGATGGTGGCAAACAACGTCATCATCCTCGAACCAGATTCGTACCCTGCAAGCCCAAAGAACAGAGAGAAAGATCTTCTCACCCCGGGAACAAGTAGCTTCCAGGAGTGGTCCTCGGATATGTCCAATGTCATCATACTGGAAACATCAAATCTCATCATAAGAAGTGCCTCGGAATTCTGTCTGAGCACTGCATGCCAGGAGACTCAAGAAAGCACCTTCCATAATAATCCTTTCTTCAAGCTGAGGTCTCACAGCACACAGTCGCTGGTGGACCAGGAAATCAAAGTAGTGAGGCAGAGAGATGAAGAGTTCAGAAGACAGAGGGCACAGTTGTACACCAAAGAGAGGTTTGACACTGTCCTGGTGTCTCCCAGTTTACTGGAGAGTTTTACCTACGACAAACCCGGTAAGAATTGTCAAGGTTTGTTGCACTGGTGAAATATGGTTGCACTGTTCATGTTTGTTCTTTAGATTTCTGGCCGTTTAGAGAGTAATTGGCCAATATATTACATACTATTTCATGCTAAAGTAAATAAATGTTTATTTTAAATTCATCCTTTTGCAGGAGAAATACCATCAAAATGCAAGTCCTCCCCGTCCTCCCCGTCGAAGATACGCAAAATGGACCGTTCCGTTTTGTCATGTGATCAGAAGGTAATTTATATGCACTGATTCTGTTCTCTGTTCTCATTATTTTATTTTAAATATTTTTTCTTTAATTTAATTTGGGTAATTAGGCAGCATGCAGTGGTTAGCGGTGTTGCCTCACAGCAAAGAGGTCCTGGGTTCGATTCCTGGGTTGCCCATGGGTGCCTTTCCTATAGTACTATACACTAAAACAGGAAAATGTGAGAAACGTTTGTTCCTTTTAGTAGCAAGTATATCTGTAGTGTTGTGTTGTGGACAGTCAATCGTGATGATATGGCACATTCACTTTAATGACCGCCTCGCTTTCGGCCACTCAAGTTCTGAATCCAATGATTTTATCAAGCCAATTCAATTATGTTGTGCACATTGATTGCACTACAGCTTGCACGTGTGCTTTTGCTATCCCCCACTATAGCCTACCTCATGCTTTAACACTTGCCCATGTGATCAGAGGGTCGTCCAGCCCGAGGCACCACTGAGCAAAGGACTGTCCTGCTTCACTACAAGGTTGTATTTTGTTGTGGTGCACGTCGTGTGATGGGGTGTGTTCACAAAGACAATAAGTCCCGTTCATTAACGCTCCTCACCTTCTTGGTCTGACGTTTTGTGGTATTCCTGTTGAGAACATCTCATATCAAACCCATGTACCAAACCAAACCCCATGCTGAACCGATTGTTAGAGCTGAAGTTAGAAATTCCATTTCTCAAGCTTCACACCCAAACACGTTCCCTCAGATTAGATAAAGAATTCAATGAAGCGACTGCTTTTGGTTGTGTTCTAGTTCAGGCCCCATAACGTGTCCTAATTCCAAAGGTTCTATGAAATGATCATGATTTGAATGTGAATTTGTGCAGGTGTGTATGCGTATGACTCCCCGAATGAATCCCACCCTGTTTTCTGAAGGATTTGTGACTTGCTATTAAACTTTGCACATTTCACCTTGAAACTGGAAACTGCAGTTTTACAGGTGAAACTCTCCCCTTTAGTTCCCCGAGGCACCTTATACCAGAGTCCGAAGGAAAAGCGCTCTAGCTCAGAGATGGGAAGCAGGGATCTTCGCCAATCACCAACAGGACTGAATGACGGCAAAAAGTGAAAAAAACACAAAGAGCGAGTATTCGTTCAACTTTAGCTTTTGTTTGGTATGTCAGCTGGATGTCATTCTTCTGAGGTGAGTGTCAAGGAGTGTGGTCGCAATGAAATTGACATTTTTACATATTTTGATGTACTCTCACAAGTCACACAACGGCACATTTATGGTATTTTCATACTATATTTTTTCCTTGACAAATTTTGTAATATGACCTGAAGCACAATTTATAGCGTGATTGATGTGACATCGTGTTTTGACATGAATACGGCAAGAATTCTAAATAAAAAACACATGAAATTGTATGACAATTGTAATGACAAACAAATTTTATTTTGTAATTTTCAGCGATTCTTAATGAAATGCAATTTTTTGAGCCTTAGCTTATAGGTTTACATACAGTTCTTTCCACAAGTGACTTCACAATTGAATGTTTCTTTAAATTATACAGAAGGTGAAATAGAAGAAGTCCTTGCAAAGATGAACAATTGTTACAGTTGAGAGCTTATAACACATGCACATGAACCAATGCAAAGCAAACCAGTGAATGTTTACCAGTCGATTTAAGTACTGTAGTCATTTCCAGCTGATGTTTCTTTTGTTGATCCGTTAGATATCGATAATTGCGCTTTTCGCGCTGAATGTTTTGCTTTGTGAACTTTTGGAACTTTGATGTTTTTAACCAATGACTATTGCCTGCTAAATAGAGTATTAAATAATTTATTATTAGAGAATATATGTAGATGTTCATTATGCATTAATATTTGGTTTGTGGCTGATGGTACATTAATATAAATCGTGAATATTTTCCTTTATAGTATGTTTTCAATGTAGCCTGTTTAATTCTCCTTGAAATAAAGAGGTGTTTACTAAACTGATTCGCGTTGTCGCATATAAGAGACGTTGACTCTTCCTCGTCCTGAAACATCACGGCAAATGAGTCTGGAAACGTTGTCATATTGCACTGATGGAGCAGAGGAGGGAGATACAAAACAGCAAATTTCCAGCAACAAAAATGGTGAAGATCACCTCCTTAAATCTGGTATCCTGTGGGGAATATACATAGTTAGCATGTATATATATATATAGTTAGAATATACATGGTGCTTAAAAGTTTAAAGCCATTTGTATTTTTATGTTTAACATAATCTAATGTAAAAGTAGAATTAACTGAAATAATAGGATTAGATTTGGTTATTCATTTATTTATTGAAAAAAGATCCAATAACATCTGTGTAGCAAAAATGAGTGAACCCTTAGGATGATCATATAATTTGAAGTAATAATTTGAAATAATTTGAGTCAGAGACCCTAGAGTCAGAGATCAACACATTTGAGGATGCTGATCATGGCTCAAACAAAGGAGGTGTTTGAGAACCTCAAAAAAAGGGTTGTTAATGTCCATAAAGCTGGATAAGGTTACAGGACCACTCCTAAAAAGTTTGAACATGTACATTTATTTTGTCCAAAGTGACTTCAGCTATATGAACATTCAAGCATTTCGTTCACACATTGTGTACAAATGGGGGAAATTCAAGACCCTACCCTGAAGTGGTCAACCATTAAAGATAACTCCAACTGCAAGGCATGTGATAGGTCGAGAGTTGCAAAGGAACTTAGCTGCTTAACTACTAAGCAACAGAAGGAATCTCGCATTGGCAAATGATGATGTTGATGAGTTCACTGTCAGCAGAACACTGAACAGCAATGTTGTGTATAGTAGGATAGCAAGGATAAAGCCACTGCCCTCCCCCAGAATATTGCTGACCATCTCCAGTTTGGTAAAAACCATGTGGACAAACCAAAAGAATACTGGAAGAAAGTTTTCTTGATGGATGAAGCTAAAATACAAGTTATTGGCTTAAATGAATAGTGTTACATTTTGAGTAAGGTTTTAAACACTGCATTCCAGCATAAGAACCGTATCCCATCTGTTAAACGTGGTGGTGGGAGCGTTCTGGTTTGGACCTGTTTGGCTGCATCTGAGCCTGTGAATTCTGAAGTTTGACTCCAGAATATTCACTTTAATCTTCTTTAACCATGCTGTGGTAGCAAACATTGTGTGTTTAGAACTATTGTCTCTCTTGAGATTCAGTTCAAGGGCAAATGTCTTGACATTTTCCTTTAGAATTGTCTGGTATTGTTCAGAATTCATTTGGTCCATTAATCAACACTCCTACCACCAAGTTTCATGGATGGGATAGGGTTCTTATTCTGGAATTCAGTGTTTTTCTTTGTCCAAATGTAACTTTCCTCATTTAAAACATTCTTCCAGTATATTTATGCTTTGTCAATATGATGAGCAAACTTTAGTTGGGTAAATATGTTCTTTTTGAATCTTTCTCTATTTAATCCTGTCATGCGCGCCAGTGTTGTTCAGTATGGTCATTTAATTCCAAGAAATTTGTTATAACCGTTAACCTTAACCAAACTAAGACAAGCCTTCAGTTGCTTAGTTCCTTTGTAACCTCTCAGACTATTACACGCTTTATTATTATTTATAATAACTTTATAAGTTATCGTTGATGGTCAACCGGTTCTGGGTGGTGTAATGATGGTGATACTCAATGGATACTCAATCTGTCTAAATGATCATTGGTGGAGTCCAAACATTTTTACAGATGGTCTCGTAATCTTTTATAGCTTTATTGGCATCAACATCTCGTTTCTGAGGTCCTCACAGACCTCCTTTGGTCAAGCCGTGATACACATCCACAAATGTGTTGTACGTATGTGTGAAATAAGAAAAGTTCTCCCAATCACACCTGAAGAGCAAACTTGATTGAAAACACCAGACTGTGATTTTTAATTCCAGCACACACTGCTCCACAATTCAGCGCGGTAACTGATAATCCTCCTGCTGTAAGGTTAAGAGCTAATCTACTGTAAGAAATACTGCTAATAGAAACATCTTCTGACTGCAGGCTTACCCAGTATCTGCTCACTGCAGGATCAGAGAGAATGGCATGTTCATCAGGACTATCGCTGCCTATAGAAAGAGAGGAAAATACAAAAAAAGCACAAATGGTGCATTCGTAAATGCCTTTGAACCAAGGCAACTTGGGAAATGTGGGTGATGGAAATATATCTGCCCTAATCATGAATTATTCATGCACGTAATGCATTGCTTAAAAATAACTATATTTTTTGCTGAAATGTTTATCATTGATAATCATTTCCACATGAATATGTAATATTACATGGTACCGTTCTTGTGAACTGTGGTGTACTGTCCACTAACCTCGTCCACAGCGGCCTCTTTTGTGCACCAACACGATCAACTTGGATAATCCTGCCCAAATAATAAAACCGACCAGAACTCCAGTGGTCCAGGGGAAAGGAAGAAGCAGAGACTGTTGTCGCATCCCAGCATATATGGCAGCCACTGTGAAAATGGGAATTTCCAGATGATGCTAGAAGTCAGTGGCGGCAGAAACGATTCACATTAACCATCAGCCTTTCATTATTTTACCTGCCAACATTTCTGCAGCATGTCCCACGCCCCAGTGCAGCCAGTTGAATATCCACCTCCTGAAGGAATACACACCATAGATTGTGACAATTCACCAATTAGAATTAAATAGGCTGGTTACATGTAACTGAGCTCTGTTCTGATTGGCTAACCCATATTGTGCCTTGTTCAAAAAGAAGTCTGGAATGAAAAACTCTTTATAACTTGAAACTATGAAAACTGATGATATATTTTAATATGCTGCTTCTTGTGATATCACAAAACAGCCAGTTTGAAATGAAATGTTAGTCTTAATTTATGGATTGTATGCAATGAAAGGTGGATGGTAAAGATTTAAAGTTTACATTTGCTAACAAAAATACAAAAAACCCATTTGTTTTATCAATGATGGGAAACCTTCCAGGCCCAGATGTGGTCCAAACCAAAACACTTCCACCACCATGTTTCACAGATGGGACAGGGTTCTTATCCTGGAATGCAGTGTTTTCCTATTTGATGTGTTCTTTTTTTTGGAGAGCAGTTTCTTTCTCTATTCAGTGAAGTTTTTATATGGAATAAGGATGTTCAATTTAAAATACTTCAGTGATCTATACAAGATACGCAAATGCTATACAATAAGTAAGATCACTGACAGTTATTTTTAGAAACTATGTTTCAAATTGGTATCAAAAATGTAATATGTTGTTTAATGTTTTATATAAGGTTAGATTACATTTTATAAAGTTATAGTTATAAACTAGGGCTGTCCCCGACTATGAATTTTCATAGTCGAATCAGAATTTTCGAATCTTTCTATAGTCGACCGATAGTCG
>JBBIGC010000001.1:17646928-17656998 GCA_037576955.1 Lepidarchus adonis
GTGTGTGTGTGTGTGTGTGTGTGTGTGTGTGTGTGTGTGTGTGTGTGTGTGTGTGTTTGTGTGTGTGTGCGCGTGTGCGTGCATCTACATGTGTAGTGTTGGTTCATTATTGCACCTGTGGTACATGTTGAACTGCAGGGTGCGTACGCAGATACCTTCCATCTGTACTTATCAGCCAGACTGACGTCATGGTCGAGAGACACCACGTCAAACTCGTTACTGGAGAAGAGAGAGAGGGTGAGGCAGAGAAAGAAGGATTGGAGAGTAAAGAATGTGAGATATAATCAGCACAGTAAAAGATTTAAAAGCTTTCCTCAACTGACAGAGTGAACGGAACATCTGTCTCAGTTCATTGACTCATAAGAAAAACTACTTTTCCCATCTCTCCTATATACACCAATCAGCCACAACATTAAAACCACCCACCTAATATTATGCTTGTCCCTCTCGTACCACCAAAATAGCTTTGACCCATCAGAAATGGACTCCACGTGAACTCTGACGCTCCATCACCAAGGTGATAGCAAGGTGAGGTGGGGCTTCCATGGGCCCCACTTGGAAATTCGGCATCAGCTCTTGAACAATAACCTGGAACTGTACAGTGTCCACTGTCGCCAGGAAGATGTCTGCAGCAATGGTGATACGGGTCAAAGTAATATATGAAGGCCACGTGAAGATTTCCCAGAGAACATTGCTCAGAGCTTCACCCAGCCTCTGCCAGCTTTCCTTCTTGCTACAATGCCCCCTGGTGCCATCTCTTCTTAAAGAAAGTGACACACACAACCTTTCGTCCACAGGAGGTAATGAAAATGTGATTAATCAGACCAGGCCACCTTCTTCTATCGCTCCATTGTCCAGTTTTAATGCTTACAACAAACTGGAGTGTTCCTTTCCATCATAGGCAGCATTCACTTTTCTGAAGGTTTCGGCCAGACGGGCTAGTCCTAATGCTAATGGCTAAGATGGCTAAGCTAAAGCTAGCTGCTCTATTTGAAATTTACTCCACAGTATCAACAAGGAGGTACTGAAGTAACAGGACTAATCACAATCCTTTATTTTCTACATAATTCTTACCTCTCAGTGTGAGGAACCTGCACTGGCTCCACCTGGTGGAGCTGGAGGACGTTGGCATGGTGGGCTGCGGTGTCGTTGGACTGGGAGTCAGGGTGGGAGCCCAGCACCAGCTCTCCGTCTGAAGTGTGCAGGTCAAGGCTGCCGTGATAAATCTCCAGAGCCAGGCTGTTATCCAAAGAGGAGCTGGAGTTCAGCTTCAGGATGGCACGGTCCGAGAGGGCAGAGGGCTCCGTGCAGGGCGGCTGGGGGCCCACAGCCCGGGACAGCAGCTCATACAGAAGACTCTTCATCACGGACGGGCTTACAGCTTGTGTGTCATTCTTCAGGCTGGAGGAGTCACCTTCTACGAGGTTGGAGTCTGAACCTGTGGGAGAACACATTTAGGGTTCAAACAGGAGCGTTTTCTGAAGGCCAGTCCCATAACTTGATCATCCATAACATTAACATTACGTAGGTAGAACAGTGTTGCTGAAACAGCTCTGACTGTGTTCGGACCCCTTTTGATCAGAGCTAGTATTACCATTTTAAACCACAGTAGCTCTTGTCCTTTACTTCCCACATGCATCAGTGAGCCTCGGGTGCCCATGACCCTGTTGCCGATTCACCAGTTTCAATCCATTTTGGTGTTGATCCAATTCGGTCGTTTTGGAGATGCTCTGGTCATCACAGTGGCTCTGATCCTTAAGCACATCAACTTCAAGAACTGGCTGTTCACTTGCTGTATAATATATCCCACCCCCTGAAAGGTGCCAATGTAACGAAATAACTAAGTCAATGCAATTGACTTAATTCACTTAAGTGAATTCACTTGCAGTGGTGTTAATGTTATGGCTGTGGGGGTTGACTGTGCTTACCGAAGCGACTCTCTGCTTCATGGCGGCGTCCACCGCTCTCCAGTTCATTGGGGAGCTCGGCCGGCCTGAAGGACATTCCCCTGGTTGGATCGCTGAGGTTGTGTGGAGCCTGGAGCTTCCACCGCACATCTTTAGGATGCCCATGCGCCTCCACTCTTTCTTTAGGCACGGCATGAGCGCTGCGGTTCCCCAACTCCCTGCGAGCCTCAATCTCATTCCAGGCAAAGGGAAGAACTTGAGAAGAGACGTTGGCTGCAGGATCCACAGCAGGTGGGGCTTTGAGAGCGGCAGCCATGATGCGGCCCAGCTGAGGCTGCTCTAGGGTGGAGGAAGCTGTGGTGGGGGTGCTAGCCTCTGCAACCCGAGGTACTGTGTACTCATAAGTGATGTGGGGCATCTTTCCATTTAAGTTGTAGTACTTTAAACAGAAACAATAGAAGCGTTATTTGATTAAAGCTACAGAGGATCATTACGGCGCTATAGTCAATGCTTTACAATAATAAATGAATAATTTCTATGTTCTACACGACGTACGCTCTCACATACCGCATGTAAGAGTCAATTGCTTAATTGTGGCCTAAAGCACTGGTTACAGCAGCACTGGGGTTTAGAGGTGCAGGGTTTGATTTCCCCCTTAGGAGATTAGGCGATATTGGCCTAATTAGTGATTAGTGATTTCCGATCATTGTGAATACACCACTGCACAGAGTCACCACAACGAAATTTGTGCTCTGCTTTTAACCCATCACGCGTGCACACGTGGAGCAGCGGGCAGCTATCAACAGCGCCCGGGGAGCAGTGAAGTGGGGACGGTACCTTGCTCAAGAGTTCCTCAGTGGTGCCCGGGCTGGGACTTGAACCTGCGAACTTCTGATCTCAGGGGCAAAGTCCTAACCACTAGGCCTCCACTGCCCCGGAAACATGTCAAGGGGAGAGCGTGAACGCAGTGCCCCACTTCCAGAAATTTTGCAGTCGAGATTCCCACATTTAGGGAATTTGCAAGGGTCAGCATGACGTAAGTGCAATGGCCAAGCCTCACCTTGGGTGAACCACCTTCGTAATCATGGTGTCGCCTCTGCCAGGTAAGTATGTCAGGTAATGGCTAGGACCTTGCCCTTGTGAATGTAGGGTCACAGGTTCAGGCACCACTGAGGTACCGCTGCTTCATGGCTATCCAATCAGGTTGGTGCATAGGTCACACTTTCTTGCGGTGACTCTTTTCAGCACAACCAACTTGGAATTTTACTATTGAACCAATCTGCTTTCATTTTATGGGACTATTAATATGAAATCTATTTTTAACAGTGATTAATTTAGATAGACCACAATGCATTGCTCCCAATGACATACGCCACATGCCACAACAAATGCCTATGAGAGAGACTTGTGTCATCTATATGCTACTACTCTATGCCAGTGGTCCCCAACCACTGGGCCGCAGACTGGTACCGGGCCTTGGAGTATCTGCTGTGGTCATCATTGTCTGTTAACACCCTACATGGGAAACCAGTAGGGCAATAGAGTTCCAATCACTATTAGGGTGATTGGACAATCGTAGGAACCTCATGACCTTAGCAACATAACCCAATCATTACCTAGGGTCACCTCCTGTTCTCCTTAGTGCTATTAAATTGTTTAAAGATGCCCTGTGTATCCACCTATGCCAAGAGTCCCAAAGCCTGCAACCAACCCATGCATGATCTCATGAAGGTATTTAGCAAAATCAAAGCCACATGTCTCCACATCGCCCCAGGAACAGCGGCATTGACCTTCTTGCTTGAGCTGCTCTTTTGCACAAGTGGGTTTATCTCATCAGTAGAAGACCCAAGTCATGGAGACGTACACTCAGGAAGCTCTCAGAAAGGTATAAACAAGGTCAACAGGTTTCTCCAGAAACAGCAGATTTTCTTACGCAGAGAAAGGACAGTGACCACGCTACAGGACTGCCATACTGCTTTTACAACTAACAAGTCGATTTTAAAATGGCTGCAACGTTTTGGCCAGTGATATATCCCTACAGGGTGAGTAGAAGACAATGGAAGCACTTTGTCCATAACTTGAGCTAAAAACCATCAAAGACCCAAAATCTTTTTTCAGGGTTTGACTTCTATGGCAGAATTTTATGTTGGCCTTAAACTGACACTAAATGAGCTACGCAGGTCCACAGCTCTGCTAAAAAACCTTTTTGGGACATTCAGCTGGGACTAGAGGCGATACTGACTGGGTAAAGAAAGCTCTTATACACGCTCAAAATTAATTGCTAAAACAGGAGCCTGAGGGTCAGAAAACGAGGCAAGTCTCAGGTCAAAAAATGCTAATAACTAAAGAACCCCATCCTCTGCAAACTGGGCAGGTAGAAGAAGTAGAAGAGCACTGGGCCACCATAAGGTTCTCTGCAAGGGAGCTCAATTTTGCATGGCGGTATCTCAACAATTGGTTTTTGAAGACTTTCAAGAAGTTCTCATCGGGACCAAGCTGACAAATCTGCAGCAACGGTATGATGCTCTCACGTCAATATGGATCAAAATCTCTGACGAATGTTTCCAACGCCATGTTGGATCTATGCCATGAAGAATTAAGTCAGTTCTGACTTAAGGGATCCAAGCCAATACTAGCAAGGTGTACCCAAGTGGCAGGGGAATGTATATGATCCATGTTCCTCATCCAATGGAATTTTTAATTGTATGCTATTGCTACTCTCTGGTTTAATTTTTCAGTGTAGCAACCTCCATTGTCTGTTAGCCTAGTTACTTTATCTTAGTCTCTTGCCCTGGCCTTATAATAAAGTCAAGTCAAGTCAAATTTATTTATACAGCGCTTTTTACAACTGACGTGGTCACAAATAAATTGTTTTATTGTTGTAATAAATAGCGCAAGACTACAGTTTGAAGGAATATACAGTATAAGTGAAAACCAGGCCATTTGGAAAAATGTAATTGGAATTGTTTGGCCAAGTAAATATATACATGAATAGTATAGATTAAAGACACTTTTTCATATGTAGATTTCCATACCAGCTATGAAGCATGGTGATGGAAATGTTGTGATTTAGGATTGCTTTGGTGCAGCTTGTAATCATTCCTTAATTAAGCTCTGAATTCTGCATCATATCAAATCAGCGATGAAGACGATTGAGTTTTATTGAATAAATTATTACTACTTTTCCTTGTAATGTTGTAGTTTTCTACCTGTACCTGTAGGCACTTTATTAAAGATGATTTGGTAAATATGGTATTTATGGAATATGGTAAAATTAGATTTTTAATGTAAAGTGCTTTAAAAATTAAATGCATTATTATTATTATTATTATTATTATTATTATTATTATTATTAAAAAAAAAAAAAAATTTCAATGGGATGCACTTTCTTTTTACCCATGGTGTTTTGTCTTATATTTTATACATCACTGCATTATCCCATTATTTATTTTTAATCACTGCATAATCCCATGATTTGGTAATAGGTTTGATCTCTCGTTATTTTAAAATCGCTAAAAATTTTACACATAATCAGGATAACAAGAACATTTCATCCTCCATTACAGAAAATATTTTTAGAACCAAACATACATACCTATATACCTACCATGACGTTCAGTCCATGCTGGGTGGGGCCCTGGGCCATAATGTACTCAAAACCATCTGAAAAGAGGTTCGCTGGCCTCCTGTACTTGAACACTGTCCCTGCTATTTGGAAGTTTCGTGGATTATCAATCATAGAGTTTCCATTTAAGAAGAAGTGACCGGCTTCATCAGACAAAGCTAGAGGAGACCAAAAACAAGGCAAAATGTACTGTTTACTCCTTTTGTAGTTTCATTTTTATGCCATTGTAGGTAAGTTCTTGTGCTGCATCTTTTGCCCCCCCAATTTAGAGTTGGTGGTATCTCGTGATTTTACCCAAGATGTTTTCAGTCTTCCGTCGCTCAATGATCTGGATGTCCGTGGCTCCAATAGGAATGTTGGTAATAAAAGCATAGCCTGATGATCATAGAAAATGTGTTAATTTCATTGCAAGATACTGTACCCATTCAGGAGAGAGATACACTTCTTATATACATTGTAAAATCAGAAATGAATATATAAATAAAGACTTTTGTGACCTCTTAATGCTAACATAAGATATACCTAACTGTGTGACCCCTTTCCGGTAAGATCCTGAGACACGGTAACAAGAGTCTCCATTTCCACCGCAGATGCCACATTTGTCTACGGTTCTACTGGAGTACAATTTCCCATCACACCCCACCACCTACAAGGAGCCAGACATAGGACATTAGCATAGACAGAAGTTTAAAGATGAGCTACTGTTTCCTGAATAACCACCAGAAATAACAATTACAATTACACTGTGATGTAACAACTACATCGACATAATGGACAGTATCGAAGTAGGTTACTTGAGTATTGCACTTAAGTACAGTATTCCCAGTATCTATACTAGATTTTTAGTAAAACTTTTACTCCACTACATTTGAAAGACAAATATGTATAGTAATTTGGACTCCACTACTTTTCTGCAAACGTTTCCTTTACATTTTCCTTTCTAATAGGTTCACGTGTGTGTTCCTCACAGGACAACAGCCAATCACAGTAAACTGCTCCTGTCCACTCAATCTAGTTCAGAGTGATTACGTTATTGGAACAGTTGTCGGTATTAATAATGGAAGGGACACGATAGAGAATCTTCCTCATCAAAGCTCCCATAACCTCTTCTCAAATCCATGTTTGAGATCTTTGGAAAAAAAAATTGTATGTTTAAAATGTTTCTCTTGCCCAAACTACCTCAGGGCCTTCAAAAGTTCTCTGAGGAAACATGTCGAGGTAATTATTATTTGTTTTATTCCAGAACAAAATTTTAAAGACATTGTCTGTGTCTGTAGTAGCTGCCATTTTCATAAAGTAATTTTAGCTTTTTTGTTTTTGTTCTAAAGTAGCTTTGTCTTCAGCAGTTTTATAAACGTACACAGGCACAGGTTAAGCTGTATTAGCACACAGTTTTTTGGGGGGTGGAGTGAGGGGTGTTAAATTGTAAAAAATTAAAAGGACAATGGCTCTCTTTTGTTCTTTTAGCTGTATTTCTACTTTGTACATTGACTTAAGTTCAGGAGTTTTGTACTTTGTCCATTGCTGGACGTACTTAACGCAACCCCTTAGAACTGTTATCTTTTTAAAAACTTTACAGCTACCAGTCAGTTATTATCCTATTAGAAACGTTTTACCAAGAGCAGCGGAAATTAGCATTTACTAGGTTGCTTATTTAAAGAGACTGCATAGCATGACTTCTTTTTACTGAGAATAGGCTAATGATGTTTTATTGTCTATTCTGGAGCAGATGAGGGAATACAAATGCAAAGATGTATCATCTGTCTTAACGTGGTGGTTTAACTGCATCAATTTGAAAATTTTTGTATTTTACTAAAATATGACATTCTTGATAATATACACACTGAGAACGTAACACTGCTGCAAAATTATATATTCATCTATATTTCACTAATGTATAATAAATAATAAGTCAGTTTTGTATTTTTGAACACCAATCAGCCATAACATTACAACCACCTGCCTACAGTAATACGTTGTTCCCTTAAGTCCTACAAAATACAAGGTGGGCCTCCAACACATGAACACCAGGACCCAAGGTCTCCAACAAGAATATTTCAGCGAGCTTACACTGCCTCTGCCAGCTCCAATTTCTCCCATAATGCATCCTGTTGCCATCTCTTCCCCAGGCAAGCAAAGTAAAGCAACTGACCAGACCAGACCACCTTCTTTCAATACTCCATGGTCCAGTTCTGGTGCTCACTTACTTGTGGTAGAAGATTTCATTGGTGGACAGGGTCAACATCTGCACTCTGACCAGCAGTTCTCTGACATCTTTCTATTAGAACCAACATAAACTTCAGTAGCTCTTCTGAGGGACTGGCCCAGATGAATGACCAATAAGGCTTGGGCGTCCATCAACATGTCACTTGTTTTTCTTTCTTGGACTAATGCATCCGGGGAACACCCCACACCCGTTTTCGTCTGTCCACAACAGTTGTCAAATTCAATCAGATCTGTCCGTTCGCCATTTTTCCTGCTTCCAACACATCGCCTTCTAGAACTGACTGTTTGATTCTAATGTATCTCACCCACTCTAACAAGATCACCAATGTCACTAACGTTGTGGCTGATCAGTGTGACATTATAATCGACTTCCAGACTTATTCGGCATGCAGTACCTGGCAGTGGCCCTCAATGCAGACCCCCTTATAGACCCCATCCCTGCAGAAGGTCCCATCGCGAGCCGGAACCAAAAGTTGCCTTTCTCCTGTGGTAGTGGTGCACTGGAGGTCACAAGGCTTGTTGGAAATACTGATGTAATCATCTGGACAAGACATGACATCATTAGTCATAGAGATTGAAGTTCCTCACTGTTTTACAGAAAGGCCCCTTTTATTCCAGAGAGGCCACAGGCTTTGGAAATAATTTAAAGTTCGCATCTGCGAGATAGAGGACTGGACTGAAGCCATAGTGGAAATTCTTGGTATGGTAACAGCAAGAAGGTCAGAACTAGAAGTACAGAAAGATCTAGATTTTGGAGATGGGCATACATATATATACACAAACACACGTTTTTTTTACCTGGGTAGAGTGGAACCCACTCGTAATGTTTCCTGCTGAAGGCTTTGGCGTTGAATTGGGAACACTGGTGCTGTTTGAAGCTGATTCTGCTGCTGGGGCACGGCTAGGCACGGATCCACACATCAATAAAGACGCAGCTCAGAGAGTAGGCAGCATGTCAAACAGCTTGCAGATATTACAGCTTTAAACTAACACGTGTGAAAATGCACGGCCATGCCAGCTGGCCCTGCCGGAATATTCCACAGAGGCCGTGCTTATACACAATTCACGTTATTTCTGCTTATTGTTTAATTATACACAGAAAGCCCCACTTGGGAGATCTCCGGTCATTATATTTTAAAAAAACGTCAGAGGACTGTGCCCTACCTGGTTTGTGCACAACTGATACTGTTTGGGGGATCCAATGCAGAAGGAACTGTTGATGTTGTGAGTGGTGGTGAGCCTAGAAAAACATCACAAAGCAAAACTGACATTGATTATATGATAACCATATGATATAGTGGAGCTTGCCTATTTCTCTTCATAAATAGTCCTAAAGGCGGATGAAGAGAAGCCAATCACTCAGATTCAGCCATTTATTTAGTGAGGAAATGATCCAGTTTTGCTAATTATTAATCTAATGAGAAGATATGACTTTCAGGGTCTGTTGTGACCCATTTGTGCAGCAATAACAGCAACTAAATGTAATTGTTGCTCATTTTTGTAGCATTGGGCTTGAGTAGGCTACGAGGTTGGTGGGTTTCCTCACGAGTTGCACATTTCAGGTCCATCTACAACATTTCTACTGAGTTAAGCTCAGGACTCGTATTGGCCATTCCAAAACATGAATGTTATTCTACATAAACTGTTTAGCAGTGGTGTTCTCCACCATTTTTACCCCACTGTTTAGTGTTTGGTTGCTTAGAAGTTTCTTTTGTGATATTTTAGACTATTGAACACCTTGCACTTGAAGTGATCTTTGCTGGTCAAGCACTCCTGGAGAATGTAACAATGGTCTTAAACTTCCTCCGTTTGTACACACTCTGGATTTAGTAGTAGGATTTAGGATTTAGAAGTAATTGTTCCTTAGAGATTTTCTATCTGATGAGCATCAGCAACTCTTTCTGAGATCTTCAGAAAAACGCATGGATACACTTAACCAAACACTGAAGATCAGACTTGTACATTTAAAACAGGGTGTTCACTCTTTACCTTTAACATTCATTAGTTTAATGGCATGTCTTTACATTTAGAACTTGTGTTTTGATGTTTTAGGTCATATACACAAATACACAAAAGACTAAAGGGTTGGCAAATATTCAAGCACCACAGTATATAGTGTTCTACACCAGAGGTCCCCGACCTTTTTCGCACTACGGACCGGTTTAATGTCAGACAGTATTTTCGCGGACCGGCATTTAAGGTGTCGCGGATAAAAACTACAAAATAAAATGATACGACCAAAACAAAAACTGTGGTATTTTGTAAATATAATAATAAATGTGAATCCACTGTGTAATTATGTAACTTTATTA
>JBBIGC010000001.1:17675257-17693819 GCA_037576955.1 Lepidarchus adonis
GCAGCACGTGAGTGACAGAGCGGCAGCACGTGAGTGACAGAGGGGCAGCACGTGAGTGACAGAGCGGCAGCACGTGAGTGACAGAGGGGCAGCACGTGAGTGACAGAGCGGCAGCACGTGAATGACAGAGCGGCAGCACGTGAGTGACAGAGCGGCAGCGCGTGAGTGACAGAGCGGCAGCGCGTGAGTGACAGAGCGACAGCGCGTGAGTGACAGAGCGGCAGCGCGTGAGTGACAGAGCGGCAGCGCGTGAGTGACAGAGCGGCAGCGCGTGAGTGACAGAGCGGCAGCACGTGAGTGACAGGGGGTCAGTCGAATCCTCAGTGACTCACGCCTCCCTCCTCCCTCCTCCCTCCTCTTCACTCGCTCTATTATGTGATTAGTGCTGCAGCTGAGCGTCTCCCAGAGGAGGTGAAAACCCTAAAGCTGTCTGTGGTAGAGCAGGCAAGACAGTGCATGAGGTTTCAGTGAGACAGGCCGTGCCCTGTAATTTCATCAGCTTTCCTAATCTCCTCCGGAACAGCCCGGCGCATCTCCGTTTAAACTGACTGACCTGTCTATCTGACTGCTGTGAGGCTCTTGGCCCTTGTTAGGTTCACAGACACACATATCCAGCGAACGGTGGAACAAGCTCATCATTGATCCATTATTCCACTGAGCTTTGACAAGTCCGAACCGACAAGCTGTGCTAAAGTGTTTTCCGCCTCATTTAGTGCAGTATGACTTTGCATAAGCTGTGCTTTGTCTTGTACAGTGTTCACTGCATTGAATTTGCTCAAACATCATTACCACATGACTTAGCAGTGCTAGAACGAGGCGCCCACGCTCAGAAGCTTATGCAATATTACATGAGAGCAGGAGGCCATTTGCACAATTTGCAGAGTATAAAGATACTGGAACTGCTGGGTGGAGCCTATAGGTACTTTAAGCAATATGACCCATACAGTACCTTTAAGTCAATGCTTCTCAAATAGTGGGGCGCGCCCAGTTTGACCTCGGGAAACATGCTTTTTTATTTTTCTATTTTGATTTTTTTTACTGTTCTAGAATAAAGTGCAATACCACTACACTACATTAAGGGGCAGTGCCGCTCTCATTGGCAGAGTGTGCGCAGGGAGCATTCGCTCGGTGGTGTAGGGGTTTTGTTTGCACTGAGCATGCGGCGCTTTACACACAGTACAAAGTATGAAGTGTAGACACGAAGTGTATTCTTTGTTGTAAATTGGTCCATATTTCTTTCTTTTTATTCTCTTATACGTTAATACGGATACAGTGTTATGCAGAGGTGAACTTATAACAATTTTATAGATAAATGATACTATTTGTAGTCACGCGGGGGGCGCGAGATGTTTTCTTCTTCTTGGGGGGGGGGGGGGCATGACAGAAAATAATTGAGAAGCACTGCTTTAGGTAAAGGTGAATATTGACATTTCAATCATTTCAAAAAACAAAAACAAAGCAAAAAATACATATATGTCACACTTAAAAGTAAATACATTTATTACAGCAATTAGTCTTTATTATTAGAATCAAATTAAGCTTGAGAGTCGAATGTTTGATGTAAAAAAAAAAGATTTGACCTTCATTTGAGATCTTTCCTTTCTCACTAAGAACATCTGACGAAGACCATAGTTTGTCAAACTGCATATAAGTAACATATGGCCTTTTGGAATAATGGAATAATGGAATAATGACAGAAGAGAGCTAATAAGGCATAGAAACATATACCAAACAGTGAAGCGTGGTTGTGGAAATGTAATTGATTGTTTGAATCTGAATGTGAAGCCTCCTGTCAAAGCTAACGTGGACAAATGTCCACATTCCTAAAGTATAATGATCCTAAGCACAGTAGCAAATCCAAGAATGAATGGCTTAAAAGCAAAAAAAGTAAACTCTTTGAACCCCATTGAAATGTAGTGTAGGATAGGAACCAGGCAGGACATGCAAGAAAACTTCAACATCTTGTGATCAAATGGAGAGTCGTTAAAAACGTACAACTAACTGAGACAATTATGCGAAATGAGTTATTTCTGCTAAAAGAGTCAATGCTAGTTTTTAAAGCAAAGGGTGTACTTACTTTCTCCACAAAAAGATATTACATTTTTTGGTACTTTTGTTCAATAAATGACTGAAAAGGCTTTATACCGTGACATTTTTGCTCATTTAAATATGCTGTTAAAATAAAAGTAAACCATTTCTAGGGGTGCACTTATATTTTCACATGATATTTACCAGATTTATCAAAGCAGCAGATAAAGTGAATGTTTTTGGCAGCGACAGCAACACAGTGTTATAAGTGGAATCTCTAAAGCTGATTTATATCTAGTTGCCATAGCGATCTCCATAGCTGTGCAAAACTTAAAGACCCTACTATTAGATTTCACGATACGTTTATTTAAATTCCATGAAGAAAAATCATTTCAGAGGTTTTAGTAGCAAGTAAAAGGATGAATCATGAATAATTCATACAGGAATAGTGTAAACATTTGCAGAATGTTGATTCAGTGCCAAGGTTTTTCCAGTGTAAAACGAATCTGCAGGAATTACAGTATAGAGCAGCAGGTTTACAGTAACTGAAGGAGTAATGACGCACTGTGTGAAGCGTATAGGATTTATTTAGAGTGGACCGCTGACCAAAGCTTGCTGCACATTTAAATGTGATCACAAATAAAACTGAACTAAACTCCAGAGTTTAAAGACTCTTCATGTGCTGGGAAGACGACCTTAAAGGAACCTGCACTAAAGCCTTACATTCGGAAAACCTTTTAAAATGAAATAAATAATTAATAAATAAAGTAAATACATAAATACAATAAATAAATAAAATAAATACACACATAAATAAATAATATATTTATTTTTAAAACATAAATAAATAAATAAATAAATAAATAAATATGCAAATAAATAAATAAATAACCCATACAAAATAAATATAGACTAATATTTAAAAAATATGTTAATTATATGTTAATATCAACTATTGAAATGATACAATCATAATAATGTCACTATAAAGTGCTTTATTTAGATTTGAAGCATTTGATGATTTGGGAGAATTTCCTGCTGGTCGTTGGGAACACACTCATCCACAGGTGGAGCAGTGCGCGGGGGTGGAGGGGTGGGTTCATTGTTGGTGTTTGGGTTTGTTAGTTGAATCTACAACGTTCAGATCCCAAGGGCGAGGTCCCACCACCAGCCCCCCACTGATTTCCCAGTAAGATTACAGGGAAGATTGATTATTTTTTAAGCTCCAGGTTCCTTAGGGATGAAACAGCTGTGCAACATCTGTCTCGTTGGTCACCGATTTGCCGGTTTCCATTTCGCATGCAGTTCTGTCTCGCTGGCGTCTGTGGGGGGAAAGGAGGCAGGTTTGGCGTGTGGTGGGACGTCCCGTCTCAGCTCCAGCGGGTGAAAAGCTTTTCCTCTGTAATCCGCTCCCAGGCTGTAGGTGAAACGTGGCCACTCCCTCTGAGCTACAGCCTTTTCTCTCCCTCTGCTTTCTGCTTTCTCTGGCTCGGGAACAAAGTCCACAGTCGTCTTTTATTCCATCTTACTTCCAGTAACTCTCACTCACGCAACTCCTTCCCACAAAGGAGAAGCCATTCTGCCTCAACAAAGCAGACGCTCCTGCTCACACGCCTACAGGTCTATTCAGAGGAACCTAGTGCGACAAACCAGCTCAGGAATCTGAGTCTCAAATTTCAAGATAATTTTGCTCTGATAAAGCAGGAAAGAAAGAACAACAGAGTTTCCATTGAAATCAAGCTTCTCACAATCCTGCGGTCACTGTGCCGGTCAGCTCACATTACTCAGGGTCATTCTCCACAGTTTGGCTGTAAATTACGTCCCACCCCGGCGTCCGACCCGTGGTTTTACAACCCTGTTCTTTAAAAACGTAATAATCCTAAATGTGTTTGTAATCATGTTAACCCGTATTTAAGTGACAATCAAAAGAAGACAATATCTGAAACGTCTAAAATGAGAAATGTTATAGTTTTATTAAAACATTTGCTCATTTAAAGTTTGGTGCTAGCAACATGTTTCAAAAAAGTTGGGACATTAGCATTATCATTGTGTAATGACGAGAAATAATCTGGTGGTGCTAATTAGTGGTGGAGCTAGTTAGTTGTGGAGATAATTAGTGGTGGAGCTAGTTAGTTGTGGAGCTAATTAGTGGTGGAGCTAATTAGTGGTGGAGCTAATTACTTGTTGAGCTAATTAGTGGTGGAGCTAGATAGTTGTGGAGCTAATTAGTGGTAAAGCTAGTTAGTTGTTGAGCTAATTAGTGGTGGAGATAATTAGTTGTTGAGCTAAGTAGTGGTGGTGCTATTTAGTTGTGGAGCTAATTAGTGGTGGAGCTAGTTAGTTGTGGAGCTAATTAGTAGTGAGTTCATTTGTTGTGGAGCTATTTAGTAGTGGAGTCAATTAGTGGTGGAGCCAATTAGTTGTGGAGCTAATTAGTGGCAAAGCTAGTTAGTTGTTGAGCTAAGTAGTGGTGGTGCTATTTAGTTGTGGAGCTAATTAGTGGTGGTGCTATTTAGTTGTGGAGCTAATTAGTGGTGGAGCTAGTTAGTTGTGGAGCTAATTAGTAGTGAGTTCATTTGTTGTGGAGCTATTTAGTAGTGGAGTCAATTAGTGGTGGAGCCAATTAGTTGTGGAGCTAATTAGTAGTGGAGTTCATTAGTAGTGGAGGTCATTAGTATTGAAGTTTATTAGTGGTAGAGCTATTTAGTAGTGGAGCTAATCAGTGGTGGAGCTAATCGGTGGTGGACCTAATTAGTTATGGTGCTAAATAGTGGTGGAGCTCATTACTGGTGAAGCTAATTAATTGTGGAGCTAATTAGTGGTGGAGCACATTAGGTAAATTAGCTGTAACATGACTAAATATGAAAAGTGTATCTTAGAGCTTTGCTGTTAGAAATAAAGCCAAAATGTATTAAAATAAAATCATGAAAATTAATAATGTTCCTCAAAGTAAAATTCCAAAGATTTGAGGTATTTCATCATCTATGGTACATGATATTGTTGAAAGATCAGGCCCCAAAAAGAGACACGATTCTACAGTGGAAATCCCAGCCCAGGCTCAGGAACACTCTCGTCACTACATCCACAAATATTAAAACCATGCAAAGAAGAAATCGTTTATGAAAAATGATCCAGAAATCCATGCGGCAGCATTTGAAGTGCAGATGTGTAGTGCAGTACGTATGTGTAGCTTGAAAGGCATCAATAATGCTGAATGTTTCGAAGCAACACATGGTAACGTCCAGACGGTGTATTTTTCACCCAGACAATGCCACACCTCTGCACATTTTACAACAGCATCTCAGTGTAGAAGAAGTGTCCCGTTGCTAACCTGGCTAGCTGGCAGTTCAGGTGTGTCGTCCACAAAAACATTTCAAGTATCATGAAATGAAAAACACAGATAGAGGAGACTCTGAAATTCTGAGCAGCAGAAATCCTAAATCCGACAACATTTCACATTCGAAACTCCAGCAACTGGTCTCCTCGGTTCCCAAATGCTTACAGTGTCGTCAACAGAAGAGTGGATGCATAACAGTGTTAAACGTGAACAGTTTTTTTTTATGTGTTGCTGACACCAAATATTTTGTCTTTGTTCTACTTTCAGTTAAATATCACTTTTTTTTGGATGGGGGACTCTTGTGCTAGCAATGTAAAAACCTCCGCTGTGACGGGTGCATTGGCAATGCTGTGCTGAGAGAACCCCCACCCTAAAGATTTCTCAGTGGTGGTCATATCCCAGTCCTTTCTACTCATGGATCGGATGGAGGACGACTGATAAATTGCCGATCAGCAGATCCACCTAAATGGTACGTGTTTCTGATAAAATGGCCAATGAGGTTTTTTTCCACGATAGTTTATTTTTAAGCAAATTGCATGGCCTGATTGTGTTTTTTTTTTACTAGGGAATAACACTCTCCGCCATTATGGATTTCAGGAAAACAGTGTCTTCAAAACCATTTATGATTTTGCAGACGTCTGGTTCCATTCAGCACCACTGTGAACTCTTCTATAAGTCAATGATGAAATTCCTCTTTAGGAATCTTTGCTTCTTTCCATGTAGAAAATGACCTGATTGTGTGGGTGTTTGCTTTTTGCGTGCGGTTTGTCTTTGTTTATCCCACAAGGCCGCAAGTGAGGGTCAAAGTAAGCAGGCCGTCCACGGAAAACATCATCCTGCTGAAAATAGCGTAATTAGTATAGAGATTGTGCAAAGTGCTGTTTCTCTATAATAACGGTTTTTGTACTGAAAAGGTTGGCGATGATTGGTTGCTAGAGATGCACAGCAACTACTCTGCTCAATGCACTTTCCTGTTCAGGAGTATATTGATGAAATCTGGACCATTGCATAATAAATCACGATATCCACAGAGAATATAGGGCTTAACACAAGTCAGCATCTCTGCTGATAGACGCTGGACAGACTAGGACTTTCCACTGCGGTTCGGTAAGACACTCAGTATTTAAATAGGTTTTTCAGCTGCTACATTTGTACTTATTTTAGTATTTTAGTAATATTTAGTATAAAGTATGAAGTAGTATAAAGTATAAAACTAATATTTGTTTACACATTAAAGGGTTATTACATTATAAACCATATTTTACAACCATATAAGCTTTTGAATTTTTTTTTTGTTGGCCAGATAAAATATAAAATTGGCAATAAAACAGCTCTTTTTAGAAAAATTATATTTTATTTTCACTGCATTGAGAACCAAACAAAAAAAAACAATTAAAAAACATTCAAACATTCCACCAAAATCTAAAATCACTTAAACTAAAACTTTTAATTTAGCAAAAACAAACCTCATCACATTGTTTCAAATAAATAAATAGATAAATACACAAATAAATAATCTAATAAATATCCATAAAAATACAAAAATTACAACACATCAGCATGTTTCAAGTCTTGCAGTGGTGCAGTGTCTCTAGAGCTCTGAAGTCCTTTCCTTCAGCAGAACAGTGGGATTGATTTCACTGGGCCCAGATGGGTCCGCACTGGAGTTTGTGTTTGCTGAACTGGGAAACTTTACATCAGGCACATGGAAGGACACCATAGGGCAGGGTCCTTTGACATTGAGGCACACTAGGTTCTTCAATGAGGCACTGTTAACAATATCGAATCCCACTTTGCCGCCGAAAGTGCTGGGCATCCAGTACTCCGGGGAGCAGATGGGATTTCCCAGCAGGCCTTTTAGGGAATAAGGGGCTCCCATCTCCACCATGGTCTCTCCAAACACAGCGTTGGGTCTGGGCTTTTCCACCAGCAGGCCTGAGTACAGCTCCACAGACTCTACATCTCCATACAGTTTCTCCAGCTCTGCTGCAAGCTCCTTATCACCTAAAAAACATCACATGCAGATTAGGATTCCAATAGCCCATTGAGCCCAGGGGACTGTTTGATTTTGGCTCTATGAAGGGTTTCATCCCATAATGCATTATAGAGCGTGTTCTTATTTTTATTTCATTAGTTTTTATGACATATTAGAGAAATAGTCAGTCTGTCTAACCATCCATCCATCCATCCATCTTTATTATCATTCTGCAAAATTTTGTCGTCTACAGTTCAGCCCATTAGCAAGGACTCCCCCATTCACACAATGCAACCAACACTGGGAGGGTGAAGTGTATCTAGTCATATGACATCAATGGATTTTTCATGCTACTGGTGTGGTTCCCACTTATATTTGCTAAAAACCTCTACATTTTAAGGGGATGAGCGTGCAAATACGTGTCACCAGTCTCACCTGTCATGTCTTCGAAGGACGTGTAGGGTCTCAAGCCGAAGCGTTTCCTGTAAGCATTAAAGGACTGGTAGCGCATTTGTCGGCTTTGCTCCAGGACTTTAATGGCCATTCCCTGCACCGCAGGAGGCAGGTTCCGTCCACCAGCCACCTGAAGAGAGACAAGATCCCAGATTACAATGTTTGTCAAACTACATATAATTTAATTAGTGTTGTGCTAGGACACAAGTGGAGACACCTACCCTGCCTGCGATCTGCTTGGTGAAGGAGTCCACCAGGGTACCGATGCCATGATTGGTCACGATGGAGTTGTTGAACATGAACTGAGGGTATGAGTAAACCTGATGCTCGATGTGGAAGGCGTCTGGCAACAGCGGGTGCCAGTGGTACAGAGTGTTAAACTCGGCAGCAATGCGGTTCTGATACTGAAACTTCTGGTTGAAGAGGAGCTCGGGGTCAAACTTCAGCTTGAAGTGGTAGCCACTCAGGTGCTGCACGTAATCCTCAATCACAATTTTGATCGTCTCACCTGGGGGAGAGAGAAGGAGCATGTGATGATTTGTACAGGACTGTGCCATATGGTTTTGAATGATCTCCATGGACGGAAGGCCTCACCAATCAGAATAAGCCGTGCAGTCTGAAAGAGGCGCTCGTCGTCCCAGTCGGGGTGCTCCTGCTTCATGATGTCACACACCCGATTGTGCTCCCTCAGCCAGATGGTGGCGTACATCATCAGCCCAGGCACCAGGCCGAAGACCTCGTGACCAACAGCGAAGCGGTGCTCCTCTGGGATGTGGGGTGGGTAATGCATCTCCACCTGGACGTCTTTAAGCAGAGGGGGGTACACCTCGCCATCCACAACCTAAGGGTCCAACACAAACCTTTAGTCAGATACACTCTGTTATAGACTGTTATAATCACCTGTTTGATATAAATAGCGTCATTTTTTTGGGTTCCTCTATTTTTGCCAACATTTATTTAGACACCATGCTCTTTTTTTCTTAACATGATGAATATATCAATGAGAAATTGTCCAAAATGACATAAAATCTCCCTAAAATGCAGTGTATTCCCCCATCTCAGCACTGTACCTGGTATCTCAGCTTTCCATCCTTAAAGAGCCTCAGTTTGTGCTGCTTCTCTAGCGTCTCTCCGTAAATATGGCTCAAGTCCACCTGAAACCATCAAGTTGGTTAAAAATCAGCATTGCTGTAATGTTAATTCGTAATGCTACAGTATCTTTTTCATGGGACTCACTCCATGGCCCAGGGCTTTGGTGAAGGCCGGTCCTCTCTTGAAGTCCGAATGGAAGAACTGGTGGGTGAAATGCTGAGCGAAGAAAGTGAACATCAGACTCGATCCCTGAGGATCGGGAATGAATCGCCTTCTCAGAAGCACCTGCTCCACAACCTGCTTGGCTTCTGGAAGAGCTGCTGCTGACCCGGGGCAGTGAGTGGGCAGTGAAGGCAGTGTGCGGGTGTAGTAGGACAGGTTGGAGTAAGCCTCCCAGCTTTTGTAGCCATAATCGCTGTTGAACGTTGGAGGGCTGTCGATCAGAGTGGACCTCGCTGCAAAAAGAGAAAATATAAAAAAACATGTTGAAAGCTCCTCTAACAGCATTAAGCCACTGAAACCTGGTGAAGACCTGTTCATATGCTCAACGTACATGTGAGGACATAGCGCATGATGATGTCCCTCAGGAAGGAGATGTTGTTGATGATGTCCCAGAACCACTTGTAATGTGTCAAGACGTAATGCACTGTGTTGGGACTCAGCTTCAGGATGGATTTGATCCTCGTGGAAAGTTCGGCTAAAGGCAACAACAAGGTAATGAAAGAAAACGTTACAATCTGCCATGAAAACAGCATCTGTTTACAACGGGTGCAGAGAGGGACTTACGATCGGTGCAGTTCTCCCCGTAGAACCCTGTCCTGGTGCAGTCACACTCATAGGAGTCTGAGCCTTTGGAGATACACACACCTCTGTTCTGGCATGGCTGGGCACAGCAGGGGTCCACTGCAAAGGCAAACCACAGACACAGAAGCTTATTTCTGCTGTATAACACAAATCCAGCACAAAAATAAAATAAAATAAAATGTTTTTCTGCAGAATAACATCAAATCAGACTCAAAAGTCAAAGAAAAATAATTTCTGTAGAATAGCACCAAATCAGACACTAAATTAATAGAAAATAAAACAATTTTTGCAGTGTAATGTCAAATCAGGCAAAAACATTTAATAAAATAAACCTGGTTTCTGCAGTTTAACACCAAATCAGGCAAAAAAAGAAAAAAAAAACCCTATAACTACAATATAACGTCAAATCAGATAAACAAATATTAAATACAGCTTATTTCTAGCATCACGTCAGGCATATTATGAGTGCAAAATTAGCACGAAAAATATATTTATGCAGTATACTTCACAATCAGGCCTGCTGCAGTATTGCTAGCATGTCTTTGGATTTTTTCCGTTCCACCTTAAAAGCACCGCACTTCCACTGCGGCTGACGGCTCGGCGCCTCGCTGGAGCTGCTGCAGCTTTTAAGGTGGAACGGATCGTTAGGATAGCATGCCTGCTAACTTCAGTTTCTCGGGTTGAGTAGGTTATAAACTCACGTCCATAGCAGGAAATGATGAAGTTGAGGCTCAGGAGCGAGAAAAAACAAACGATCTTATTCATCCTGTACTCTGTCTCTTCGCCGCGCAGAACCGCGTCTCCACGTTGTGATGCTCTCGCCGCGCGCGACTCCGCTTTTAAAGTTCAGCGAAGGTGCTGACGTCACCAGCATCATGAGCTCGCCGAAAATTTTGGAATGTCGACAAACGACAAAAAACGTCACTCCCCATTTCTTCCTCCCCCAAATCTGTCTGTGTTTACCTTACACTGTGGGCAGGACCAGAATAATGACTGGACTTACGCCCCTGGGGTGGTGGTGATACTGGGGGTGATGGTTATACTGGTGATACTGGTGGTGATGGTGTTACTGGTGACACTGGGGATGAAGGTGACACTGGGGGTGATGGTGATACTGGTGATACTGGTGGTGATGGTGTTACTGGTGACACTGGGGGTGAAGGTCACACTGGGGGTGATGGTGACACTGGGGGTGATTGTGATACTGGTGATACTGATGGTGATGGTGATACTGGTGATACTGGTGGTGATGGTAATACTGGTGATGGTAATGGTCGCCTGTTGTTGAGGATGATAATGATGATCATAATCATAATGATAAAACAATATAACGCGGTGGTGACTAAAAGACTGACTTTCCCAAAATGATTTCCCTGAATCTTTTTTCTATAGGAATAAAAGGCACTGCGTTGGACTAGGTGCGCCACCCTGTGGTGAAAAGGGGATGTGCAATTAGTATTGATTACCAACAAACTGTAATATTTACATTACAACACAAACTAAAATAATATCAACAACTACAACGATAATAATAATAATAATAATAATAATAATAATAATAATAATAATAATAAAACTGTCAGTTTCCTTAAAAAATCTGCTGCATGACTTTACACTACACAGCTCACTACGTTATTACATTAGTATTATATTATTGTTGCCATTATATTATGTATTATTACAGCTCCCTGGTAGAAGTAGAGAAGGTTAAAGCCCTGGATTTGCTGTGTATATCGAGCATGTCGGATTAGGATCGCGCTCACTTTGGCAGAAAGTTTATTTTTTTTTATTGGTGGGAATGTTGAATTGTAGCCGGACTAGCTTCCATACATTGTGTGTCCCTCCGCCTAAACAGAAATAGTCCGGAGTGTGTTGGTTATCAGGTGTCATCATGAGATATCACTAATAACTGTTGGGAATTATACAGGAAATAATTCAAGTGTTTATTACTGCTGATTTTGAATCACATTTGCTTGTCTTTGAGTGATATAAAAGTTTTGAGAAGGATGTTTTTGTCCTATTTTAGATGCCTTTAAAAACAATGTCGTAATAACACCCTCAGAAAACCGGATAAAGTGAGTTTTTTCTGAGTCAGACTAATTAAATCCTGTGGTTTTCTTTAACGTGCGTGTGAGCGGCGCGGAAGGCGGAGGGATGAGGGTGGAGTGAGAGTCAGGAGATGCGCGCGTGTGTGAGTGAGTGCTGCGGCTCTGTGCTGCGGCTCTGCTGAGGGAGATCTGAGGGAGCGTCGCGGACTGTAGTTTATGGCAGCAGTCCTCGCTAAAGGTAAGGTTTTTGAAGTGTTTTCTCACCTGAACTGGACTGTAGCTGGCTAAAGGACCGCTAGGAACTACGAAAGTTACTTTTAGTTGGTTAAAAAGTGAACTTAATCATCAGTACAAGGTAGAATTTTTCCGTTCCACCTTAAATAGCGCTGCACTTGCATTCATTTAAGGTGGAACGGAACAATTCCACCAACTTCAGCCTGGAAAACTGTGTCTGGAGTGTTTTTCCTCCATCAAAACATTAATATTGACAGTAATAAAACTATATATATATAGTATATATATATATATATATATACTTGTAAAAATTTAACTATAACTTTTAAAATACAAACCAGAATAAACACTTTATTTAAAATATAGACCTTCGTAGCCAAACCCAACAAACAAATGATAAATAAATTTGTAGTATGTCTATAGGTCCTGGACTGCTCTATATGGCATATTTTCCAGTGTATGTGTGGCGATCATAGCTGAACTGTTCAGAAATGCCGGACTCAGTTCTGTGTGCTCTGCTTTGTTTTGTCAGCATTTCCTCATCCCCAGTTCATCTAGTTGATTTTCTGTTTCTGTTTCCTCTATAGAGTTGACAGATGCTCTGCAGGACAAACAGCAGGAGGCTTTTCTGACCTCCACATGCGTTTCCTCGCTGTGATCTTTCAGCTACTTACAGAATGTCTGCGGTAGATCCCTATCAGTACATTATAGTAAGTGCTGACATTTCTCTTCTTCTTACCTTCTCTTACTGTGGAGCGTTTCTCTAGAATATGAACAGCTTCTGGACCAAAAAAAACGTATTTGCATGCTGTTCGATTGTTTCATTGGTCTGCAGTAACATTACAGTTTCCTTTGAAGTCAAAGTACATTACATACGCAAAGAACTATTGGTGTAGTGGCCCTCTTTCTGGGGACTGGTTTGCATGTGGAAAAATCCCTGATCATCATTCAATGAAAAAGATATGTGCATATATCCCACATTAAGATATAAACTTTTTACATGAAATCATGTGTGGCACAATTACCTGCACTAGGGGTGGGCCACAATATCCATATTGCAATATATTGTCATCCTTGCTCATGCGATAGGATAATCGATACGGCAGCAACAATAACGATATTTAAATGAATAAACATTCTCAGCCAAGTTGACTCACCAGCGTCGCTACCTCTTCTCTCCTCTGGGTGGCGCTGCTTGACTGAGTGCAGGAGATTTGGGTGAGAGCTGAAGAAGCGGTTTCAACAGCTTGTGTTAAGCTCTGAATTTTCTAACTGCAAAGCTCGACTGCAAAAATGCTCGCCTGAGACGCCCATTCACATTTAAATCTAAAGTCTGAGTTTCAGTTTTAGTTTTTCGACGGAACAGAGTGTGGATTGTTTTGTGACGGCCATATCTCTTTGCGTCTATACTGAAGCCACGGTTACTCTGCGCTTCTGACCGCGGTCCCAAAGCAAATATGGGAAAGGGCAGGCAGGGGCACAGACTGTAAAAGGGTGGGACGCTAAAATTATAATGGGATACTAACATTTTTAAAAATGCCTGATTCACCCAAAACAACTCTCATTACTTAAACATTTTCTTCAGAAATATTTAGTTAAAAAATATGCAAGCTTGAGGCTGCTAACTGTAATGTTTATTACACTGGCTTACGGTGCTAATTTTTCCTAGTCACCCACTTAAGTAATTAAGTAAAACTCATCTGACTAAAGCATATGGTCCCAGTTCTACTTCGCAGACTCCAGATATTTACGTTTGTGATTGTAGATGAGAAAAGGCTTTTTCCTGGCTTGTCTGACAAACATCTTGTCGGCTTGGAGATAGCATCTTATGGTTCTCGTGGAGATACCATGAGATACCACTCTTTGGTACAGTTCTCTAACAACGAGATTTGGAGGATTTTTTACTTTTCTTACCATCCACCTCACTGAGCGTGGTGGCCAAATAAACTTGGGTCCTTGTCCAGACTTGTTCATCACTGTTCCAGTTGTTTTAAACTTCTTTATTATTCCTCTGATTGTAGATGCAGGCAGGTTTAGGCAAGTAGCTATTTTCTTGTAGCTATTACCTGACTTAAGAAGGTTGACGCACATTTACTTGAACAGTATGTTCTTTTGTCTTTCCCATGTTGAAGAGTGGCTAAGAGCAACAGGACTCTGTGTCACATCATATTTATACCCCAGGGAAACAGAAAGTCATTCATTACAAATTAAAATTTCCTATTTACTCTGGTCAACTTTAAAAACAAAACTTGAAATTATAAAAATGCTTTAATTATGGGACACATGATTTCATGTAATGTGGGGTTTTTCCCCAGTTAATAAATATACTTCAATTAAAGGCTGGAACTTTCTATTTTTGTGTTGTGTTGTGTGTATATATGTATTTATATATAGGGTGCACCCAATTAGCATGCTTAGCTTAGCATAGCTGAACTCTATATAACTTAGCGGAACACTATACAACTTACTTTTCAAACTATAAATATATAAAAAATAAAATATATATATATATGTATGTCATCATAGCTTTACCTTAACTATGAGAGACAAAATAAGAAAAATATCCAGAAAATCACATTGTCTGCTTTTTAAAGAATTTATCTGCAAATTATGGTGGAAAAGAAGTATTTGGTCAATAACCAAAGGTCATCTCAATACTCTGTTAGATACCCTTTGTTGGCAAAGGTCAAACATTTTCTGTAAGTCTTCACAAGGTTTTCACACACTGTTGCTGGTATTTTGACCCATTCCTTCATACAGATCTCCTCTAGAGCAGTGATGTTTTGGGGCTGTTGCTGGGCAACACAGACTTTCAACTCCCTCCAAAGATTTTCTATGGGGTTGAGAAAATCCAGGATTTTAAAAATGCTTCTTACGAAGCCACTCCGTTACCCGGGCGGTGTGTTTGGGATAATTGTCATGCTGAAAGACCCAGTCACGTTTCATCTTCAATGCCCTTGCTGATGGAAGGAGGTTTTCACTCAAAATGGCCCCATTCATTCTTTCATTTACACGGATCAGTCGTCCTGGTCCCTTTGCAGAAAAACAGCCCAAAACTATGTTTCCACCCCCATGCTTCACAGTAGGTATGGTGTTCTTTGGATGCAACTCAGCATTCCTTCTCCTCCAAACACAAGAAGTTGTGGTTCTAGGATTTTTGCTCACCGTTCTTGTGATTATTTTGACTCCACAGGGTGAGATCTTGTGTGGAGCTCCAGATGGAGGGAGATTATCAGTGGTCTTGTATGTTTTCCATTTTCTAATTATTGCTCCCACAGTTGACTTCTTCACACCAAGCTGCTTACCTGTTGCAGATTCAGTCTTCCCAGCCTGGTGCAGGTCTGGTGTCCTTTGACAGCTCTTTGGTCTTGGCCATAGTAGAGTTTGGAGTGTGACTGTTTGAAGGTGTGGACAGGTGTCTTTTATATATGATTATATATGATAACGAGTTCAAACAGGTGCATTAATACAGGTGATGAGTGGAGGACAGAAGAGCTTCTTAAAGAAGAGGTTACAGGTCTGTGAGAGCCAGAAATCTTGCTTGTTTGCAGATAAATACTTATTTTCCACTATAATTTGCAAATATATTCTTTAAAAATCAGACTGTGAGATTTTCTGGATTTATTTCTCATTTTTTCTCTCATAGTTGAGGTAAAGCTATGATGAAAAGTACAGGCCTCACTCATCTTTTTAAGTGGGAGAACTTGCACAATACTTTTTTTGCCCTACTGTATATACACACACACACACACACATACACTCCAAATGGACTGTTATTGTTAAAAGACATCGCCAAGAACCTCATATTTTCATAATGGGATCTTGTTGGTGTTAAAGTGCAGACATCACTTCAGCAAACTGATGTCAGGTATTAGCAGACAATTATGCAAAACATTATTTCGGCTAAAGAATGCAATTCTTTTTCCAAAGAATACTATATATTTCAGCTCTTGCATATGTAAGTCTTTAAGGCACAAACAAACAGCCTATTTAATTCTAAGGGATAAAAAAGCTTGAAATATGTTGTAAAGATGACATTTTTTGTACCGATATTAATAGTGAAATGTAGGTTATGGGCCCAATAACACAGATGGGTGAATTCTTTTGTGGGCTTTATTAATCAAAGAGCAAGATTTTAATCATTTTAACCATTTGAGAATGCCAGGCTTTTAATTGTGATTCATTGTGAGTGTTTTTGTCGTCAGGTAGAGCACCAGTATTCTCATAAATTCAGAGTGACTGTTTTGAGAGCAGAGAATGTCACTAAAGGAGCACTCGGGGACTTACGTAAGTACACACATCTGTTTTTATTCATAATTTATATGTGTAACTATGAAGTCCCTGTGATTTCCTTGTGTGTGTGTGTGTGTGTGTGTGCGCGCGCAGTGGACACACCAGATCCATATGTGGAGCTTTCGATTCCGACTGCTCCAGAGTCAAGAAAACGAACGCGTCACATAGACAACGACATCAATCCAAAATGGAACGAAATGTTTCACTTCCTCCTGGACCCGCAGCAGGAGAATGTGCTGGAGGTGGGGGATTCACATTCTGACCTGAAATTTAATACATTTTGTCACCAATATTCACTATACGCAGATAAAAATATTAAAATAAGTGGTTTCAGTTAAACAGTTGTTTCAGTTGTTTTACTGGCTGATCTGTTTGGCTGTTGTGTGGCGTCAGATCATGTCAGAAACAGAGGTTTATTAGGCCAAGTATTTTAATATCCAGAATGAATTCCCAGCCTATGGTGCTGTAATGGTTGAACAGCAGGCCTCCAGGTTAAGCAGGTTTAAAGAAACAGGATAAAACATGTTACAAGGTTTAATAACACAGCACTGCATAATGAGATACAGTATAACATAACAGAAGCATAACAGAGATCTGACCATTGATAAACACAAGGGTATAAACACAGATCTTAGAGAAACAGGAACAGGAAGAGTAACATAACTAGGAACAGGTGAACCAACTATGGAGAAGGCGGGGCTAATGACATAAACAAGGCCTATGGCATGAGGAGCCTGTGACAAAAACTGACAATATGAACAGTGGCTTTTCCAACATGATCATTAATTTGTGAAGCCAAAATTTCAGTTGATTTATTTGGTCAAACAATAAGTCAATTCCACAATAAACACTGTCATTTAATGGTTTTGGCAACTGAGAAAGTTACTTAGCGAATTAAAAGCTAAGAATAACACCAGAATAAATACAAACACCATTAATTTAATAACAGTGATGTTTATGTGCGTGAGTGTGTTGGCTTTACCATTCCCACAGCTCATGGGAGCACAGTAGTACTCGTAGTTCCCAACAAAAACCTGGTTTAGGCTCAACCAGTCCTTCATCAGAAATCAGCTGCTGATAGAACTTCACACATCCATTCGCATCAAGGAGAAATCTGGAGCAAAACTTATGTTCTGATCAACTCAGCTGCCATTTACACACAACAGCTCATCTGCTTTACTGATGCTCACTTACTGACTCACGTCAGTGCTTTTAAAGTGTTTGCACACAGACCTTTTGCAAAATACTATATACACATTTACAAAAGTCTGGGTATTCCTGGACAAATTCTGTATTTTGTTGGTTTTCTGCTGGAAAATAAGTACTTCCTTTGTAGAGATGCCCTTTTGCAAATTTTTTTAACGGTAAATATCTAGTAATTTAAATTTAAACATAAAAGTATATATTTTATAACTTTATATGAACATAAAATGTGACTTTAATCCAAGGTATGGTACATTTTATATTTAATGTTTTCCAAAATGCTTTAAATCAGTCAATAATTAAATGTGCACTTATTTACACTTTAACTGGGGTGTTAAATGGGGTGTTTTCACACATTTGGATACAGTATACAATGTGGTTGTTATGTGACTGCCTTCTATGAGATATCCAATATTTTCTCACCTGTCTGTCCTCTCAGATGACATTAATGGATGCCAACTACGTGATGGATGAAACTCTGGGCACGGCAACGTACTCCATCAACAAACTGAAAATAGGGCAGGCGGAGACTGTGATGATGTCTATCGGCAAGGTAAATCTAATAATAAATACTCAATGGAGAAAAGTATTGTTCAAGCAGTTTAAAGTGGTGTAGTATAAGGTGAAAAAAGACAAACAAGTATACAGTATTACAAACATCAGTATATTTTAGGCTGGGATAGCTTTTATATATACTTTAGATATAGACAGAGATTATTGATTTATAGATAATTATCTATAATATCAGTAAGTAGGAATGTATGACTAATTTATAGCTCCAGAGCAGTGTGTATCCCTGTGAGTCACTGTGACAGGCTAAATAGCGAAAGCTTCATCAGAAACAATATTTATTAGGATTATTAACGTTTAGTTTAATCTTTAGTTTGCAGTCTTTTCTAACAGTGATGACTATTACACAGGAAAGAAGGTGGGGGTGATTTAATGCCCTTTTTTTACCAAACACTACTAGGAATCTGAAGAAATGGATTCATCGAATAACAAAGCGAAGAAGTTATTATTTTCATCACTTATAATAGACAGTACTTAAAAACAAATTGCTAAGCAAATCTGCACCAGGGCTAGTTAATTAATTAA
>JBBIGC010000001.1:17702454-17717521 GCA_037576955.1 Lepidarchus adonis
CCAGTTCTTTAGTTTTGCTGATGTTGAGCTGCAGCTGGTTTAGCTCAGACCATTCAACAAAACTGTCCACCACTCTCTGGTATTCCAGCTCATCACCGTTCCTGATACAACCAACCACAGCAGAGTCATCAGAGAACTTCAGAGTGAACTTCAGTAGAAGCATTTTAAAAGGGAATTTGTCTCGCTCCTCAACGTTTCTGCACAATTTAATCACTGTGAGCAAAGTCAGATTCATTTCCCCCATAATGGCCACTGTCACAAAGAGAGTTTACAGCCAATCAGACGAAGCCAAGAGTGATGGTTTCAGGCAAAACTTTTTCAAAGAAGTTCATGAGAGGAAGTAAGAGGAAGCTCTGCTTTCTCAGTCAACACCAGACAACAAAACAATGACCAGAACCAGGAAGTGTGACGTTCTAGTCAAGGCCTGATGGAGGTGCTTCATTACGAGTGATCAGAAGTTGGTCGGGACGGTTTAGGAGATGAGTAGAAGGTTAATGGAGATTTTTTGATCAAAACTCAGTGGTTAACAGTGGGTTTGCTGTGAAACTTATTGAGACAGAATCATCCACAGTGGTGGTGAATGGAACCAGACATCTGGTTCCTGTAGATGTTCTCACAGGTATGAATTAGCGACGAAGATGCTGCCTGATGCCCAAGACGCTGTTTTGCCAAAATTCTGGGAAGCTTTTGACCTATAACTGGACCCATTCATGGTAAAGGGGTGCATGCAGAATATATATGACACGATAATATCACAATATATCGATTATTGTAGAATCACTGTATCGCATGACTATGACGTAGCGATTCATCACAGAAACACTGGGATGCTTCATTAATAAATGCTACTGTTACCGTATTTGCTTTGCGACCGCAGTCAGAAACATGAGGAAACCGCTACTTCAGCTTCAAGCAAAACCAATCCTGAAGCAACGCTTGGTGTGCAGTATCACAGGGTCTCACGATACGAAACTGAGTCGAGGTTTCTCTGCATCTACCTGCTGGAAAGTTTCCCTTCAGCTTCAATCCAAGTCTCCTGCACTCAGTCAAGCAGCGCCACCCAGAGGAGAGAAGTAGTGACGTTGGTGAGTCAAACTGGCAGCAAATATTTAAATATCGATTTGCATGAACATGGACGATGATGTATCGCCATATCGATATTTTGTCACACCCCTAATGCAGGGTGTTGTTTCACCATCATCACCATTTCATAGGAACAGTCAGACACGTGGAGATTCACTGCAACTGGAGAAATCAGGAAGCGAGATTTACACTGGAAACAGAATTTGTCTCAATTCATCATTTGCAGTTTTTTTTTATTTTTCAAACAAATAATGTAGTATTACATATTTTTTCCCCAAACAACACCATAACTCAAATCCAAACTAAAAATACTTCATGCGCTAGAAAGTTAGAATGGAAGTTTTTTTTTTTATGAAATGTGACTATATCAAAAAATCTGGTCCATCTCTGTAAACACCTGACAGCTACTGATCTGATTCTCACGGGTGGTGTAAAGGTGGATGTTCACGGTCACTGTGGTACAGATGCCTTACTCCGGAGTGATGCAATATGTACAATCCTAAAGGCCGAAATGGCTGACTGTGTGTGTGTGTGTGTGTGTGTGTGTGTGTGTGTGTGAGTGACATGTCTGGAGACTCAACACCGATGAACACAGTGGAGAAATGGCATTTCCGTCAAATAAAATGCACTTCGTCCGTCACAGTTTAGTGGATTTAACTGGTCTACGCTGATGAGAGGATATTGCCGACAATGGCGAACGCTATGGACAAAATATTTCACTGACTGTGTGCCGCTCACACATGTATATATGTTTGTATTTACCATAATAACTGTAATCGGCTTTACACAATGATGGGGAAACGTCATTCAAGCCAAAGAGAAGCTGTAGCACAACGATCAGCCATAATATTAAGCTGAAGTGAGTAAAACTGACCATGGGAAATCTCAGGTAGTAAGAGAACAGTCAGTTCTTGAGCTCGATGTGCTGGAAGTAGGAGCGTGAGCTGCTTTGCAGAGAGCCTTATTGAGATTATGGTTCCAGGTGTTTGATCACACCAGTTACCAGGGAGACCTACTCAGTATTAGGTAGGTGGTCTTAATGTTGTGGCTAATCTGTACGTACCTTATTGATTAGAAACATTACACTGTTGGAATTTTTTTAGGTTAAGTTGAGCTGGTATTGACGTTGTCCAACTCCGTGTGCTCCAACCACTAACAAGCTCTCCTGACGTTGAGATTCCGACGGCATCGGTAAAGCTGGTCAGTCCGAGTGACGGGCGTCCAGCGGCTGAAATGAAAAACTCTGTGGGTGGAGCCAGGATTCCTGTGGAAAGCAGACCGTCATCTGAACGGGCGACTTGTTAAGTTAATAAGTTGTTGTTTTCTGTCCCTCCTTCCGGAGGGAAAGAAAAGCGTTTACGTCTCCCAATGCTACTCCCTCCCCGTTCCCCAAATTCCCTTGGCCCTGTACGTTTCAAAAAAATTAAAATAAAAAGGAAAAACAAAAGCAGCCACAGTTGTTGAGCATTCGCTCCATGACTAATACACTCCAGACAAGAGAGGAAAGAAAAGGGGGAGACGAAGGAGAGAGAAGAGGAAGAATGGAGGAAGAGGCGCTCCAGCAGTCCGTCCCAGGTCCGTTCAGACCCGAATTTTTCGCCGGATTCATTTGTGCTCTTTTGTCGGGGCGAAGTAGAGCTCCATGGGTTTATTCACCTTCCAGTATTTCTCACTCACCAGCTCCAGAGAGAAGGAGCCGTTCAGCACCTGAAGGACAGAAAGGACTCGTTTAGAACCGCAGGCCAGTTACGGTTCTGCAGACACAGTTAAGCCTGAAACAGTGATTTGGGAAAAGCGTAAAAAAGAGCACAGGACACAAAGTGAAGAGAATTTTATCGATATATGTGAATTTATTCTTTGGGCTGATGAACACAGACGAGGAGTTTCTCCAACATGAACCAGACATGGAGCATCATTACCTGGAACCATTTTCCGGCAGAACTAACGGGATAGTTTTAGGTGCTGAGGCGGGAGGATATATTGAGAGACATATTACGATGCTGCGTTATTAAGCATGTGGCTCAAGTCCTGACCTGGGCACCACTGAGGAACCCTTGAGAAACTTCACCCACTTTGCTGCTCCCTGGGCGCCATTGAGAGCTGCCTGTTGCTCCATGTGTGATGGGTTAAACGCAGACAGAGGTCACATTTCGCTGTGTGATTGTGTTCACAATGATAAAAAGTCACTGTTCAAATCTCTGGGCTGATTTAATATCGCACGCATGATTACAAAATTACAACAATTCAATGCTGGATATTTTAAAAGTGGAAACCACCACTGGAACCACTCATTAAATACTAGGGGTGTAACAATAAATCAATCTGTATCGGTGCATAGACCAAAATATCGAATGATCCGATGTATCGATGTCACACATGAAAATCATGTTTATTCCAATATTAAACTTCACTCTACTGTGGGCAGGGTGGAGAAGCTGCTTTTGCTGACGACTACATCGCTGTATTTAACCTTAAATAACAACTCAGATTATAATCTGTCCGGGTTGAGGGACATGTAGCAGATCGTGTGAAATATGATCATATATCATGATGAAAGCAGACCCCAGTATTGAACTGAATATTTAAGGTACCGAAACAAATCTAATCGAAATAATCACTGTAGAATCGAATCGTCAGGAAACTTTGTGCTTATTAAACACCATACTTCACCAAATACTCTATCAATCTAGTATTTTTGGCTTAATAGCGGATATTTTATAGGCAAAGAAAAGAAGGGCAAAACGGATACGGTTGCATTTAACCAGTAACACTAGTCCTTTGTAGTAAGTTTGTTGTTTTAATGTCTTCACCGTTTATCCGTGTGCGTATTTTACCCGAAACGTGTGTTTAATGACAGAACACTGAATTGTGACCATGTATCTGAATACACTGTCGGTTGTCAGGATGCAGCGAGGACCGAAACGGCTGCAGACTCACTGTGAACTGGTTGTTGGCTGTGGGGATGTAGATGGTGTACTGTTTTTCACTGGCTGCCTCGACGTTGATGGGGCTGGCCTCGCCGTTCTTGCGCAGCTCCTCCAGGGCGAGTCTCACTGCCAGGTATTTAGAGAGATGGTCTACTGTGGCGTTCCCCGAAGTCTTTATGTACCTGGGAATAGAATTCAAATTAAAGCATTTTACTGAAAGAAAAGGAGGTTAAAAACCACCATAAAGTGCCACCACATTAATTACCAATTATTATCAATAGTCATAAATAAAGTAGGTGCTCACATTTTAGGGAAATATAAATATAAATATATATTTTTTTAAATAAAAACATTTTAGATTGTAATTCAGTATCATCCACACAAATTTCTCCAGTCAGTGTATTTTTAGGTGACAATTACCTCAAACAAATATTTTTTTGGAATTAAAATAATTTTTAAAATACAGAAAAAGAACTGATGAAATTAAATCCTTTAAAAACATTAAAATATTACACATTGATTAGGAATCAAACAATTGATTTAAATTGTTGCTTTAAAATAAATACCTAAAATTAAACTAAAAACCTTTTTTTAACCATTAGTGTTCTGTTAATTCATTAAGTTTAATATAGAATTTCTAACAAATATTTTTTGGAATTAAAATAATTTTTAAAATACAGAAAAAGAACTGATGAAATTAAATCCTTTAAAAACATTAAAATATTACACATTGATTAGGAATCAAACAATTGATTTAAATTGTTGCTTTAAAATAAATACCTAAAATTAAACTAAAAACCTTTTTTTAACTATTAGTGTTCTGTTAATTCATTAAGTTTAATATAGAATTTCTGTGTTTTTCTGGTACTGTGCGCGGCCCATGGGTAAGCACCTTGTCTGCGCTGCATCCTCCTTCTCCATGAGTGTGGGATGAGGCCGAAAAACCAGCTCGATCTCGCTGGCTCCGTCCAGGGCCATTTCCCCTCCTACAGTCTCTGTGGCATTGTCCATGTCCAGCCCCGAGTCGTCCGAGGTCTTGGTGCGTTTGATGCTCGGCCCTGCCTCCTGGTTACTGTGCACTGAAGCATTGCTACAGTGTGAACTGTCCCCATTATCCTCCGCTCCGCTGCCGTTCTCGATCTGGTGCTTCTTCCCCCGCTGCAGTCTTCCGAAGGTAGAGAGAGAGAACGTGAACATTTCCTCACTACAGTTATCAAGTGCATCAAACATACAGCAATCAGGCAAATAGCGAATTAAGAAACCTGTCATGTCAAACCAGAGTTGAAAATGAGGATAAATCTAACAATCTGGAGCCAAAAAAGCTTCGGTTAATAATTCAGTTCACAGCTACGATGAACCATTTTCATGACAAAATTTGTGATTTTATCAAATTAAACAATTATTTATTTTTAAACTATTAAATACTGGATATAAATAAGTATATTTTTATAATTAAAATATTTGGAATAAGTAAAAAAAAAAAAAGACTCGACATTACAATAGTAACAGACGAGGTGATTTATGAAGAACACCTAATACTTTTTGTGCATTGGTTGATATGGCCAAAACTCATACTAAAATGTTAAAATCAGTCAAAATCTGTCATAAATCAGTCTATGCTAATAATATAGTGGGAAAATTATACATATATTTATTATTATATATGTTTAAAAGTGAAAAAAGTATTGATCTCACTGGCTTTTCTCATTATTATCTCTAAATAATAATGAACGTAGTTTATCCGTATATGTAATTCGCATGACCCTAAATCATCCAAATTTGTTGATACAGTCACAGAAGTATTATGACTGATGCATTGGGACTATTTTGAAATGCAGGGAGAAAACAAAAAAATCCATGACAGGAGCTGAGAAATCAATGCAAATATCATAAATCTGACAAACTGTGTAGAATAACGGGTAGAAATAAACACAGACAGGACAGTACAGTAAAACGATAAATGGCCAAACTGGTGTCACTTCTGTGGTTAACCATGAACTTATAAACTGATCTCATGGCTACATTACAATATATATATATATATATATATATACACACACACACACACACACACACACATATATATATAGGACGTATAGGATGTTGGAGGTGGGTTCAACACCCTGAATGAAAACATTAACATGAGCTCAGCTGTAGTGATATAATCTACAGTAGTACTACATGTATCCACATATTCTGACCAGGATTCCTGTACCATAATGTGAAGGCCGTATCCCGCCTCTGATTGGCTGTTGCTCTTTGTTGATCGTGTATGATTTCTCTACATTCCCAGCTCCCGTTGTCGACAAGTCTGTGATTGTTTTTTCTCGTGTCTTAGGACGGTTCGGACATAACATCAAGCTCAGCTCCAATCTGAGGCTTTTGTCTTTCAAGACCTGGCAACCTGGAAGTCATGACTCAAGTCTGAACAAGGCCTCCATCTACGATTAGCTGCTTGGTGAATTTTGTTGGGTGATGGAGCACTCGCTGCCCTACACACACAACCAGGACCACGACATCGGAGAACCCGATGACTGTCCAGACGAGCAGAAACACTGATGAACTAAATCTGATAATCTGGCCAATGAGTGTAGCGTAGCGTAGCGTAGCATAGGTGTGTCTAATGCATAAGTAAATGTGAAAAGGCTGCACAGACCTGTTCATGGCCTGGATCTTGAGGCCCTCCTCAATACTGTGGCTCAACGCCTGCTGGTTGTTGTGCTTGCTGATGCGGGCCAGCACTCTCTCCTGATGGGCCTCATATTCGTCTCTGCTGGGGTAAATTTTACTGATCAGGGCGTCGAAGTTCGGGTCGGGACGGAGTGAGCGCTTCGACACCAGCTTCTTCCTGCATGTCGGACACTCCTTGTTCCTGTCAGAGACAAAGAGACGTACACCATAACGCCGACTCAAACAATCCTCCGTATTCATGAAGCTGCAACACTGTCTGTACAGTTGGACGTCTTCTGTTTGATAAAATCAGTAACAACTGAACTTGAACTGAGAACTGGAAAACACTTAACAGACAAATTACAGTTATTCAAATAATCCTCCACTTTCATTCCCCCCCCACCCTGCCGTTTATATTTCCACACCCATTTTCATTTCCTGTCATGTTAAACCTGGGGCCCATTCAACCCAAGCCTCTTTCACACTTCTATGGGTATAACACAGGGTAATATAGAGATAAGATGTTCCAGCTTCATTTCAAGCAGCCTTTACCATTTTCCTGCATAAGCCTGTCACAGTAATTTACCTGTCAAACTAAATATACAGATATTTTTTAAGACCTGGATATTGGTACATTTTGTTCATATAGTTGTAACTTAGCAAGTTGTGCTAGCATCGCGCTACCAACTGAACTACAACTCCCATAAAGCAACTCTTTCCACCTATTTTCCCACACCAGACACAACATAGTCCACAAAGCTTCTTTCCCCCTTTTTAAAGACGCTCTCCAGCGATGTGTGTTTACTCACAGACAATTATCATATCACGTGAGAATAGACGACGATATCTCGCCATATGATCTTTTTCTATACGCAGTTCTTCCTTCAGTAATTAGTGTAGGACATGTCAGACTGCATTTCTACATGTGGAGCTTGTTAATGAGGGTTATGGGAAGGAGAAAACACTGTCCCACATTTTCCCTGGCAGCTCTGCAGACTGAACCAGTGACCAGGTCACAGCTGCATCGTTCATTAGTTTTACACCAACACATGAAAATGAGCTGTTGGTGGATTAAAGGCAGAGGTCACATTTCGTAGTGTTGCTCTTTGTGTGTGTTCACAATAACTGTCACTTTTATAAGATGTTATGGCTGTTTTCAGGTCTGTAGACAACACTCACCCAGATCTGAGGGCGGTGATGATGCAGTCTGCGCAGAAGCGATGCAGGCATTCCTTGGTGGTCATGGTGTTCTTCAGCATGTCCAGGCAGATCGGACACATCAGTTCACTGTGTAAGCTACGGGGGGACACTGCGATCTCAAGGCCATCTGTGATGGCCTCCTGGTGGAAGATGATCAACAACAGAAAGAGAGGTTATCAATAATGCCTCCAGTTAATCGGTCACACCAGCAAAATGAAAAATCAGAATCAGAAAGATTTCTGCCAAAAAAAAAAAATAGCTTGTACTGACATACAGACACAGTGAGAAAAGTATGGAATAGAATAACGTCAAATTAAATAGGGGAATAATAATATATAAAGAAAATCTAATAAAAATAAAGGGAAAAAATTAATATAAGAACAAACAAAAATATAATACAATAAAGATGATGTTTAAAAATGATATAAAAATAAATAAAATAGAACAAACAAACAAACACTGAGTAGCAGGTCAGGAACTCAGCAGTGGTTGCTCCACTCGTATCACGCATTATATGATAATAATAAAAATGATAATTTTTAAACACATCACAAATATTTAGATCTGAAGTGATGTAATGTATATAATATATAATATAATAACTCTCTGCCGAATTACACACACTGTGCACCACAGCAACAGCAGGAAAGGTACAATAAAAATAACATTGCTACACTGTACAGATGCCCACACATCACACACTGAGTACTTACTGTGTGGCATCAAATGTATTCAATTTCAAATAAGACGGTTATATTTATCCTAAAACTTCACAATTAAAATGTCATTTCAAGCAAATGAACTCTTTCACAGACTCAGAAAAGACTTACAGCTACAGATTGCAAATGTCTGTAATAATTTTATTTGATAATTGCTTAAGAAACTATACTGCTAAATTTAAATTTAAATAAATAAAAGTACATAAATAAATATGACATAGTGAACAGTAGTGTAATATATATAAAAGCAAGATTTCAATGCATTTACAAATTTGAAAATGAGATTATGTATATACATTCTAGGGAAAATGAACAACACCTATTTTAACATTACAAAATCAAAGACACATTCACATGTATCACTACACTACAATATATTATTAATAATTATTACTCACTACCAGTCTGGACATAAAGTGCAATACCACTGCTGATAGTGCATTATTATTTATTCTATTTATCTTGTATTGTATTCATTAAAATTACAATTTCTATTCCAGTATTTCATTTTACTTATCCCATCCTAGTTATACCTTAACTTTTGCATTTTTATCAAACTCTAACATTATTTTATGTCTGTATTGTCTTCATGTGTCGTCGCTACATAAGCAATTTCCTCTGGGACAATAACGTTGTTCTGATTATAATTACACATGTAAAAATACCAATGTTGTTTTAAAATAATCTTTCTAGACGTTTAACTTCCCCGGTCGTGTACCCGAGTAGTGGAGCTTTACCTGAGGGGTTCTCTGTAGCTCATAGAGACTCAGCTCCCAGGTCTTGCTGAGGGGTTGGACCCCATTTGTCTGAACTGTCTGAGTCATCTTTGACAGAGAAGTGTGTCCAGTCTGAAAAATACAGATTTAAAGCATTTGTGTGGTGCAAACAGTTGTTCTAGATGCTGTGATTCACAAACCAACAGCCTCAGAACACGACATGACTCACACTTAAACATTTTCCAAGAGATTACGATGATTAAAGGGATCTTAAATTATGACGACAGGTGTGCTCATGACAGGTGTGTGGATCGGACATATTTTCCAGCTTGACGTCTGGAGTAACGTTTGTACTGGTGATGTCAGTGCTTTACTGATCTAATGCACCCATTAGTAACAGTGAGCTGAAGAGCAGGAAAAAACGCTCAAATGTGCTAAAGAGGAACTTCGTTTCAGGTGCACGATTGAGAACCTCTTATCTAGAATATCACAGGGTATATATACGAAACTTAAAACTGACTCCACGTTTGTAGGGCTCATTAAAATATCAGAGATGACAGAAGAGCAGACGGAGAGCTAATGCAGACCGTAGTCAGACAGGCTAGTGCGCTAGCATTAGCTCCACTGACTCTTTGTGTTACTGAAAACACACTGCATCAACACAAACCTACAGGCCAGCTGGCAAATGACCACACCGAACGAGACAATCCGTTTATCCTCACAAAATAGTAACGTACGGCGAAATGAGCCCAAGAGCCGCCGTTTTATCTGTCAAGTAAAATAATCGCAGCTAAACCTAGCGAGCTAAACGACGCTGAGGCTAATTAGCTAATGAAAGTAACCGCTTTTTACAGCCATATAACGCCGATTTCAGGATTCGAGTCGTTACACTGCAGTACCGACATGGCTATTTGTATCTAGTGAAGAGTTTAAGTCCATGAAAATGGGCTATAAAAGGTTTGAAACGCGCCGTGTTTATACACACACTTACCTTCCTGTGTTGTGAACGCTGCCAGTTGTGGATAGCCCGATATGGCGGCATATTATTGCAGCAGTGCATGATGGGAAATGTAGTCAAACAACGCATTAGATTCTAGAGGAAAAGAAAACAGGCGCAATAGACTAGCAAAACTAATACATATTGTTAATAAAACTTTTCCCTTTTTTATTTCCCTGCGCAAGCACACCTGGTTCAAATCACCTGTTAATTGCCAGGTTTAGTGAGTGCGTTTGTGGCCAAAAAGTCAAGACGGAGCAAAATATAAATGAAGAATTCATAGAATTTTCCAGTCACACTGTTTTGAAACATTCCACAATAATATGTGAGCTAGCAATAGATAATGGGATCAAGATCAGGAATAAAAAGGGTATAAAATGTGAAGATCTTTAGAATTGTCAGTCAGTATGAAAAGAGCATTTATCAGCACAAGAATACAAAGAACTGAGCACTTTCCTCATCTGCAGTGCATAATACTGTTAAAATACTGTTGAATGTGTGTGACCTTCGAGCCATCAGAAGGCCCTGCATATAAAATCAAGAATCAAGAAATGCAATGTGAAACTCTGTTACTCTGCATCAGTATATACTTATCATCATCATCATCATCATCATCATCATCATCATCATCATCATCATCATCATCATCATCATCATCATCATCATCATAATCTTCATCATCATCATCATCATCATCATTTTCATCACCATCATCATCATGTTTACCATCATCTTCATCATCAAGAAACCACCTGTGCCAATTCCAGTTATACTTAAAAACTGTACAATTTATTAAGATATTACACAGAATATTACATAGAAGTGTAAAAATCATCTATATTTATACACTGATGTCTACTTCTATTCACATATTATATCTACAATTATATATTGTGTGTATATTTGTCTGTCTGTCTGTCTGTCTGTCTGTCTGTCTGTCTGTCTGTCTGTTTCTGTGTCATAGTTAAAAAACTCTTGCATCTACATTAGATAACTTATGAACAGCTACAGTAAATAATAATTAAACTGTATTATTTATTATATAATTGTTTTTATCCCAACAATAAAAAACCCCATATTATATCACATTATTTATAAATGATTTCTTCTTATTTAATATTCCAAAAAATTCTATTTTTTGAGCACATGTTCTGAAATAATGACTGGAGTCACGCTGCAGTTGATTTGTTAATGAATTATGAAAATAACATTTTGCAGGTTAAAGGCTGAGCTGCAGAACCAGATCTAACCGCATCAGACTTGTTGTTAATCGAGCTTTTCTGTTGAACGTCTGAATTCTCCAGAAACGAGCAGTAAATTGTGTTACAGACTGTCTGAACAAAACTACACACACGTAAAAACTGTTAAATCTTTATCGCTCGTTCTGTTTTGCAAAAGGTACAACTTTACTGGTGAAAGCAATGTTCATACAGTACTCAGAAAAAGGAAAAAAGGAAAAATGTATATAACAAATGACTCTATATGTTATGTAAACTATTTTTAGATCACTCAAAGAATAAAATAAAATAAAATAAAATAAAATAAAATAAAATAAAATAAAATAAAATTAAATTAAATTAAATTAAATTAAATTATAATTGCTAAGTTCTAGATCCCCAAATTCAATTTGGTAATCTTCTCGTGAATGAATATATGATTGTTTTTTAAATAAAATAAAATAAAATAAAATAAAATACAATAAAATTAAATTAAATTAAATTAAATTAAATTAAATTAAATTAAATTAAATTAAATTAAATTAAATTATATTAAACCTTACATGGTATACTGCCTAAGGTGTTTTTTTTTTTAAGTTAATTTTGTAGAATGACTTATGGTATATAATGGTATATAAACTACTGGTAATAAATTTTAGATCCCCATATTTAATTTGGTAAACTGCTCAGGTTTTTTTAAAACAAAAAATAAATGGCAGTATTTAATGCAAATAATCCCTAGAGATGCCCAGCTCCAGCTCCAGAAGTTTACACTCCCTAAACTTAATGTTTATGATGTATTAATTAATTATTCAGATCCGGTGCATTACCGCGTGCTTGGCGCAGGGGGCGCTGCTGCAGCGCGAGCACAGAGAGGAAGTGTGTGCGCGTGCGTGAGAGAGATAGTGGAGATGGAGGGATGGAGACGTTTCCCTCGCTCTCTCTCTTCGCCACTCGCCGTTTGACAGCCACGACGCGCGGACCTGAGAGAACTCACCATGGGAGCGTCTTCCTCCAGCCTTCTGGACGAGAGCAGAGCGAACTACATCCGAGGTAGGGTCGGGGTTTCTTCTGGAAAGTGTGTGGAAGTGTGTGGAAGTGTGCGGAACGGCAGAAAGAAACGTTATCTGAAGCTGGAAACATTTGTCTTTCGAGAGAAAAGTGTTTTAAACTTTATTATTAAACATTATGGAAGGTTTGGAGGTAGACACTGGGTTCCTACACTTCTGAACACATCAATAAAGAAACAGACTCGACTTTTATTCAGTTTCCCCCATTTTGAGCCCTGCAGAAATAAACTGTGTTGCTCCTCTGAATATTCTATATGATTTCTATTGTTATTTGACAGACTTTTGACATAGAAGAGTTGTATTTAGACCCAAAAGCTTCTCCAGACTGATGACTCCAGTCGTCTATGGTACATAATATTGTTAAATGAAGAAACATTGAAAAAAAATCAAAATATTTTTTTCCAAGAGAAAGAAAGGAGATAAATAATAAATGCACATTATTTATTTATTATAAATAATATATAATATTATTATTAATATATAATAGTAATAATTACATTATATTAATATATTATATGAATATAAATAATATTAATATAATGGGGGGAGGGGGAGAAAAAGCAATATACAGTGTGCATATATACACATATCCATACACATCTATATATATATATATATACATACATACATACACACATAAATACCAGTATGCACATACATATAACCTGCACTTTATACATGAAGACAAATATCACATCCAAACACTGGACCAATCTTATCTAAATGATCTGCATTACATAGTCATTTCTGAAATATCACATGGTTAAGGAATCACAATGTCTCAGAAGGAGCTTTTAGAGGAACCAGACGCCTGGTTCTATTCACCACCACTGTGAGAAGTTCTGATAAACACAGAATCCACTCTGAACCACTGATATTTCATCCAGTAAATGGAAAAAGCTGTAGAAATATGCAAGATGAGAAGGTGGATCATCTCCAAACTTCAAAACGCTCATTAGAGACTCTTCCACTTCGCTGTGAAGCATCATGGGGGATTTTACTGCTGTGTTGTCAGTTTCCTTCCTGGGGCTGAACGTGCAGCTGGCCGACTGCTGGAGGAAGTGCTGGATTTCAGAGGAAGCACTTCTGTTATCCATCCTTCTGGACTATATATGGAACAATGAGTTACATCACCATGGTTTCCGTCAAGTCAGCTCAGCGAATGCGTTTCGGTTTTGAGTTTATTGTATCAAAGACTCTTTAATTACATTTTTACATTATTTACAGCATGGGAAATATCGATCTCACTCAAACATCTCGTTATGACTGGACTAATGATTAGGGCTGTTGCAATTAATCGATGCATGGACTAGAATCGATTTATCGTTCTGATGCATTAAAATCGAGGTGTTTACACTTAATTTGACTTGCCAATGTTCTTCACCGAGAAGTTTCTTCTGCCTTTAACCACAACACCGTATCTGTTCAGATTCTAATCTGTCAGCACGTGAGCGTTTGCGTAAACGTAGTAAATTTCATCATATTTCATATTCACCACAGACCCCAGTATCTGAGTCACTGCAAATTTATGGTTAAAACGATCAGATTGTTGATTAAATAATCAGTGTAGGATCAAATCATGAGGACACTTTGTGATTTACACGCCTTTTATTTATCATGATTCAAAATAACTTCGTTTTGTGACATTATACTTAAGATCAGGATTTTAATGTGACAAAAACGTATTTGCAGCCACTGTTTCTGCAACCTGTCCCACTTAAAAAGATGAGAGTCTGTAATGTTCATCATAGTTTCACTTCAACTGTGAGAGACAGAATGTAAAAAATCCAGGAAACACATTGTATGATTTTTAAATAATTTATTTGTATAATGGTGGAGAAAATAAGTATTTGGTCAATAACAAAAGTTCCCCTCAATACTTTGTAATGTACCTTGGTTGGTCAAACGTGGTCTTCTTGAGGTCTTCTCAGGAGCAGTGATGTTTTGGGGCGACACAGACTTTTAACAGGTTCTCTATTGGATTGAGGTCCGGAGACTGGCTAGAACACTCCAGAACCTTGAAATGCGTCTTTACACTCCTTCATTGCTCGAGTGGTGAGTTAGGGATCATTGTCCTGCTGGAAGATTCAGCCACGTTTCATCTTCAATGTTCCCAATGATGGAAGAAGGTTTTTGACAAAAAATCTATGCTTCACAGTGGGTGTGGTGTTCTTGGGATGCAACTCAGCATTCTTCCCCCTCCAAACACGGTGAGTGGAGTTTATACCAGAGAGTTCTTATCTGACCACATGACATTCAGATGGTCTCTGGTAAACTTTAGACAAGCCTGGACATGTGCTGCAGGATTTTAGTCCATGACGACATAGTTACTAATAGAAACCTTTGTTACTGTGGTCCCATTGGCCAGTTCCACGCATGTAGTTCTGGAGATTGTCAGTGATCTTGTATTTATTCCATTTTCTAATAATTGCTCCAACAGTTTATCTCTTCTCACCAAGCTGCTGCCT
>JBBIGC010000001.1:17789683-17802442 GCA_037576955.1 Lepidarchus adonis
AAGTCGGTATGTAGGGAAGTCGGTATGTAGGGAAGTCGGTATGTAGGGAAGTCGGTATGTAGGGAAGTCGGTATGTAAGGAAGTCGGTATGTAAGTCAATGAATACTTGAGTAAGTAAGGAAGTCGGTATGTAAGGAAGTCTGTATGTAAGGAAGTTGGTATGTAAGTCAATGAATACTTGAGTAAGTAAGGAAGTCGGTAAGTAAGGAAGTCGGTAAGTAAGGAAGTCGGTAAGTAAGGAAGTCTTTATGTTAGGAAGTTGGTATGTAAGTCAATGAATACTTGAGTAAGTAAGGATGTCAGTAACTCAATAGATCAATAGGCAAGGAAGTCAGTGAGTAAGGAAGTCTGTAAGTCTAAGTCAGTGAGTAAGGAAGTCTGTAAGTCTAAGTCAGTGAGTAAGGATGTCTGTAAGTAAGTATGTTAGTCAGTAAGTATTTGTGCAAGTAAGGAAGTCATTGAGTCGAAGTTAGTAATTAAGGAAGAAAGGAAGGAAGTCAGTAAAGAAGGAAGTCTGTAAGGAAGGAAGAAAATCGTAAAGAAGGAAGTGTGTAAGGATGGAAGGAAGTCAGTAAAGAAGTAAGTCTGTAAGGAAGGAAGGAAGTCAGTAAGGAAATAAGGAGGGCGCGAGTGGAGTGGTGCGCCTTTTCGTCAGAAGCTGGTGAGGACAATTCTTATTGGTTTTGCCACCGTCCGTGGCTGTATCATCAGTGCGATGGAGGCCATGGTCGTCTGCTCACTGATGTAACCGAATGTTCCGCTCTCGTCCCAGGTTACACTGTGCGCTACTCCGCTGTAGATCCGCAGGGCACCTTCCCCCTCCCAGTGCTAGTGGTATGTTGGGATTGGAGGAGTCCTAGCTAGTGCGTGGAACTGTAGACTAAATTGGACTGAAAGGAAAAAAAAATATTTATATATATTTTTAAATCAAATAATTATTTCTTTTTGAATATTATGTTTATAAATACAATATTATTACAATAACTACCACTTCGTAGTCCATATGAGTCCATATTGTAGCCCTGCTGTCGGAAATGTTCCTATTTACAGATCTGTTTTTGTTTTTGCGTTTAGCCGAACGCTCTCCGAAGTGTGATGGTGGACGAGCACCTCTGGGAATGGATGAGGCGTTATTCGCTGACTTGTTGAAGCAGCGGCCGGGTGAGGCAGGGCCGGCCGGGTGGGCGGCTGCAAATTGGATCGTGTTTTGAAGTGTCCATATGGCGACCGGACGAGATTGACGGGAATGGAAATTGATTCTTTTTAATTAAAAGTAACCATATCCACAATCGAGTGGCACTCGGGAAGTAATGCTGTTAGTCCACAGCTGCAGCGCTTGGACGCGGCCGCCGGAGGAGAGCGTGAAGCGAGGGGAGAGAGAGGCAGCAGAGGGGTTAGCGAGAGAGATGGTGGGAGCTTTTCAAACGACAGGGCGACGGTGTCACCGCGACGGAGGGAAGAACAGGTTGGCGGAGGTTAATGATGTGAGATTAATAGCTTAATTATGCCGCTCGATAGCGGGGCCGCAGGCACTCATCCAAACCCTCCGCTGTGGCCTGGATTCAGCTCCGCCATCAGGATGACAAGATCATCTCGTGTCCTTCACAGAAAAGTGGCCATAAAAAAATAACACCCTGCGCGTCCTCCCTACTGTGTGTAGTTATCACGGAAATGTCGCAGCTGCTGGAAGGAATAGGAATAATTCAGACGGTAGCATGAATAGTCTGGCCAATCAGATTTACCTCCTTACCTCAAATCAGCCAGAACGTTTGGTGTCCTGAGGTTTCTTCTTTACAAAAGCTGGAGCCTATCCCAACTGACCATGGGCATGAGGCAGGGTTCACCCTTCACAGGAGGCCAAGGCTTTAGACAGTGGGAGGAAACCGGCAAACCTGGAGGAAACACTCAAAACAGAAAGACACTTGGTCCACAGCAAGGACCTTCTTGTGTCTTTTGTAAGTATTGAACATGTCGATGTATTTCTAAAGGTGCAATTGATGTTGGTAATAACACATCCAATTCACACATGCAGAGAAATCAAACTATAGATGTCCATACATACAACGATCACGACGGTTGAGACCATTACTTATTGTTTTCTTTGAAACTAGTATAACTGCTACTTCCAGATCTTTCTGAAGATCTCCACGAGTGCTCCTTGGCTCTTGGATGACTCTTCTGACCATTCTTTTCACTTGTTTGTCTTAAATCTTCACGGAGAACCTGGTCGTGGCTGGTTTATTGTGAAATTATGTTCTTTCCTATTCTGGATTATGTCCTCAACAGTGCTCGCTGCAACCTTCAGTAGTTTCGAAAATCTTCTGAAACCAAAGCCATTAGTGTGTTTTGCAAAAATAAGGTTGAGAAAGTTTGTTTTTTCTCATCATGAGATTTTTTGTGACACTTTGGTAATGAGACAACTTTTTATAGCCAGCTGATATTCATTTGCACTAAGTGTCAGGATTGCTTTCTAATTTCTGATAGATGATATATTTCAGCTGATGTCATGACTTTTCTTTCTTCATGGGTTCAGTACTTTTTCCCAGTGTCATTCCGTTTTAATACACATAACTTAATGTATGGGCATCTATGGTTTGATTTCTTTGCACGTGTGAATTGGATGGTTGTTACAGTATTCTGGTGAAAATTTAACGTCAGTACCATCTTTAGAAATATATTTACGTAGAAAATTTTTAACATGTTCAATACTTATTTTACCCGCTGTATTTGTCTTCCCATAGTGAGTGGGTCAGTAATAAAACTAAATGAAAATTGAGATTTTATTTACATTTACAGTAGTAAAAACAACTGTTCCGGTCCGTTTACAACAGTAATGCACTACATTATTAGCTGGAATGTCTCCTCGCTGTGGGCCCGTTATAGTAACTTACTAATAATTAATGTCCCAGTAAAGCCCAGGGCTGCTTATTTTTAGATCCCAAAAGCGCTGTAATTAAATGTCCCCCGACCGCAAGGGGTGAAAGTTTAAACCTTGCAGGACCGAAGAAGGGAGAACACGACGGAGAACCAATAAAAGCTCCGTCTCTGAGGGGGTCTTTATCTGGGGAGGTAAATGAATTAGGCTATTGAGGTTGCAGGGCTTGTTTTGGTTGATGGATGCCGTATTTCAGCTCCCTCCGCACCCGTCCTGCAGGTGATCTCCTCTCAGAACCTCCATCCACAACCAACCACCCCCCTCACATACACACACAAACATTTCCCATCATTCCCTGGGGAGCCCTTAGCCCTTTCTCTCCCAAACCACAAGCCAGTGACACACACTGTGCCAAGGTGACAGCTGCCCTTTAACTAACAGCCTTAACAAAGCCCTGCTTCTCCATCCTGCCCTGCTTCTCCAGCCCTTCAGCTGTTTATGCATAAGTCCACGGAGGCTTTATAAACTCTGAAGGAAAATATACAGCTGGTTAATAAGCACAGGGCCAATTTGGGTTTAAATGCAGAGGCTAAGCTGAATATTTTGCTTCTAGGGTGATACAGCTTGGTAACTGAAAGAGCACACTGAATACATTGGCATTGGAAATGGGTTTTACTTTTATATTTATTTGTTTGTTTATTACATTTTCTTGGTTATTTTATTTTATTTAATTTTATTTATTTGTCTTTCATTTTTATTTTTATTTTTTTTATCCATTTGTGTTTCAAATAACCAGGGGGAAAATATGAGTACACCCTTCACATTTTTGTAAAAATGTTATTATAACTTTTCTTGAAGATATGACACTTGTAGTCAGTGTACAGTTTGTATAACAGTGTAAATTTCCTGTTCCCCTGGCAACTTCCTAACCATCGCACTAACGATGCTTACTTAACATATAAACTAAAAAAATAATTACGCATTTGGAAACAATGGAAATATCTATTAACATTGTTTAAATTGAAAAGGTATTTAATTGCAATACTCGTCACCACCACAAGTAACATGTACAGTAACACATTACTGGAGCCAATATTACTACTTTCCACCAAGTATTAACTGTGATAAATTGAATTGATAGTGACAATTCATACAATTGATTGGAAATGTTTAGCAAATTCATGCACAGTTAAACACTGATATAAAATATATATAAAAACTTGATATATTTTGAACAGCAAATATCAGTTGCAATGCATTATTGACTAGCTAAGCGCATCATTGCATTCCTGCCTCTATGACTTATTCTACTGTCTTTAGATTTTATACAGGATCTCACAAAAGTGAGTACACCCTTCACATTTTCACATTTTTGTAAATATTTTATTATATCTTTATAGTACAGTTTGTATAACAAACTCCCCTCAAAATAACTCAACACAGCCATTAATGTCTAAATCACTGGCAACAAAAGTGAGTACACCCCTAAGTGAAAATGCACAAATTATGCCCAAAGTTTTCATATTTTGTCCACTATTATTTTCCAGCACTGCCTTAACTCTCTTGGGCATGGAGTTCACTAGAGCTTCACAGGTTTCCACTGGAATCATATTCCACTCCTCCATGATGACATCACAGAGCTGGTGGATGTTGCGCTCCTCTACCTTCTGTTTGAAGATGCCCCACAGATGCGCAATAGGGTTTAGGTCTGGAGACATGCTCAGCCTTTTCCCTAGAGGTGTGTTTGGGTCATTATCATATTAGAATTAGAATCGGCCCAGAGCCCCAGTTGCTCTGCTTCAGTATATCACAGTACATGTTGGCATTCATGGTTCCCATAATGAACTGTAGCTCCTCAGTGCTGGCAGCACTCATGCAGCCCCAAACCATGGCACTTCTTTCTGGGTGCAGTTTGATGCAGTGTGCGGCGTATGGTCTGAGCACTGACAGACTGACCCCCACCCCTACAACCTCTGCAGCAAAGCAGCTCTCATACATCTATTTTCAAAAGACGACCTCTGGATATGATGCTAAGCCTGTGCATTTAGCTTCTTTGGTCGACCATGGTGATGCCTGTTCTGAGTGGAACCTTTTCTGTTAAACTGCTGTGTGGTCTTGGCCAATGTGCTGCAGCTCAGTTTCAGGGTGTTGGCATCTTATAACCTAGGCCACTTTTATGTAGAGCAACACTTCTTTATTTCAGATCCTCAGAGAGTTTTTTACCATAAGGTGCCACGTTGAACTTCCAGTGACCAGTATGAGAGAGTGTGTGAGTGATAACATCAAATTTAACACACCTGCTCCCCATTCACACCTGAGATCTTGTAACACTAACAAGTCACATGACACCAGGGAGGGAAAATGACTAATTGGGCACAATTTGGACATTTTCACTTAGGGGTGTATGTACGTATGTATGTATCAGTTTCGTTTATATATTTAAAAAATATTTTTTTATATAAATATATTTAGAAAAATATAAATGTATATTTTAAATATATGTTTTAATAAAATGTATACATGCCAAACTCAACAAACTATTTATTTATTTATTTATTTATTTATTGCCAATATTAAAAAAAACACTTTCCGACAGAACACAAAAATCACACATCCATGAGCAAAGACTATTAATTCAGTGGTATTTGTAAATGTCCCCAGTATCACCATCCCCAGGAGAATATGAACAGAACCTTTTCTGTGAACAGAATAGCTTCAAAAATGTTGAACATTAGCCCATAGTCAGAATTTAGTCTTCTTTAACCTCAGCTCCTCTCGGGTCAATTGAAGGCTGTGTTTATTCTAGTGAGCCTCCATCGACTGGATGAGTCCTCTGAGGAAAATGTCAGGTTAGCTCACATAACGTGCAGGTCATGACAAATGAAGCTTGACCAGTGGCATAGCCACTTCTATTTATGCTGTAATTGCACCCCTGGGTAATGGCATGCTTGTGTAATATCCCAGGTGAACATTTTGGCTTAACCTTTCAAAATATTTCCACCCCCCTTAGTTTCTCCTTGTGCATTATGAGCCACAACCTTCCAGTGTTGTCCTTAGTGCGGTGGAACGTGGTTCATTTCCTTCTTTTGTGGTGATGCTCCCTACAGATGGAATAAAAATAAATTCAAAATATAATAAAAGATAAAATAATGTTTACATAAACCAGTTTTTCTCAAATAGTGGGGTGCGCCCCCCTTGACGGAGCCAGAACCTCGAGGAACATACTTTTTTCTTTTTTTTTCTTTTTTTACTGTTCTAGAATAAAGTGCAATAGCACTCCACTACATTAAGGGGCAGTGGCGCTCTCATTAGCAGAGTGTGCGCAGGGAGCATTTCCTCGGTGGTGTAGATGAAGTGTATTCTTTGTTGTAAATTGGTCCATATTTCTTTTGTTTTTTATTCTCTTATACGTTAATAATGATACAGTGTTATGCAGAGGTGAACTTCTAACAATTTTATAGACAAATGATACTATTTATAGCAACTCAGACTGTGGTGCACTGTGTGTCTGATCCCTTTATATCAGAGCCGGGTACAACAGGAGCTCCTCTTTGGGATCAGACTTTCACTAGGAAAATGCATCAATGAACCTTGGGTGCCCATGACCTTGTTGCTGGCTCACCAGTTGTCTTTCCTTGGTCCAAGTGATGCATATAAAAAATGAATACGGACCTGACGGTGTTGACCCATTTAAAGGATTGTCCTCATTTATTTTGTGTAACTTTATTTTATTACTAATTCTATAACTTGTTTTGCTTGTTGCTTTTTCTTTATTTATGTACTTAATCCACTTTTCAAGGATTGTCTTTATTTTTCTTTATTATTTATTTATTGTTTGTTTGTTTAATTATTATTAGCGGTAATAATAATCTTTTTGATAGCTGTGTGAATTGTGCTCAGAACCTACTGTGGTACATCCAACAATAAGGGCAGCATGGAGCTTCTTTAATAAAGTGGTAGAAAACTCCAGTCCCACACACTGAACCATTTTTACTGTGACCAACATAAATTTGCAAACTGACTATTAGGGGTGTGACAAAATATTGATTTGCCAATATATCATCGTTCGTGCTCATGAGATACGATAATTGATACACCAGCGGCAATATCGATATAGTAATTATTAAACATTCTGAAAGCTGAAGAGGAGCTTCCCAACATGTAGATACCACAGAAAGCTTGACTGAGAGTCGCCCCAGCCACATTTAAATCAAAACTCTGACTTTGGCTTTTAGAACATTGACAGAACAGCGTGTGGATTATTTTATGACTCCCGCATCTCTGAGCGACTCTTTCCCGAACTTGTTAAATAGCGATGAATGACGCTACAAGCGAACCGTCAACTTGAGTGAACACACCTCGCTGGAGAGCTTCTTTAAAAAGGTGGAAAGACTCCGTATCCAAGTGTGTAGAATTGCGTGTCCCTGCCAATATCTAGCATTTGCTGAACTGTCCTCACTATCCGCTGTTGGGTCTTACGGTCTGATGTGGCACAATTCCCAAACCAGACAGTGATGCAGCTGCTCAGGAGCTTCCGATTGTCTCTGTCCTCAACAATAATTTAGATCGGACAGAAGCGCAGTGCTACATAATTTGTCAGGTATACACAGGGTTAAAACTAGTTGGCTTTAGCAGAAGGCGTGTTTAGTGTCTGCTGCAGGAAAATAGGTGGAAAGAATTGCTTTATCGGTTGGTAGCACGATGCTAGCACAACTTGCCAAGTGACAAAGGGGAACAGAAGTGAAGGCTTGAAGCTAAAGTAGTGGTTTCCCCATGCTTCACAAAGCAAATACAGGAAAGTTAACAATAGCATTACTGTATGTAAATTGATAACACATTCCTGTGTTTCTGTGATGTATCGGTGTCATTATCGACGTATCGCGTATCGTATCATATCATGAGATGCCCTGCGATTCCCACCCCTCCCGAGTACTCATGAAGACTAGACCCCAGTGCTCTAGGCTAGATAGCGTTAAAAGCCGTCTTTGACACAGCTTATTTCAGATTTTTGCATTTTTTATTTTCTGTAAAACTAGAAGAGTTGTATTATATTCTCAAAGGCCTCCGAGCAAAAGGTCTTGGAGCTTGTATCTGAGTTTGTCTTAATGAGAATGGAGGACTGTACTGAAGAAAGAGAGGAAACAAAGATGGCGGCACGGTGTGTCCATCATAATACTAGGCTGGAATTTGCCCATCCGTGGTGCCACAGTGTTTAACATTTCGACTTCTGTCTGGATGGTGGAGACCTGGAGGCTGAATGCCCCTATTGTTCTATCATGAGGGCCAAATAATGAGGTAGTGAGGATTTCCCCCATGATCTGCCTCTCTCTCTTTCGCCGAGTCTTTGATCCGAGATCATGTCGACAGTGGAGAGCGTAGATAATGAGTCGTGTCTTTGAAAAGCCCACGACAGGCACCAGTTTAAAGGCTATAGTTACGCTGAACCTCCGGCTGCTGCCGTCATGTGATACTGTTTACCCCTGTTCACAGGAAGCGTTTTTTCACCAGAGTTGTCAAAAATGCATGAGCGAACATTGAGCTAATGCATTAGGTAAGTGATTTCCTCCACAGAAGGTTCACTCCAAGAACAGCCGCGGCAGGAACTTCGTTTAATCTTCATTTGTGTCAGGGTTGGGCTGGCGAGGGTGGTGGCGAGGGTGGTGGCGAGGCTTAATTCCATGGAAATGTAGAAGATCCTGTAGTTCCCCGGCTTACTGCTTTTTGTCGCTGTCGCTGTTGGGTGTTTGATGTCCAGGAGAAACCGTGAGGATACTGAGGGAACTCGGGCTTGAAGAACGAAGTAAGGAGAGTAGTGAACGTGGAGAAAAGAGGAGATATAACTTACAGAAGATTAGAAAACACAGTGTCACTTATACAAGGCCTCTATCTGTCTTGCTGTCTGTCCATCTATTTATCTGTCTACAGTCAAACCTCGTTAGCTCGCCCCTATTGGTCTGGGCTCTAAATTTGGCGAGAGGCGGGGTTGGTGAACTATGGTAACGGGGGTAAAAACATGGAAGGAAATCTGTCCTGCAGCCTTTCATGGCGAGAGGCGGGGTTGGCGAGCTAACGAGGGGTGAGCTAACAGGGTTTGGCTGTATATGTCTGTCAATCTCTCTGTCTGCCCAACTATTCATCTATTTCATCTATCTATCTGTCTGTCTGTCTACCTGACTGACTTGTCTCAGGCTCAGCCATTGGTCTTGCCATACGTTCTAGATAGTCTCAATAAGTGTTCCACAATATATCACCTGTACATCATAATATCATAGAATCTGCCTCAATACTGAAATAGCAGAAAGCTGCAAATGAGCTTCTGGCTAAATGAGGCTGAATGAGGAGATATATGTAAATGCGTTGGTTTTGTGACATCACAAAGCTGTGATTTGAAAATGGGCTGTTTTTAAAGTGCAGCTTCCCTATATGGATTGTGTGGGTGTGGGAGTGAATGTTAATTGTTCAGCTTTAGCTGTTTACATACTTTAAGCCTTTAATAGGCAAATGCTGAAAAAGTTTGCAGTCGTTATATGTAGCGGTATGATCGAGCCCAGGAAACCACCTGTTCTACATAGATTTTCATTTTGCAGATGGAGTTTTTCCCCCTTTACTGTGATGGACATATAAAGGAATGTTGGAGACTCATAGGTCTTGCCATTGAGTCCAGCTGCCTAAGTAAAGTGTTTCCTCCATTTACCCTTCTCCTCAGGAGTGAAATGCTCATTATATTTGGACTTTTGGTCATGGATTCAACTTGTGATCTCCTGAGCTGATACCCTCACATTTTTGTAAATATTTTATTATATTTTTTCATGGGACAACACTGAAGATATGGCACTTTGATACAATGTAAATTAGTCAGTGTACAGCTTGTATAAAAGTGTACATTTTCTGTTCCCTCAAAATAACTCAACACAGCCATTAATGTCTAAACCTCTGGTGAAAATGTCCAAATTGTGCCCAATTAGCCATTTTCCCTCCCTGGTGTCATGTGACTTGTTAGTGTTACAAGGTCTCAGGTGTGAATGGAGAGCAGGTGTGTTAAATTTGATGTTATCACTCACACACTCTCTCATACTGGTCACTGGAAGTTCAACATGGCTCCTCATGGTAAAGAACTCTATGAGGATCTGAAATAAAGAATTGTTTCTCTACATAAAGGTGGCCTAGGTTATAAGATGCCAACACCCTGAAAATAATAAAATAAGTAATAAAATAAGAGGTTTGAAGTGACAAGTTGTCATTGTGAACACACCCCATCACACAAATTGTGATCTTTAACCCATCGCAGCTGGATGGTACCTTGCTCAAGGGCGCCTCAGTGATGCCTGGGCAAGGACCTAACCACGAGGCCACCACTGCCCATTGTGTCAGCAAGTCTAGTCCAGATTACTGAACACCTCCATACGTCCACAGATACCAGAGATCTTCAGTGATGTAGTGAACAGAGTCCGAGTTTGTGATGGAAACCCATAACTGTTGTACAGGTTGCTGAACATAGCTTGAAGTAAGCAGTTTCTCACTGTCTCCCGATGGCGCCCCATGCACATTTCCGCCTTGTTCATAATCCGAGGAACCGCGGCTGCTTTCAGCTGTGTGTTGGCAGGAGGAGTGTGCGTGTCCTCATTTAACAGCTGGACGATCTGCTTTCTTGGTGGAGCTGTTGGGTGTTGAGCAGAAGGCATTTTAACCGTAAATTGGTTTAACAGCAGCGTAAAGCGTGTCGGCAACTGTTAAAGTAAACCAGACAGATGATTACGCAACAAAAGACTGTCTTGTATACTTTTAACTCTTGTTGCAGTTGTCATCAAACCTTAATTACTCGTTACTTATTAAAATTTATGCTGATTTTACGCTTTTTTTCTGCATATTTGTGTCGGAACTCGTTTGGGATCCTCTGGTCAAATCAGCCATAACATAAAGACCACTGCCAGAAGTAGTGAGAAACATTTCACTACAATGGTACGTGTCAGGGGGGTGGGATATTTTATACAGCAAGTGAACAGTCGGTTCTTGAAGTTGATGTCCTGGAAGAAGGAGCGTAAAGATCTGAGGCCTTATTGTGATTGAGCGGCAATTCTCATAGAGTATTCCAGGTAGTTGTTATTACCGACCAAAATAGATCCAAGGAACCAAAATCAAGGTCATGGGAACCCAAGGCTCACTGGTGCATGTGGGGAGTGTCAATCTTATATATATAGAATATACTTTATTTGATACAAAGTTATTTCTGTAATGTTTTATTTGAATGTTGAAACAAACCGGAGAACAGAACTTGTTGAAACCAAATGTAATTTGTAGTTTAACATGTAATTAATATTGCAGTTACATTTATGCAGTTATGACTCTGGACTACTCTTAAGTAGTAGGTAGTTTAACTATACATGCTAACATTGCTAACAGTGAATGCAAGTGAGTAGTCAACAGTTAGCATGAAGGCTAATCGCTCACTGTTGGATTTCATGTAGTGTTAGCAACATTAGCGTTATTGTCTGAACTTTTAAACTGGCTTGGGTCCTGGATGTGCAGCACAGTTTGGTTTAATGTGTGTTTAAGGAGGGAGGCTGCTGGACAGCACCCCTACAGGACTGGAGGACACTCTATACATTGAGTCATAAAACAACATTAGGAAAACGGCATTAAATCTCAGTTAAATAAGTCAAAGGAAAGTAATGACTCCAGGCATGGAAGGGTTAAAAAGTGACCGCCCAGAGGAGCTTTATGACGGCACATGTAGTTCCATCATTAGGAGAGGGGAGGTCCAGCATGCGATTGCATTAATGTTCTTCACAGAGGGATAATTGCACTCTGAGTGGACGTCCTGCCCCGTTCTCTTTAATAATTCAGTAAATTCCGGAACAGTGTTGTACCCGACAGCTGCTGAACCCTGACATTACATGGCCTGAGGAAGCCCACTAAGCGTTCCGGGTCTTTCTGTTCTCGCTGGAAAGTAGCGTAAGGACCTTATTGTGATGGATAGAGCATCTCCAGGACAGCAGGTCTTTAGGCGTGTTCCAGGTAGTTGTTAATACAGTACCTACCAGTGAGCCAAGGAAGCTCATGGGTACCCAAGGCTCACTGATGCATTTGGGGAGTGAAGGCTATCCCATCAGTCTTTTGCAGTATTGTAAGTAGAAGAGAATATTGTTGATGTTTTCTTCTCTTGAGCACATTTATCAGCTTGTTCATGTATTTTTGACTCATTTTTGTCGACACCCGAACGGTGTTGCCGTGACAGCTGTGAGTGAAAAAAATCCCAGAAAGGAAAACCATTTTCCGAACACCAGAAAGCAGAGCATGCGCGCTCTGTAAGGATTCTAATGTAGATATTAAGGAGATCGATTTAACAAGCTAATAACAGCTGCTGAAGAATCAAGGGGGAGAAACAGGGTTACGGAAATGATTTGGCAGGATGCCGTGCTGTATGCGCAGTTAATTGGAAGTGAAGGGTCCTGGAAATGCCGCAGAATGGTGTTAATGGAAGTGTTTTGCTGAAAGAACTATTGCTGAAAGCTGCAAGCACTTTTCCTCTTAAGTGTGTGAGTGGGAGCGCGAACTCGCTAATCTATTATTAATGAAAATGAATGGGTGTCTCTCTGGTTTAGATATTGATTCCCAATACTCTACACAGATTAGCTGCGGCGATTAGTTTTCAGTTTGGCTGCAGACATGTGGTGCCGCATATTTACGTCATTCTTAAAGTTGGAACAATATATATATATAACAGTAATATGGCATATAACACAGCATAACATGTACAGTGGCATATAACACAGTATAACATGTACAGTGGCATATAACACAGTATAACATGTACAGTGGCATTTAACACAGCATAACATGTACAGTGGCATTTAACACAGCATAACATGTACAGTGGCATATAA
>JBBIGC010000001.1:17877075-17890979 GCA_037576955.1 Lepidarchus adonis
AGCTTCAGCTTTTTTACAGATGGTGTGATGTTTGCTGGTATTTAGTGGAATCCATTCTTCTCTCCACCCGTGTAATGGGCCGCACGGTTTAGTTCCCCTCATCAAACGCGCTCTCTAAGCCTGGAGATGAACAGCAGCGTCGCCCTCCCCTGTTCTACCGCAGAGAAGCGTTATTTACCCTGATCTTAATCACCAGCCACATCCTAAAAGTGCCTCCGAGCACAAGCCGCAAGCTGTCAGAGTGGACACTATGATGGAGTATGGTGGACTGCATTGTTACAATGCATTATCCTGATGCATATTCATATGTTGTCCCATGACGTACCAACACACTTCCTCCCTTGATTAGAACATTCCCTGCGATGGTAATGTTGTCGCTGATGATATGATCTCACTGCAGCATGAGCATCTCCACATCTCGCACATTTACACCAGAACAAGTGTTTTTACAACATTTCTGTTTATTATTCCAGGGGCTAGGTTATGAAACCCGTGAGTGTTGGTGTTTACATTTTCATTGGGATTTAATTTGTGATTCAGTTCTTTAAGTGATTTTAAATGTTATGGACTGGATGAAGTTTTGCTGAACTGGATCACGGTTTGTTTGTGCACTTCAGTCAGAACTGCGTTTTTAATTTCATACGCTCATTTTAGTTACAGCACACATCTTGATTGTCCTGTAGTTTTGCGTGTGTATGGACTTGTCCCGCTCTGCAGAAGGTCCTGGATGGTGAGGGACGCTGGTCTGCTCCCTGACCACTGTGGTTATTCAGAAAGGTCAGGTCGTCCAAGGAACCGGGTGTGCCATCCCCTCACCCCTTTTTCTGCAAATCTGCTCTTCATGCTGTTATAGCTCTTGCCATTTTTGTGAAGCTTTTTCCTCCTTTTGTTTGCTTCCTTTTTTCTTCCTTTCTTTTCTTTTCTGGCGGTGTTTGCTGAACGGTGACAGTATGAAACCCAAAGCCACAGAGCCAGCGTCACTTCTGCAGGTGCTAGAGAGCAGGCGAGGAAGGAGAGAGAGAGAGAGAGAGACTCTGACTGAGGCAAGCAGATGGCTTTAGCCAGTGGCGTCCAGCCAGAGGAACAGGTGCGGGTCATGTGACCGCCGGTTACCAGGGCGATTTGATTGCTCTTGGCGTGCGAATGAAAGGAGAGGGGGCCCTGAGCGGCTAGCGAACGGCGGAGCCTCCAGGGCATCGAGTAATCTGTGGCAGGGAGAGCGCCACTTGGAACTGGAAGTGGAGTCGCTCTCTCTCTTGCTCTTTCTCTCTGTCTCTCTCTCTCTCATAAATATTTTTCTCTATCAATTTGGAGGGGATGAATACAAGTCTGTCAGGTCAGTTTTATTCCTAAAGAGCTTTTTGCAGCTGATCTAGTCAGAAAGCAGTTGTACAGAGCCTGGGTGAGAGAGCTGATGGGGACAGAGGCAGGGAACACTTCTAATGTGGAGGATTAATCATTGGGAGGAACCTGTCCATCTGTTTGACACCAGACAGCAATAGTAATCAAGAGGAAAGCGAAACAAAAGAAGAGTTTGTTTATAGAGCTGCAATTAGCTAAAAGTCTACAGCTAGAAGCAAAATATCCAGCATTAGCATATAAAACATAATGGAGAAGATGGAGATGGTCTGCGGTAATTGATCTAGTCAGGGACAGGTGAGCAGAAGGTCCTAATGATGGATGATCTGGTCAAAAGAGAACCTGTGTACAGGTGTGCCATCAGTCAAGTAGGTGGATCTTGGCGCTTTCCTTATTGGGCCTTCCTTAGCCAGAGTGAGTGCAGTTTCGTGATGAAGGCTCCAGCTGGGGGAGTAAGGCATCGGGGGGGATGGACACCAGGATGGATCAGGATCAGGATCATCATTACTGTTGAATTAAACTTGTCCATTAGTAAATCCATTTTCACACAGAAGTGTGGACTGTTTATTTCCCTCTGCTGGTTGTGTACACTACTTAGCCTCACTGTCTCTTCACAGTGCTAAGAAGTCTGACGCTGAAAACAGTACAAAGAAAGATGCCAAGCGCAAGAGGGAGTCTTCAGTCACATCTGACACTGAGAAAACGCCTCCCCCCTCACCGGAGGAAGATGATGAGGATGGTCTCCAGGTAACTATAGATCCAACACGTGTGTGCTACAAATGCTGATTACTGGTGTTTTGTAAGACTGTAGCCTTGTGTTTTTACCCACAGACATGTTTGATTGGCTGCACGTTAAGGTGCTATATGCTATTGAATTAGTATTAATTTATTGTATTTTTCCATTGAAATGAAATCCCCAGAAGAACTATTTGGGTGTTTCTGCTGCTAATCTTGAAATGGAAACAATAAAGCTTTAAAGCTACAATTAAAAATATTGAAATATATTAGAAAGTAAAAAGAATATTTCTAAAGAATCTGATAAAATCCAATAAATACAGCAAATAGAAACTGTACTTAAGTGTCAGTTTCAAAAAGATGATTAAAAAACACTGTAAACTGTTTTTATCTATGTCCTTTTTATGATCTTTTTCCAGTTAAATTTATGTTAAATTGGTAAACATGTGATGTGTCAAAGCTTACACATATGGAGTGATTTAGGGGGAAATTGTTATATGGGACCTTTAAAATAAATTCATACTCAACAAACTAATATCGATTTGGTTCCATAAAGCTACAGTTCGATGGTCGACTCTTATTTTATCTGGTTTTGGATGGGTGCCTGGGTGCCGTTCTGGCTGCTGCCTGCTGTGCTCCACTGTCCCGTTATGCAGCAGCAGGTTCGGCCAAATCAGACCATCTGCAGTTTTCTGTTGTGGACCAAATCTTGGGCGAGCTCACTGATTGGCTGCTTTCCCTTGTTTTGTGGATGAGACCTTGTCAACATGGCTGACGCGGATGTTGCCGTGGTTAGCAAGGGGATTGTTTTTACGAATTGTCCATATTGTGCTCAAGAAAATGTGCTTTGCCACATTGATTGTTGGGCTTGAAGGTCATTAAGCAGGACCGTGTGTTTTTTCAGGGCCATTGAGTACAGCTGTACATCAGTAATTTCTAATCTAAACTGGACAGCAGTGTTCTTTACTCGCATGCAGAAAGATTAAGTGAAATGTTCCATAAATAAGCTCCTTTGCATTGACTAATACAGAGCTATATTAACTTGGATAAAGGCTTATTGGATTCCACTCCAAGTTCTAGAAATTACTCCTTGAAATCGCAGTTACACTAGTCAGTCATAACATTTCAGATTTTGTACAGTCAGTCACAGCTGTTTCTTATGGCTGTAAACTTCTGTGAAGCATAATTTGATGATCTGTAATGCTACAGATCATTGCTAGAAAATCATCTGCAGCAAAAAATATTATATTATATATGTATGTATATATGTGTATATATATATATAAATAATAATAATTCTGTAGCGTCATCCCACTGTTAAGGTGTGGGGGCGAGGGATATAGTTGGATTCATCTTGACTTGGTAAATTGGACTTTACTTTTCGGGAACCTGTCAGAAGCTTGTGGTATGAATTACTGGGAAATGGAGTAAAAACAGCAGAACCGTTTTACCAGCCGCTTACCAGTCAGTTTTACAGGTGTGACGTCAGGACGTGCTCTTTATTACCCTGCGACTTGGGTGAACGAGGACGTATCCCACTTTTATTTAATGCTTTGTGTTTTGTCCCCCCGTCAGAAAAGACGCTCAAGCAGGCAGGTGAAGAGAAAGCGCTACACTGAGGACTTGGAGTTCAGAATCTCTGACGATGACGGAGACGATTCTGCAGGACCCAAATCTCCCTCAACTACTTCAGAGCAGACAGTCAGTATCTCAAACTGTTCACAGCACGCGTCCAGGAGACTGGAGACATGTTCCCTAACTGATGTATGGGATTGTGTTTTAGGAGGTAGCTGATGCAGAAGGCCCTGTCGTGGAGAAGATCATGGGCTTGCGTGCAGTAAAGAAGCAGGTAAGTTTATAATGAAATTTAATTTGTCCAGTTCTACCAAAACGTGTAGAAAGATTTAATGATCGACTATCTGCACATGTCTGTTTCTGAGGACAGTATTGCAATATTGTCCGTACTCTTCCTCAAAACCAAGCAGCTGGCATCATATTTAATAAAGTAACTTAGTTCTGCAAAGGAGTTACGCCGTCTTTATCCACTGCTGCTGTGTAGTAATAGAACTTTAAGTGATGACAAATGGAGAGAACCTCCTCACAGAGCAATTGCTCTCTGCTTCAGCAGAAAATGGGCAACGGTAGTACCTTTCAGAACGGCACTGCAAGTCCGGGGCCAAAAATAATACACAAGGCACACGCGGCTCTCAGTAGCGCAGCTGCAAATGGGCTCCTGCCCGAGGAAATGGTAGGTTTTGGCGTCTGGCGCAGCGCTGTGGTTTTGGCAGGAAGCCAGGCCTGGGTCAGCTCCCTGTGAGCGGAGCTGTGTGTGGTGGAGGGGCTGAAGTGATTCATGACTCATGACTCAGGCACCGCACTGCTCTTTACAGGCGGAGGGAACCCCCTCACCCCACCACGTCTCACTAGTGTCGTTCCTGTCTTCATCCCAGGGCGGTACAGATGAGCAAACGTACACGTGCCAAGAAAACGACAACTTGTTTCGTCACAGGAAACTTTTTTTTTTATGTAACCTCCCTCCTCTGCAGCAGTGATTTGTAGGCTCTCGTGAACTCAAAGAATTAAGTTAAACAAATACTGAACACCCGACTGCATTATAATCCAATCCGTCCATTTCTACTCTTCCTTTTACAGCTGGAGTCGGGAGAGGAAGTGGGGGTTGAGGAATTTTATGTCAAATTCAAAAGTTTGTAAGTATCCTCATTTAATTCCATTAACTTGCTTTGTGCAGAATGATCTTTTAAAAACAAATAACTGAAATGTTTTTAAACGTGTAATCTTATTTCAATGAAAAAGTATGTCTCCCTCTTATGAGTCATGTGTTTAACAATGTGGATCCCGCTCCATTTCTTTTTCCATTTAGAACAAAACCCTTTTATGCGAAGCCTGTTTGTCACATTATCTACCTTTTATACAGACACTCACTGACCTTGTGCGTCACTATTCCATCGTCCCACGTCTGTTAGCCAACCATGTGAAGTTTGTTTACAATAAAACAAACTTTGGCTTTGTTTGCTGTCACTGTTGTGTAGCTCGTACCTGCACTGCCGCTGGGCTGACATCGAGGATCTGGAGAAGGACAAGAGAATCCACCAGAAGGTCAAGAGGTTCAAAGCCAAACAAGCACTCAACAACTTCCTAACCGAGGTCCGTGCACACTCACCCACCCCCTTTTCCCGTTGTGTCCACCATTTTGTTTTTCCTTTTCTTTTTCCCCTTTTCCTTTTACAGCTTCTACTGATAATGGTGGCAGTGTGGGGTGGTGCACTGTTGCATATGTTTATGGTAGCGTTTTTAAGTGAAGGCAATAAAATGGAGCACAGTTCTGTACTGGGAATTTGTTAGTGAACAGGTGCATTACATATATGGAGTATACACAAATAAATAAAGTGAATATGAAAATAAATACCAGAATAACCTTATTATTATTATTAGTAGTAGTAGTAGTAGTAGTAGTAGTAGTAATGTGTTTATACAGCAGTCCAAATCAGGTGGTGTGTTTTAGAACACTTGCAGATGTGTAAGAGGATCATTCGGTGTATCCACACTAGAGGTGGGAATCGCAGGATCTCAGTGAGATACGTGGTACATGGCCCATGATTCAGCGATTGTGCTGTAGTAGATTTACTGCAAGACACTGAAATAAGGATCCATTACAGAAACAAACTCATTGAAAATCTGAAATCCATTGTGATTACACAATTCATTAGCATATTGTAATGATAAAGGTATTGATGAACGACACGGGCTCTTTAATAAAGATGTATTTACTCCAACCAGAACATTTCTCTCATGCATCAGTAGGTAAATAAAAGAATTAAAAGGAGTAACCAGGCGTTCATCAACATCACATGGATTTTACCACTAGTGTGCATCAATTATCGTATTGCATGAGCTAGAGCTAGGACAGCGATAAATTGAAGTTTTGTCCCTCCTCTAGTCCATGCTATATAAAGTATTTACAGGGTGTAAAATTCTTAAATCTTTTAAACTGAGCACCGTCTAACCAGCTGTTTCATTCTCACACTCAGATGGATGATGAACCTTTTAACCCAGACTATGTTGAGGTGGACAGGGTTCTGGATGTATCGGAGAGCACGGACGAAAATGGAGAGGTGTGTAATTATGTTTGTTTATTTTTCCTCATTTGTGAAAGACTTGTGAAAGACTGATCCTCAGGTCTGCATCGTCTGTTTGTTGCAAATATCCGTCTGGTTTGAGAGTTTCAGAACATCTTCACTCCTGAACTACTTTATGGTCTGCTGTCTGCATGCAGCCTCACCAAGCTGGAAACTGCTCTGGACCATCCTAAGTTTAGTTTCTGTCTGTCTGTCTGTCTGTCTCCTGCAGACGGTCATGCTGTACCTGGTTAAGTGGTGTTCTCTGGCTTATGAGGACAGCACTTGGGAGCTAAAGGCAGACATTGACCAGGGCAAGATCGAGGAGTTTGAGCGGGTGATGGCACGAGAGCCGGCGCTGAAGCGAGTGGTGAGGGCTGGCACTCTGCTCTGTTATGCTTTGTTTTCTTTGCTGAGAGCCGATTGAGCTAGAGAGGGGGCGAAAGGAAAAGGGCCACGTTCTTGCGGTTGCTGAAAACCACTAACGGGAATTGTTTTATTTGAAACAGGAGCGACCTCCCGCCAGCGACTGGCAGAAATCCGAGAGTTCCAGGGAATATAAAAACAGCAATGCGCTCAGGGAATACCAGCTGGAAGGAGTCAACTGGCTTCTCTTCAACTGGTACAACACGTATGTATGCAATTATTCTGCTGTCCAGCTGTACTGCTTCTCCCCCTCGTTAATACCGGCCATGAGTACTCGCACCTTTTTATTTAATCCAGGGAAATTCTGCTTAAATTAAAACATTTAATTAAAAAAGCTTTAGTCTTCAGTTCTTCAGCTTTTTCTTTGACTTCTAATTCCAACCTACTTTTTAACCTGTTCAGACGGAACTGTATATTAGCTGACGAAATGGGTCTGGGAAAAACGATCCAATCAATCACCTTCCTCTACGAGATCTACCTGAAAGGCATCCATGGCCCGTTCTTAGTGATTGCACCCCTCTCCACCATACCCAACTGGGAAAGAGAGTTCAGGACATGGACAGAGCTCAACGTGGTGGTCTACCATGGCAGCCAAGCCAGCCGCCGGACCATTCAGTCCTACGAGATGAACTACAGAGACGGACAGGTGAAAAACCCGCGTTTGACTCTTGAATTGGGCTCTTTTTAACTTCTGATTACTGTCATACTTCAAGTGTAAGACAGCCATTTTGTCGGGCCCTATGACATTGCTACCACTTTGTCTTGCCCATCTCAGGGTCGTGTGATAAAGGGAGCGTACAAATTCCATGCCATCATCACCACGTTCGAAATGATCTTGACTGACTGCCCGGAGCTTCGCAGCGTTCCATGGCGGTGTGTGATCATTGATGAAGCACATCGTCTGAAGAACAGGAACTGCAAATTGCTGGAGGGACTCAAGATGATGGACATGGTTTGTATCTTTTTTTCTGGTTACGCTAAATATTTGTAATGCAATACCAATTCAATTTTGGTATAATTCCAGTCACTAAATGCAGCTTTCAGGGTTGAGCTAACAAAAGCTTTTACTGTTTAGAGCATTGTATCCGTAAGCAGTTGAATGACACTGGCTCTGCACCTTTTGCTAACATGGGTCCTGTTGAGCTTTAGGGAAAAATTAAAATAGCTGCAGGATCTATGGCTGTAGAGCTCAAGAGGTGCTGGATTAGTCTTTGATTAATGGGCTGCAGATGACCCCTCCTAATGAAATTCTTATTCACTTGGGAAACTGGGTCATGTTTTTTAACGAACTTTATCTCCTCCAGGAGCACAAGGTCCTGCTGACAGGAACACCACTACAGAACACCGTAGAGGAACTTTTCAGTCTCCTCAACTTTCTGGAGCCCGAGCGCTTCCCCTCAGAATCGACCTTCATGCAGGAATTTGGAGATTTAAAAACTGAGGAACAGGTACGACGCCCCTTGCTTGTTGTGTACAGAAGATTGACCTTCAGCTTTTTTCTGGTTAAGCGGCTTTTTTGATTAAGCATTCAGGATTGATATGATGTTTACAGAAAGAATATTTTAATAAATATTTACGTTTGCCTAGTTAACAAATAAAATTGAATGGAAACGAACTAGTATTCAGATAAATTACCTTGAGTTTAACTTCTTGGCTTTAACTACTAGCTTCTGTGAAATTGAGTATTCTATTAGAGTCGTCAGTTCTGTCTGCTTGTGCTCTTAGGTTCAACAGCTGCAGGGAATTCTGAAACCCATGATGCTTCGACGACTCAAAGAGGATGTGGAGAAGAATCTAGCCCCGAAAGAGGAAACTATCATTGAAGTGGAGCTTACCAATGTGCAAAAGAAATACTACCGTGCTATTTTGGAGAAAAACTTTGCTTTTCTGTCCAAGAGTGGAAGTGGGGGAGGGGGAGGGGGCGGGGCCAATGTCCCCAACCTTTTGAATACTATGATGGAGCTGAGAAAATGCTGTAATCACCCCTACCTCATCAATGGTGAGTCCTCACACAACTATATTAACATAAATAATCTAATTTTGATCATATTGAAATGTAAGAAAATATATTCTGAATTGAATTACTGTTAGGATCCTGGAGAAGTTCTGGAAGTGCAGTCTTTATTTTTTACCTGTTTTCTAGGTGCTGAGGAGAAGATAATGGAAGAGTTCAGGGACACCCACCCTGCAGAGCTCCCAGAATTCCACCTGCAGGCCATGATTCAGGCTGCAGGGAAATTGGTTCTGATCGACAAGCTCTTGCCCAAGCTCAAGGCTGGTGGCCATCGTGTACTCATCTTCTCCCAGATGGTGCGCTGTTTGGACATCCTGGAGGACTACCTCATCCAGAGACGGTACAAGTCCTGCCAAACAAAGCACTACCAACAAAGACCAAAAGAAAAACAATGCATGAATGGATGTCATTTTAGTTTACAGGCTGCCGTTTACAAATTTCTTCTGTTTTGGTGGCAGTCTAGAGTGGTTACTTATTCAAAAGCCGTTCCTTTGGCAGCATTACATGTTCATATCAGTATTTCTCTAAAATAAAGGTCTTGTTCTTTGCTGTGTGTGCAGGTACCCGTATGAGCGTATTGATGGCAGAGTGAGAGGAAACCTCCGGCAGGCAGCTATTGACCGCTTTTCTCGGCCTGATTCAGATCGCTTTGTGTTCTTGCTGTGTACCAGAGCTGGAGGCCTGGGCATTAATCTGACTGCTGCAGATACCTGCATCATCTTTGACTCTGACTGGAACCCTCAGAACGACCTGCAGGTAAGCACAGGCACAGGAAAACTATTTAATTCCACAAAAGCCTTTTATAATGGGACACTTCCAGACGAGTGAGTGGATGGAATGTGGCCCTAGTATTATGCAACCAGAGCAGTTTTCTTGGTTGTCAGCTTGTGTATGTCTGACTCCTCCTCCCCCATCGTACTTTAGGCACAAGCTCGATGCCACAGGATCGGACAGAGCAAGGCAGTGAAGATTTACCGCCTCATCACTAGGAACTCGTATGAGAGGGAGATGTTTGACAAGGCCAGTCTGAAGTTGGGGCTGGACAAAGCTGTGCTTCAGTCCATGAGCGGGAGGGAGAATGCTGCCAACGGGGTATGAACTGCTCACAGCACCTCCATTTTATGGAGCTGCCCTCGAAACTCTATTCCAGATGGTTCATTAATCAAACATACTTTCCGCATGCTGGCAGCTGGTGGATGGTCCTTTAATACCTATGGACTGCATGTTTTATAAATCCTCTCAGTACCTAAAGAAAATCTTTGCCAGTCTATAAAGTATCCCTAATAATAATAATAAAAGTTTAGTTCCTGATATCTACTTTTTAATGTGTGGCTTTTCAGGTTCAGCAGCTCTCAAAGAAGGAGATTGAGGACCTTCTGCGCAAAGGAGCGTACGGGGCCCTAATGGATGAGGAGGACGAGGGCTCTAAGTTCTGTGAAGAGGACATTGACCAGATCTTACAAAGACGCACACAGACCATTACTATTGAGTCAGAGGGAAAAGGCTCTACTTTTGCTAAAGTAACTGCAGCATTTATTAGCTAATATTAATAGATCGATATGTAAATCTTTTTTTTTGTCTGGCTTGAGTTTAAACTTTCCTCATAAAATGAATAGCTTGAACATTTTTGCATTTTTCCCCTACCAGGCAAGTTTTGTGTCCTCTGGGAATAGGACGGATATTTCTTTGGAGGACCCAGATTTCTGGCAGAAATGGGCAAAGAAAGCCGAGCTTGACCTGGATGTCCTCAATGGCAGGGTAGGCCACTTGTGTACAGAGTTTAAGATGAAATGAAGATGCATGCTTGTGTGAAGAAGTGCCTCATGGGAGATCCAGTTAAAGCCATGCACTAATCTCTGGCACTTTTGCTTGTGTAGCGATGTGTGAGGGGCTTATAGCTGACTGTTAATCATTGTTTCATTAATGCTGGGGTCACGCATTAGCAGCTTTCTGACTGGTATCGCATTTATAGCTGCAGCTGAAGATTGATAATTAAAGGCGGGGAGAATCCAGGTCTGGGTAGATTCCCCATCGCTCGATGGTGTCACTCCTCATAAATATGCTATCTGAGCATAATTAATGAGGCTTATTTCCCCAGGCTAACAGTGCGTAGAATGTAGTCATAATTGGGCAAAGGCGAAATTGTTTAAACTTGGCCATGGGAAGCGTTTTCTGTAATTACCACTGTTCTCTCCACTCAGGAGAATTTAAGGCTCTAAGCAGCTTATGGCTGCTGAAGGGAAACACCGCTTTACGTCAAACCAAAAGTGCTTTATCACAATATTGTTTTCTGTTGGTGCCCTTGAGCAAAGCTCTTAATCTAAACAGTACAAGTGGATCCTGGGAGCAGGCAGATCTGTCCAACGCTTGTCTAAGTGGTTGACCGCAGGCCATTTTAAGGATAACTGATTCAGACCCAATAGCTTCAAGGTTCAGTTTTTGTGTGTTTGGTTTTTTTTTCTCTTCGTTCTTCTGGAGATATAACAGCAGACTGTATCCTTTCACAGAATACCCTGGTGATCGACACTCCTCGGGTCAGAAAGCAGACGCGTCACTACAGTTCAATGAAGGAGGATGAAATGCTAGAGTACTCGGAGCTTGAGAGCGACTCTGAGGACAAGCCTATTCAGAAGCCACGGCGGCCACAGGACAAAACCCAAGGTTACCCCCGAAGTGAATGCTTCCGAGTTGAGAAGAACTTGCTGGTCTACGGGTGAGTGCTGTTTGTGATGCTTTTACAGCATGATTTCTTTGACCTCTTAATTTTTCATTGGCTAATGTACCAAATTGGTGAGGAAGTTGCTGCCCTATGCCCTATCTTCACTAACATGCAGTCTTCCTGTCCCAGTTCCACACTCACACACGCAATGCCAAGCGCCACCCTCTTTCAGCCTTTTCCAGGCCACGTCCCTCAGATCCCATGATGATGATGTGAGCCATGGCACTCCATGGAACCCGGCCATGGCAGGAAGTCCATCTCAGTCCACCAGGCAGGATATTCAGCTTCCTGCATGGTTTCATCGCCACCCAAATACCCTTTTGTACCGTCTTTTTTGTTTGGGACGCAGATATCTACTAGCTTACAGTCCACCAGTGTTGTGGCCGAGCTTGTCACGCTTGCCTGTCCCCGGGCGGTGGCAGTGGCAGACTCCGCGCTATCTAACACACAGTTAATTAAGCGCCAGGCCTCGGTGCTCTTGGCACTAATCATGGCTGGCTGCACGCACCATGTCTGACCAGTATTATTTATTTTTAAAAATCCCCCCCCACCTCACCCCTTTCAGTCAAAAGCGTCTAGACCCCTAGGCTACATAGCAAATTAGATCCATCAAGTCTGAGGGCTTTGTCTCTTCTGATGTTTTTATGAAGAGCAGTGTAGCGCTGTGAAATCAGAGCAGACCTCCCTCTCTTTCACATTCCTCCTCTCTCTGGTGCATGCACCTACATTCTTATGCCACGGACACATTCGCACTGTTTCGCTTGTACTCTCGCAGTCTCTCCAGAAATTCCCGTGGGGCAGAGCTCTGTTCTCCTCAGAGAGCCTGAGTGCTTTCATCAAATAACAAGGGCATGCACACAGTCACCGGCCATGCCGACAAGCCTGCGCTTTTTCCTGCCTGCTGCACTTACAGGCATCGAGATTAGAGATGCAGATATTTCTCTCATTGTCTTCATACTGTAGTAGGACTAAATATTCAACCAGGGCTGAAGAAAACAAAATGAGGCCAGGTTGGGTAGAAGCATTATTTTAAATTCTTTCCTTTTTTGGCTTCTCAGCTTTTTGTTTCTTTAATTTGAATGCACTGTTGATGACGAGGTGCATGAAAAGTCGGTGTAAGGAGGGTTCTGATTGACGTAGTAATTTAATCACTGGTTCTACCGTTGGAATGATGTGTTTTTAATCCCTGATGGAGCTGCAGCTATCCATGGCCAGAGGTCCGTGAGAACACAACTGGCCTTGCTCTCTGGGTGAGAAGCACCCCTTCATCACCCCGTCACTCAGCACAGCGCTGGCCAGCGCAGGTGCCTGTCTGCTCACGCAGCGAAATTGGCAGTCAGCGTTCTCCTCCAACGCGTCATGCTGTGCAGTGAAGTTGTGTTGGTAGCAGTTTGAAAAGAGGCCGTGGCTGGATTCATGTGACCTAGAGGAAGCAGTGCTCACACTCATCCTCCCAGTTCTGGTGGCATCTAGTGATTGGAGGAGAAAGCTGAGACATGGGTGGAGTTGAATATCAGAAAATCTACTTCTTCTTTTTTTCTATTTTAATTTTAATGTAAATCCCATTAGGTCTGTTAATATTTATAGTCTAACTTTAATATTTACCTCATTATACAGATTGACCAGAACCGTAATCTCATGTCCCTGACCTATGAACACCACAGGACTGACCATGCTCTCCTTTCTGTCTAGCTGGGGCCGCTGGAGGGACATCTTGTCCCATGGGCGCTTTAAGCGTCCTTTGCGAGAAAGGGATGTGGAGATAATCTGCCGTGCGCTGCTGGCCTACTGCCTGCTGCATTACCGTGGAGATGAGAATATCAAGAGCTTCATCTGGGACCTCATCACCCCCACAGAGGACGGCCAGAGCCGAACACTTTCCAACCATTCTGGTACGAGGGAACAACCCTTAAAAAATGTGCCTCGCTGTTCTGTTTCACTGTTCTCATTGACTGATCCCTTCAATGAAAATAATGATTTTAAAGCTGATTTTTTTACCTCCTGTTTCACCTTCATCTTTACCATTCGCATCTGTGTAGGTCTTTCTGCTCCAGTGCCCAGAGGCCGTAAAGGTAAAAAGGGCAAGATGCCGGCGGCACAACCCCACATGCCCCAGGCAGACTGGCTGGTCGATTGCAACCCATATGTTTTGCTGCAGGAGGACAGTTACAAGAGGCACCTGAAACACCACTGCAACAAGTAAGAAATGTCTGCTTATTACAGCGCATGCACGATCCGCCAGAACATTAAAACCACTCACCAGTACAGTGAGTAACTTTGACTGTCTTGTCGTAACTATGCACATGTCAGGGGGGGTTTGATATTAGGCAGCAAGTGAAGTCAGTTCTTGAAATGGATCTGAGCCACTTTGACAAGGGCCTGACTGTGAGCATCTCAAAAACAGCAGGTAGTATTTACCAAAATGATCCAAGCAACTCGTGAGGTCTGATCTCAGAGAGGATCCTGTTGTACAGAATGTTAATGCTGATCTGATAGAAAGGAGTCAGACACACAG
>JBBIGC010000001.1:17910136-17928016 GCA_037576955.1 Lepidarchus adonis
CCCCCCCCCCCCCCCCCCCCCCCCCCCCCACACACACACACACACACACACATACACTTTCCCTTGTGTGATATCAGTTTTTTTATAACTGCTTCACATCTGTGTGGCATGAAGTCACCAACTTATGGCTCCTTCCAGCTGTTCTTCCACTCCATGATTCTTTAACAACATTCCACAATTCATTTACATTTCTTGATTTTGATTCAGAAACAGCATTTTTGAAATCACCCACAAGTTCTGGATTGGATTAAGGTCCAGGGATCGGACTGGACTCGTTTACTAGTGTGTTTCAGGGGAACGTCCTCTTCAGCATAAAGCAACATGACGTCTTCAAGTTTTCTGACATCTGCAAACTGATCCATGATCCTGGTCTGCGATAAACAGGCCCAACACCACAGTATGAGAAACATGCCCAGATCATGACGCCTCCACCACCATGCTTCACTGTCTTCACTGTGAGTTCAGAGTTTGGGGGTCGTCTCTCAAACTGTCTGTGGCCCTTGGACCCAAAAAGAACAATTTTACGTTCATCAGTCCACAAATGTTCCTCCATTTCTCTTTAGGCCGGTGGATGTGTAACCTCTTCTGCACACGTCTTTTTTAACAGAGGGATTTGCGGGGGATTCTGGAAAATAGATTCGCTTCACACAGACGTCTCCTACCTGTCGCAGTACTTACAGGTAACTCAGACTGTCTGATCATCCTGGATCTGATCTCAGTACTTACAGGTAACTCAGACTGTCTGATCATCCTGGATCTGATCAGTGGCTGAGCCGCCGCCATTCTGATTATTCTTCCAGCCATTTTGATGGTTGTCTTCCGTTTTCCTCCTTGTCTCTCTGTTTTTTCTCTCCAGCCTATAATTTTTTGCTCTTCTTTATAGGTTTTCCCCTCTTCAGTCAAGGCGAATACATGAATTCCTTACTGTCTCAGTCATTTTATTACAGTTCATCAAACATGTTAACTGCAGAACAGCTGTTTTCCTCTAAGCTTATCTGTAAATGTAATTACTTTTCCCCTTTGTCTCCAAAACATTTACTGAAATTTTCACTCATTAGTAATTTACAGATACCTATTTTTACCAATTTCAATATCAGTCTGATACATTTACATTTACCTTTTAAAATATTTATTTATTTATTATATATTTATTAATTTACTTATGTATTTACTTATGTAATTTGTATTGTATTTACTTATATTTATTAATTTACTTATGTAAATTAATATCGCATCCCCGTGTTTCTGTGTTAAATTGCTACCGTATTGTTGTGCGATATATCAATTAATCCAGAATCATGGTATTGCAATATTATTGTTATTATGGGCCACGTATCGCATATTGCATATCGTATCGTATCGTATCGTATCGTGAGAGACGCTGTGATTCCCACCATTAGAACCGGAGCAGTTGGGGAGAATCCTCCTCTCTGCGCGTCAGTAAATACGGACATGGTTTTATGCCAGTAACATGATTTAATATTTGAGTCAATAACATTTTAGTTTGAACATTACACTGGCTTCCAGTGGTTCAGGGATTATACTTTTCCACTTAATGCAAATACGTAATTTAACCAATAGGAATCCCTGTAGTGTCGACCAGTCTCGGGTGTTAGCATTCCCACTGAGTAACAGAGTAATAAACAAAACCAAACCACAATTCCTGTAACTCTGTCTAAAGAATATACTGTAAGAAAATTATAACAACAACAGCAATTCTAATATTAATGATTACAAAACTGACATCAGAGACAAGCTCCGCCCCTTCAGTCGGAGAAGATATCAGTAAACCTTTCTAACCAGCTTTTAGCTTCCAAGCATTTCTGCTCGTTGGGTTTATTCCTTCCTCTGTAATGACCATTATTAGCAGAATTCCTGCAGTGACACTTCTGCAGAAATCTGTCTGTCTTCCTTCTGAATTCACAGGACGTCCTGCCCCAAAAAGTCTCTGGAGCTAATAATTCCCCTTCATACAGACTTCAGCTGTTGCCATGGCAATGTGATATACATTGTTATATTATAGGTCATATCACAATGTGGTAAAACTATATTTTCATAAATCCTGCAGTTAAACGTTCATGCACAGACACACCAGCGTGTTTCTGTTCAACATGTTCTATTGGAAAAAAATGTAAACTTGACTGTAAAAGGGGAAATCATCATTTAATTACATACAGGTTTTGGAACAAAGTGGCAAATGTTAATGATATTGTCTTTTATTAGAACAGATATGGAACGAGACATTAAATCTACTAAATTTGATACATTGCCACATTAATAATGTTTAAATAGTCAAAAGTTTATTATTAGATAAATGTATTGCTAGGTTGTATTGTAGCTACAATTAATCATAATCAGAAAAACTCTCAGAGGAAGTTTTTAAATAAATAAACTCAGACTATTGCCAATAGCTTTTATTTCTGTACCATTAAACAAACGGAAAATCTATTTTAATCGATTTTAATAAAAAGAATGATACCAGACCAGTTCTTTTTGTCCCAAACCTTTATTCCAGCTCTCAAACAGAAACTTTACAGGTGTTTACAGAATTGTGACAAGTTTTCCAAAAGTCCCTAAAATCGCAATAACTTAAAATGTGTGTTAGCCTATACAGCAGGAAATCATGTAAACCTCACTTTAAAAAACTCCCAAGAGGCCAAATCCTATTCAGACAGATTTATTGCTGGTTGTGCGTTCCACACTTTCCCTTAAAATATCGTTAGCAAGATGCTGAGTTCTACTGTTCACTTATGGCTTTGAAATAACACTTTTTGTTTCTTTACTTACAAACATTTGCCTAAAAAGTCTTTAAAATCTTCAACAGAAAAAACATCTATTTGTAAATTTCGTATCATGTAAAAGTTATTACCACTTTAAAATTCACATTGACTGTAAAAGTGTAGAAAAGACCCTTGAGTTTTATAGAAAAACAAAAATAGTCCCAGAAAAAACTATTGCAATCTCTTCTACCTGTTCTGAAACATTTATCCTGGCAGGTGAGTGACAGTGATGAACATACAGTAGAACTGTACTGAGAAGAGAAAGAGGAGGAGGAGGAGGAGGCGCAATCCACAGTAACACACTGAAGGAGCCAAAACTGACATGAATTACTTTCAAAATGACTGGAACTCATGACTTTATAAAGGGCGACAGTCTGCGTAGTGAACATGAGCACGACCATAACGACCGCAACAATTAACAATAAACACACTACTGATGCCTTTTAGGATTTTAGAGTGACCAAATATATCTGGCCATATTCCCATAGGGATTTACTACAGCATTGTCTTCTACAAGTCTTCCTTCCTGTGTACATGTCCTAATGCCGTCAGTCCACAGGTGTTCCATAAAATCGGTAAAGATTCGCTTAAAATCACTCAAATAAAAAAAATTAAAAAACAGAACGCATTCAGACTGATGCAAAAGATTAGGCACCCGAGGTTATTCAACATGCACGTGAAAATAAACGCATATGCTCTATAAATATACTTATGCATATTTTAAAACACAAAAGGTTATTTGTTGAATTTAGCCCAAATTAAAGAAAATTAAATCACATTTCACCCCCAATATGATGAATTCAGCAAAGAAGCAGAAACTGCTGTGAGAAATGTTATATGAGCAACAGAACATGTTTAATAAAGGTGCCAAATGTTTTGCTTACAACCACATGCCAAGATTGATGTAGGTTTCCCCAAAACGCTTTTCTTATTGAACGCTTGTTTGGGACGTCCCGCAGGCGTGCGGTCTCAGACGCTCACACACACACACACACAGCAGGTGAGGTTCCGTCTGAGACAGTGATGCAGTGAGGTTCTTCATGTGCAGAAGACGAGAGAAATCCATGACTGTTAATAACCCAAAACACTTGTAAAATAAATGCCATCCTACGGAATATGTACCAGCGCCGCCCTCTGCTGGAGCTCTGTGCAAAACACACGTCTGATTAGGAGGAGTTTGGTTGAAGGAGGTGCTAAAAGCTACTGAAGACTCAGAAGTGTCATGAGTCAAAAACATGGCTCATAGGATTGTTTTGCAAGTACAAATGCAAAATAACAACACACACACACACACACACCATCTCTCTCTCACACTCACACACACATCCTGAAATTTGTCTTGGTTAACCTGCCAGCATAAATCTGCCTTGATATGCAACATTAGAAGAGTAATCTCAATACATAACGGTAATACTACACTTAGTGAAATCACTGTTAAAGATCAGTGCAGCTTTGCATAGTACCTTCACATTAAAATAGTGTTCTTTATATTTTAATAAACAACTCAAAAGGATGAGACTGATGAATTCACAAATCGGAAAAGATACAATGTGAAGATATCAAAGCATCATGTAGCTCTGCTTGTGCACAGGAAAGAATCTAGTTTTAAAACCAAACCACACGTGTGGTGAAAAGCTGCTACCTTCACATCTACTTTAAATGCAGAAACATTTGTTGAACAGGAATTGCAGTACAGATGCTCAGAGGGGAGGAAAAATTACAGCAAAATCCAAAAAAACAGAAGATGACAAAGTAAAAAAAAAACGTGTACTTAACAAATACACCAGAAACCACAATATCATTTCAATATATTTGAATGTAAATGAAACAAAACAGAAAAAAACCTCAAAAAACAAAACCGAATGCTAGTTTATCCTATACTCCATCACGGGAACGCTCGACTGTTCGCTCATAGTGGGAATGAGCCGCTCCTCTCTGCTGCCGCACACGCGCTCATGAACTTTTACGTTTCTGTAAAACATGAGAAGATTATTAAAAACAACTCAGATTTCACATCACATTTCCGTTCACACTGCACCTGAACATGTTTGAGTGACATTAAGTGTGTGTGAACAGAAACGGATCAGATCACCAGGTTTATTAGAGCGAAAGTGGACGGAACATTATAGATGTTTAAAATCTTTTCTTAAACGAATTTGTTGTGTTTTTAATCAACCACAAGAATCTGCAAAGCTTCTTCCTCTTTGTTACACATTGTTTTTTTTTTGGACAAAAAATAATTTTAATTTCCATTTTAAAATTGATTCTGTATTTCAGAATGTGGGTCATTTGCGAAGTGTCGGCCATTTTGAAGGCAAACATCAAAACAGTCATGTTGTTTTTGAACAACCAGAAGATGGCAGAACGTCTCTATGGCAGGAGTGAAGTCTGATTGACGGGAAAGTTTTCATTGGACGCTCACTTTGTTTGAAAAATGGTTTTAAGAGAAAGTCAACATCACACACAGGAAACACCAGTGAAGCTTCATCATTTTTAAATTTGTCCCAGTTGCTGTCGACAATACATTTCCAAACACCTAAACTGTAGGTGCAGGTGTAGTTACACTGAACATCACTTAATCAATTTACCTTCATGTAGAAGAACCTACACTTCTACTCATTCTGCACACACACAACATTGATGGTTTGCAGCTTCCAGCTAATCATTCAAAATCTGTTATTAAAATATTAGCGATCGGGCAGTGCCCGGTTTAAATAAAAGCTCAAAACTGATCAACTGCCCAACCTGTAACTTCCTCTTCTGGCTCTTCCTCCTCAGCAGCTTCCTCCTCAGCTGGAACAACATTGATACCAAATGGTCAGAGATCAATATCATATATTAATATATTAATGCTGGAATCATTCACCATTTACTGACCTTCAAACGGACTCGATTCTGCCTCTTCAGCTGCGAGACGAGAGAGAGGAATAAACAGCAGAAACAGAGGAATAAAGTCATCCACACTCAACTGACAACATTCAGCAATAATCAGGAGAAAAGCAGAATAACCAGAAATAAAGTTTCTCCAATTAATTAATTCTATTTCTCCTGTGAAACCGTGCGAGATGAACCCCCTCTTAAAATGTCATCATTACATGTTTTGCAAATTGCTATTAAATGGGTCTGATCTTCTGAAAAAGGCCCACATCCATCACAACATCCATCACAACATCCATCACAACATCCATCAATACATCCATCACAACATCCATCAATACATCCATCACAACATCCATCACAACATCCATCAATACATCCATCAATACATCCATCACAACATCCATCAATACATCCATCACAACATCCATCACAACATCCATCACAGCGTCCATCACAGCGTCCATCACAGCGTCCATCAATACATCCATCCATCAATACATCCATCCATCAATACATCCATCCATCACAGTGTCCATTACAGTGTCCATTACAGTGTCCATTACAGTGTCCATTACAGTGTCCATTACAGTGTCCATTACAGTGTCCATCACAGCATCCATCACAACATCCATCACAGCATCCATCACAACATCCATCACAACATCCATCCATCACAACATCCATCAATACATCCATCACAGCGTCCATCAATACATCCATCCATCACAGTGTCCATCCATCAATACATCCATCCATCACAGTGTCCATCCATCACAGTGTCCATCCATCACAGTGTCCATCCATCACAGCATCCATCACAGCATCCATCACAGCATCCATCACAGCATCCATCCATCACAGCATCCATCCATCACAGCATCCATCACAACATCCATCATCCAGCATTTTCGCTCATTTCTGGACAAAAATATTTGGTGCTGAATTAGAGATCTCATGTTATAATTAAAATATAATTATTACTTAAGCTCATTTCAAAATGTACGAGCAAATAACAGTTTTTGTTGGTGGGGGTGAAAGCTCACCTGCTTCAGAATGTGTGAACTCCTCTGTTTCTCGTAGCTCTTCTGTTTAAAGAAGCAGATGTTTAGTCAGAATCATTGGGAAACACTGATTTCACCTCCTGTAACACATCACTGCACTAGATCATATGTGGATTAAAGTTCTGCATGATCGTGCCCACAGTCGCACACCGAGCAACGGGCAGAGCCACTCTACCAGAGCCAAGAAAACCATTCCACACTTCTGAACTCTTACCATGTTCTGCTGAATCAGATTCTTCTACTGGTTCATCCACAGCCTGCTCTTCATGAAGTTCTTCATCTTCTTCTGTTACTGCCTCTTCCTCTACAGGTGCCTCTGGTTCTGCCTCCTCTTCAACAGGTGGATCTTCTCCTTCATCCATTGCCACCTCAACGTCGTCAACAGGAGCCTCTTCATCAACTGCCTCTTCAGCTTGGGCCACCTCCTCAAACGCTTCCTCTTGGACCTCCTCCTCTACAGCGGCTGCTTCCTCAATAGTTTCTTCTGTAGGAAATGCTGCCTCCTCCTCCTCCTCCTCCACGGCCTCGTCAGCGGGGACGGCCTCCTCCACTTCCTCCTCAGCGGGGACGGCCTCCTCCACTGCCTCGTCGGCGGGGGCCTCATCCTCTACCTCCTCCTCCACTGCCTCATCTGCGGGGGCCTCATCCTCTACCTCCTCCTCCACTGCCTCGTTGGCGGGGGCCTCATCCTCTACCTCCTCCTCCACCGCATCGTCAGCAGGGGCAGCCACCTCCACCTCCTCCTCGGTGGGGGCGGCCTCTTCCACCTGCTCCTCAGCGGGGGCCGCCTCCTCTACCTGCTCCTCGGCGGGGGCCGCCTCCTCCACCTGCTCCTCGGCGGGGGCCGCCTCCTCCACCTGCTCCTCGGCGGGGGCCGCCTCCTCAGCTGGGGGCTCCTCCACCTCCTGCCCGGCGGGGGCTGCCTCCTCAGCTACTTCAAGAGGGGAGGCTTCTTCGACTGCCTCCTCAGCCAACTCTTCGACAGGAGGAACCTCTTCCTCAACTGACTCCTCTTCTACTTCTGGTTCTTCCTCTAAAACTTCAGGCTCTTCCTCTGGAACCTCTTCTTCTACATCTGCTTCCACTTCTAATGCATCTTCCTCCACAGCCTCAGGCTCCTCTTCTACAGCTTCCTCAGGCTCTTCCTCCGGCACCACCTCAGGTTCCTCCACCTCAGGATCTGCGGAGAACACATTTTCATTCTCTAAATACTGAACTGAACTGATTTATTCCCCAGTGGAGACACGTGCATGAAAACCCCCTCGTACCTGGTGGAGGCTGCGCCGTCTCCTCAACCTCAGCAGCTTCAATCTCTTCCTCCACCACAGGTTCTGGTGCTGACGTGGTTTTGAGAACAGACAGAGACTGTGAGCTCGGAAGCATAAGCAGATCCACAAAATGCTTCAAAAAACACTATTACTGTTGTGACTTTATCAAACCAGCAGAACATCTGCCCATTTCATTCTACCCTTTAACCTGGGGGTCCACAGACCTGGTCCTGGAGTTCCCCTTTACAACTCACTAAAGCTCACAGCGAACAGGTGAATTAAACCAGGTGTGTGTGAGCTGGGAGATCACTGGACCTCCAGCACATGAAGAACACTAGAAGAACATGGACGCGTTTTCTCAACCCAAGATAAGTCAGATGGACCAGGTTTGTTAAATTACACTGATTCTACAGTGGGAACAGAATCAGACGTTTGATGGGAAAAGTACAGGCAGTAGTGTTGTGCTCTCACCAGTATCGACCCCTGAGGGACAGAATCAGTGCATATGGGACACGTGGCGTCGATACCAACGTCAGGAAGTGTTAATATTTGACTTTTCTTAAGATAAAATTTCACACACTCTTGTCCCAGTCTGATAGACATGGAGTGAAAGGTCTACTGACCCAACACACCAGCTACGGTTCCTCTCTGAATCTAGGAAATGACTAATTATTGCTGAATAATGAATCTCCTATTCAACAGTGCATGTGTAGAAGTGATTTAAGCTGGTCAGTCTCCACGGGGAGGTCAGGAGGTTCCACCTCTTTAGATCAGGTCATGGCTTAATACTTTAATTTAAAAAACACATTAAAAGCCCTAAAGCACTAAACTTGCACTGTAGCAATAACGAGTCAATCTTGCATGTTCCCACGTTGCATTTCTTGGTTCTTGTCCAGGAGAACATGCTGGTATGGTGGTGCCTCTCTAGAACATGGACTAAGCTTCAGTATGGAAGCAAAAATTCTTCAACAGAAACATTAATGAACCCTCTTAGATGTTCGTGTGTTGCTCATCAGCTCAACTTTGACGCTGTTTTACCTTCAGCAGGTGCTGAGGAGGCTTCTTCACTAGCAGACGTGCTCTTCACAGCAGCAGGCTTCTCCTTCAGTCCTGAGGGTTTCACATGTGCGTGTGCAGATACGTGAGGAACGGGTGTTAAGCAGTTAGGGTTAGGGTTATCACATTATGCTGAAAAGGTAATGTGTTCAAATCACTTATCAAATTAAATCTGCATTACCCAAACTGAATACTGAACATGGACTGACATTTGGTTTACTTTTGCATTGTAGTGAACGTCTAAATTAATTAAGCAGATAATACGGGAAAGAAATAATAGAGAACAAATGGTGGAGTTATAAAGCAGAACGTGCTCCTTTTATTTAAAAAAAGTGATCAGCTTTATTAGAAGTGGGAGGAGAAAAATAAAACAAAAACTTAATACAATGTAGTATTGCAATATTTTTGCCAGAATATATATAGATAGAGCAGCACCAAGTATCCATGTTTATTTAATTAATATATTAACATAAAAATATATATAGAAATTTATTCTAGTACAGACATCAACTCTGATTACAAGATGGCGCACGACCTCGTTCTTCCCTGGTCTGATCTACGTTCTACGTTATATCGAGGCCCAAATATCGGGTTATTATTGGATCGTCACCGCTGTTGTAATTCCCACCCATGGTAACGGTCAAGCGGTTTCAACAGTCACGTCCATCCCCCGGGCAACGGCACCAGCCCGACCAATGACAAGGCAAAGTCACAGACGACTCGTTTACTGACGACAGGTAAATCTGATCTCTGAGCGCAGCGTCATTTACAAAAAACCCAAAATACGTCAAAGACTAAAATAAAAGCCAAGCAGCTACTTCCTCACACGACGACGTTCAGCACGTTCAGCGCAGGACTGTTCACGGCTTCACGCTGGGACATGTTTGCAGGTTATTTAAGGAACCGAACAGCTGAACATGTTTCTCCATTAAACACACGACTACAGGAGCTTTGACCCAGTGATCCTCAACCGCAGTGACACGGAGAATCACATTAAAAGACGCTTTACTGTTTCTTTTTAGACTTCCTGGCTTCTTTCCCTTCCTTCTCAGCTTTCTTCACCTCGGCATCAGCAGACTGTTCTAAAGATTTCTTCTCCTTCTCTAGCTTTTCCTTTCCCTCATCGTTCTCCGTTTTAACCTTCTCAGCCATTTTCTCCCTCTCTTCCTTTTCCCTCTTGATCCTCTCCATGGCCTTTTCCACATCCTCCTTCTCGATCCTTTCTCCTTCCTCCTTCAGCCGAGCCTCCGCCCTCTCCCAGGCCTTCGCCTCAGACTCCTCCCTGATCCAGTCCAGGGCCTTCTCCTCTTCCTCCTTGGCGATGATGTTTCGGACTTCGGCCAGGGCCATTTTGGCGATCTTCCTGGCCTCGATTCTCTCGTGGATGATGGTGAGTTGCTGTTTTAGCGCCTCCCTCAGCTTCAGCCCGGCGTCTTTGGCGTGCGACGGCTCTAGGGAGTGAAATTCTCATTCGCTGATGTGATCATTGCAGCTGGAGTTTAAACAGTCAAGACTCAAGCCACTGAAGCCACAGGCCGTTAGTTTTCAGGATTAGCGTCGTCAACTTAAACACTCACACTGATTTCCCCATGCCATGTTAATGTCCAACGATGAGCAAGGTTCGTGTTTTTTACTTTTATAAGGTTTTAAAAAGCTGTGTAGATTACATAATGGCTACCATGCAAAAATGCCAAATATACATTAAACTGAGAATAAAGATACGAATCCTCACTGTCCACTGGACATTAGAATAGAATCTACTTTAGCTACAAACCGCGGCACAGTTCATCAATCTTCAACCCTGTTCAGGCTCCACTTCCCACCTTCAGGCTTCGCTTTATCTAGTGTCAGAATTGTTGCATGGGGTTTTGGACAGAAAAATTAAATTAAAAGGCATTTGGGCTCGACTGCGATTCTTACAACTTACCAAAGATCCAGTGGAACATGGAAATTGACCTGTGGTCAGGAATCATCTCTTCATTTATTGTTTATGTGCTTTCAGGCTTTGCTTTTGCTATGGGTCACGTTTGGGTTTCTGTAAATGAGACCGGGATCCAGCAGTTCCGTCAGTCTGGGTGGGAAGTGACGTCGGTGTAAACCCTCTATACACTGGTGGAGTACAGGTGGCAGGTTAAAGGTGGAGTTTTGAATAAAGTTAGGATGGTTTTATTACACCGGTCAAATGGGAGGGATGTTATGAATGTGTGTGAAGCCGTGCAGTCTGTTAAACCTACAACACTTCAACCCTCATGCTGGAAAACCAACATTCATACAGAGCAGAACTGGTTTAATGCGGTCGTACAGAATACCTCTTTTCGTGGACAATTCTCTTGGCTTCTCATCTGGTATGTGAGAAAAAACATGAATTATCAGTAATAATCTCAAATCTGCCGACGCAGTCAACGTCCTTCTGCCCTCGAGTGAGCAAAGCCGACTATTCACACAACAATCACCCATCTTCCCTCTTTCCCAGCATTCCTCTGACGCAAGGGCCAAGAGTACACACTCCATTCACACTCCATTCACACTCCATTCAACCATATAGAACGTAAAGCAGCCACATTAACAATCTGCTTCTCACAGAAACGTCTCTTCTCTGGTATTGCTGATTCGTAACCAAAGTCCTTCTCAACTTGGTCAATAAAGTAACTAGCGTTTCTACATTTGCCCTGTAGTCAAGTCTCGAACATGAAATCTGACACTAAATCTTAATATTAAATCTGATTTGTCAGTGTAGAATATTGTGAATTCTACAGCTCATTTCTATACATTTAAATCATTAAACAGTTTAACAAAACTGACACTAAATACACTCAAACTGGCTGTCCTTAATTCCAACTCAATTACAAATTCATTATCATTCCTGCAGTTTAAATTCTGCAAAATATGAAAACACATTATTTTTTAATTATTACATTTTAATATTATTTATATTTAGCAAAGTCCCTTAATAAATAAATCCCCCAAATAAACTGCTGAAAAAGTAAATCAGTAGTTACACAGTGCAAAATTCCTGCTCATGCTAAGGCTTTCGGATTTCATGCCCTAAAGTCATTATTCAACTGAATATCCAATGATTATTATGAATTATTCCGGATTATTTTATTAGCATGTCGGGAACTGTTGGTTGACAGTTACAGAAATCTGGGGTTCAGGAACATAAAGCACTGCCGCAAAAAAAAATCCAGATTCTCTCGTCTGTCAAAAGGTTTCGGTGCAAATTCCCAAGTCTACATTTAAAAGAACTTTCAGAAATAAAACAGCGAATACTGTGCTAATAATTTCATTTGTCAGATGAAATAGTGCAAGAAAAGTTCATCAGAGCAAAGGCCACTGTCAACATGACTCAGCAGTTTCTCAACATATTTATCCAGTGATTATAGTTCAGGAGGATCAGGAACAAATGGAGAAAAATCCTGTTACATGAAAACTGCTGAAAGGATAAATTACCTGAATCACAATTATTGCTCTGTAGTTTGAGGTTGTAATAATCAGAACAGATGCGCATGGAAACGAAAGACACGTGATGTGCGATGTGGTAAAATGGATGAACAGAATAGATTTTTACAGATGAAGCAGCGAGACGCAGGAGAGATGCTAAATGGGCGATTTGAACAGATTTGCAATATTAAATGACTGTACACTGTAGGAAGAGTTTACAAAAGAACTGCAGAAATGACACAGCCTTGATATTTACACAGGAGATTTACAGCTGAATGTTCCCAGTGACGACATCGTTCGGGTTCTGTCCTCAGAAACCTCCCAACACTCAGAGTCTAGAGAATCACTGCTCCTCTGGAAAAGTGAGGTGGAGAACATGGCTACTGGTTCTGAAGGCCTAAAATCACACACGTCTTTTGCCCCTGAACCCCGTCAGTCTGTGACGTGCCAGCAACGTCCTCCGCTGCCTCGGATTCCTCGTCCTCGAGCGTTTCGAACGGACTCACTACGTCATAAAGGAAGGTGAAGAAGCCTTGAAACCAATCAGAGCTCTCTTCTGCTAAAATATCGAGGACTTCCTCAAGGGAGTCAGAGTTTTCTTTGCTGCCATCTTTGGTCAGCCCTACGCAAATGGGAAAACAAGGGAAGGAAGAGAGAGAGAGAGAGAGAGAGAGAGAGAGAGAGAACGGTGGTAGAGCAAGAAAATGGAGAAAGAAAGGAGTGGAAGTTGTATGCAAGGTTTAGTAGATAAGGAAACGAGTACAAAGAGAAGATAAGAGCTTGAGTGAAAAGAAAGCGAAGGACATGCACACACTACAGGTTCTAGTGATTTTACACGTCGCAGACTGAAGTCCGGCTCTTCCTGAGCTAGTTTACCGTATTCACGCCGTCTTCACACCGTATTCACACCGTATTCACTCCGCATCCGTTTGGATTATTAGGTCACACAGGGTGGGAGCAGCTACGGGAAAGTGGATCTTTTTTTGGTCCCACGTTGCATTTTGAATCAAACCCTGGAGATCAACACGTCATTCACACCGTGTTCTGCAGACGCTTTAATGCAGAAATGATATGTGGGATTCTTCTTCTATAAGGTGCAGTTTTATGTTTTTTCAGCACAATATCGATTCAGCATCAGCAAGTACCGATATTTTATAAATTTTAATATACATCGGTACCTCGTTCTTTTGGGTCATAAATTACATAGATAATATCGATAATATAGATAATGCATGGATTTTAAAAATGAAACAAGTGAAATAATATTGCATCACTGCCTCTGCAGCAGCTCCCGACTGTCAAATCAATTTAAAATAAAAGTTTTGATTTGTGATTGGGTTCTCGTCATGCAGCAGGAAATGTTACTACTACTTAGAAAGTTCATTAACTCAGGATTTGCATTAAATCATTTTCAGTTTTCTTTTTTTCATAGCTGATATTACTGCACTGTTTTCCACTGCGTCCTGTTCACATGAGAATCGCTTATATTCTGACTCGACCTGTTCACACTGTGTGACTTAATAAAGCAAAGACCCGGTTCCCACATGGGGAACCCTGTGTTTCCAGCTCCAAACATTCTGCACCAATCATGCAGCTGGAAACGTGCGTTTGGTTTAAACACAGTAGAATTAAACGATTTCCCTTTGATCCATGCACATGCATTTCTCCATTTTCATTTACTGTCGTTTTGAGAAACAAAAGTGAACCAAAGTCAGTCATGCAACAGCAACGGAAACCTGAGCATCACAGTGCAGGACGCGCACTTACCCAGCAGCACTTTAGCATCGTCCACGTCAAAGTCACCGTCACCATCAGCGTCGTAGGACACAAGTTTACCTGCGAAATTAACACACAGTGCTGAAGTTACAGGATTCAGTCTGTTAAATGCTTTAAAGACATGAATGAATGATTTTAAAACACTGGTTAAAACAGTTAAAAGCTACAAACTGGCAAATGAGCCAATTTACTAAACAACATATCAGACAGTGCAAGATATTAACGATAATGATAATCAGTTTTAATGGCCGTTCTCTCTGCTGATCACATGCAGCTTTTATTCTGTTCAGCTGAACAATGATGCCACATAATAAAGTGAAGTGACGTGAAGGTGAGTGTGTGAAACTCAGCACAGGATGAGTTTTCCTGCTCACACACCTGGTTCAGATCACCTGTGCACTGCCAGGTGTAGTGAGTGTGTGAGAGGAGACCTGGACATGGATGAACATTACACCACAGGAAACTGTCTGTTCAGTGCAGAGCTGCACAATATATCGTCTATACATCGTTATCGCAATATCGCTCTCAGTGTTTAGAGTCTAACCAATCACAGAGCTTACTTGAGTGAAGGGGCGGTACTAAATGGTATTGGGGGGGGGGTGTCAATGTACATGGCAAAGCTTTAATAATATTTACGTTGTTCTGGTCTCTAAAGAAATGTGATATAAACCTTTTAATATATTGAAAAATATCCCAATATACAGCTGTATAATAACAATACTAATAACAATAATATTGTGCAACCCTCGTTCATAATTACACTTAATACTCTTATGATAAATCACATGTGAGATCATTAGATAAAATGAATTAAATTAAAATGAATAAAATGAAACCCATTTTTAGACAAAATGAATCATATATTAAAGTAACTGAAACGTTAAAAAGCTCAGCACTGTGCATAGTGTCAGTGGGAGATAGAAAATGTTAAGCAGTTTTTCTTTTTATGAAATGAAATTTTTCACTTTTCACTTTGTGTATCGTTTCCGTGGGAGAATCCGTCTGTTTGCAGGATTTTTGGTGAAAATATCTCCGTTAATTAGATGAATTGTGCGTGTGTGTGTGTGTGTGTGTGTGATACAGAATGAAATGAAGTTAATGATGATGATCACGATCATCGGGTACGATATCATACCTTGTAAAACCTCTGACAGATTATAACGCAAGTCCTTTGCTTTGGCTGCGTGCGGAGTTAAGAGCAGACAAGGAAGAAATACAGAAAGTTTACAGAATTAAACCCAGCAGCAGTTTAGCTGAAGACACGTCGTCAGACACATTTCCACACGCAGATACACACACGCTGGGGCATCGAGAACCACGTACTCACCAATGACCCCCTGATAGTCGACCAGGTCGAAGTACACGACCGCTACTGAGGTCCAAACTCCAAGGAGAGCCAACACCATGAACCAGGTGAAGAAGGAGGTTCCTCCTGCTGCTTCCGGCTTCTTCCCATTCTTATTCGCCAGCTGCTGCTTCGCCTCTGAACAACAGAAAAGGGGAAAAATGGAATAAATTAGTAGTAAAAACGAGGGAGGAGCAAGGTCAGTAGATAAAAGTTGCGTAACCGTTAGAAGTTATCAGTAAGAGAGAAATCCTGGTGTAATCTGATCTTTCCCACACCAGAGAAAAGGTGAAGTCTGAGCTTTAAACTCCATCACACTTCTGAGCAGGAGACGCATACGGTTTGTGCTGTTTTACAGTAAAAACACCTTTTACATTTTGCCATGTTTATCAGATTGTAGTGTGAAATCTCCACCTTGACGCTACAACACAAAACATGTAAATTACATCATTAGTTAAACGTTTGAAATGAAAAATGTAGAAGAATGTCCTCCTGAGGCAACAGCGGGTTTTAAATGTCTACATCTACAGAGCTGGAAACCTGACGACGAAAATTCTACAGTTCTACAATCTTCAGGGACGAAACATTTCACTTGAGGGACAAACCCAGGGGCGTGTTTCACAAAGCAGGATTTCTTCACATTCAGGTTGGACCTGATAATTAAAATAATGTATTAAAATTAATTTAAATATTTAATATAACTATTAAATAGATATTTAGAACGAGGACATTATATTTTTGTCATATCGCCCAGTAATTTATTCTGTGTTATTTCGAGGAGTCACGTTTCCTCCAGATTAAGGAGTTTCTCATCTCGTCGCTCATTGGGTTCGACGCGGAATCAAAGCTGCGCTGGGATAAGGTCAGTGGTAAAAAGGGCAACAGAAATAACCTTGACTGTTAAAACGTGCAAATCTACAGACTTCCATCTGTAAAACTGCAGTAATTTAACAGAAAAGTGAAATAATAACTCAGTCGCACTATTAAAAAAGATTAACTGGAATATTAAACTTAATTTAACTAAAATAAAATTATGATTAAATATAGTGTGAACAATTAATTTTAGAAGTGGAATTTTGAATAAGAATTAATTTTAGAAGTGGAATTTTGAATAAGAATTAATTTTAGAAGTGGAATTTTGAATAAGTGTTTGTTGGATAAAGACAATGAGAATTTAAAGACTTAAAGCGATTGGTTCCTGCTCTGGAGATGATCTTCACACTGGTTATGAAGCTTCCTACGCTACCGCTGGAATAAAGGAGAGATGGCAGCAGCGCGGCTCAAACAGTTAACAAGTGAAGTTTATTCTGGTGCCATCAACACTCTTCCTGGAGCCGCGGTATAAATACATTTGCATTGAAGCGAAGGTCTGGAAAGAGAGAAAGAACAGGTGCGTCCGCTGTGTTCTCCACTAGGTCAAATCACACACCACACATGCGTCCAAGTCAATTCACCAGTTACTGAAATACTCAGGAGAAATACTCAGGAGAAATACTCAGGAGAAATACTCAGGAGAAATACTCAGGAGAAATACTCAGGAGAAATACGACAATGTTTTAACATCTGAATAAACCTTTGAGATTTTCTGAGGAAGCTTCTAAAAGCTAAAAATCTGAAACTCAGTTCAGAAGCAGGAAAACCGCACGTCTCTCAGTTTGACCGACGACTCAGAACCCGATCTCATCCCAGCGGCAGAACCACTCTACCTGCTGCTTCGTCCACCAGCTTGACCTCGGCCTTGGGCTCCCCCATCCCTCCAGACAGCGGGAGAAGAGCGCGTCCCAGTCCGTTCCCGTCCCTGCGCTTTAGTGCCGAGTGTTCAGCCGGAACGGAGTGTGGAACCTGGTCGGCCCTCGTGGACTATTTTTAGAACCGACTCGACAAGCCAGTAAAATCTCAAGCACTCGCAGGAAAGGGGAGGAGCTCCATTCCAGTCCACTGTTCTCACTGTCCAGCGACCAGAATAACCTCCGTCAACAACAGCGAGCGCAGCGTTGACCAGCAGCTGGACAACAGTTCAGTCTGAGGGACAGAAAACTTTGGGCAAAACCATGTTTCTCAAACCCAAGGCCACAGTGTTAGTGAGCGTTTTACTAGAACATGTGACAGAGTTTGAGGACAGAAGTTTTCTTCACACTAGTAATTCTGTTATTGTATTAAATCTGCTTTGTTCTTGGTCTAGATCTTGTGTGAGAGAATCTGTAAAACCTGCTGATAAAAGGGACAGAGTCTGATTGTGTGTGTGTGTGTGGGGGGGGGGGGGGGGGGGGGGG
>JBBIGC010000001.1:17954694-17970581 GCA_037576955.1 Lepidarchus adonis
GAGAGAGAGAGAGAGAGAGAGAGAGAGAGAGAGAGAGAGAGAGAGAGAGAGAGAGAGAGAGAGAGAGAGAAGAAAAAGCATCAGCATGAAGAATGGAGTGAGAAATAGTTTGTGAAAGAGAAGAATGAAGGAGATGATTACAGAAAGGAGGGCAGAGTGAAAAGATGAAAGAGAGTGCAAGGGAGTGAGAGGAGGAGAAAAAACAAAGAAATTAAGGGAAGTAGAAAATCTGAGACAAGAGAAGCTGGAAGCTGAGGCGGCAATTTAGATGTTTCAGCTGATGCTGACAAATAGAAAGGGTGTGTGTGTGTGTGTGTGTGTGTATTGCTGCTAAGGCCAAACACTATTTTCCAGCACAGAGCCACAACACACACATTTCCAGTAGGCTGCTGCTGAGCTAATCTATGTGTTGTTGTGCTTAGTCATGGGCAGACTGCATGTAAATACACAGTATCTCACATTTTTGTAACAATTTTATTCTATCTTTTCATGGGAGAATACTGAAGATATGACACAATGAAAAGTAGTCAGTGTACAGCTTGTATAACAGTGTAAATTTGCTGCCCCCTCAAAATAACTCAACATAGCCATTAATGGTGTGTTAAATTTGGTGTTATCGCTCTCACACTCTCTCATACTGGTCACTGGAAGTTCAAAATGGCACCTCATGGCAAAGAACTCTGAGAAACTGAAATAAAGGATTGTTGTCCTACATAAAGATGGCTGAGGCTGCAAGGAGATACCAACACCCTGAAACTGAGCGGCAGCACGGTGGCCAAGACCAAAGAGCGGTTTAACAGGACAGGTTCCACTTAGAACAGATCTCACCATAGTCGACCAAAGAAGTTAAGTGCACATGTTCAGCATCATATCTGAAAGTAGACTTTCTCTGTCTTTTGAAAGTAGACGTATGATTGCTGTCAGCATTGCTGCAGAGGTTGTAGGGGTGGGGGTCAGATTGTCAATGCTCAGACAAAACGCAGCACCAGCATTAGACTGTCGTCCCAGAAGGAAGCCTCTTCTAAAGATGATGCACAAGAAAGACCACAAACAGTTTGCTGAAAACAAACAGACTAAGGACATGGATTAAAATACCAAGAGACCAAGGTAAACTTTTTGGTAAAAAATTTGGTTCAGATGGTGTCAAGTGTGTGTAGTGGCAAGCAGATGAAAAGTACTAATGCAAGTGTGTCTTGCCTACAGTCAAGCATGGTGGTGGGAGTGTCATGGTTTGGGGCTGCATGAGTGCTGCCAGCACCGGGGAGCAGTTCAACAGGAACCATTAATGCCAACATGTATTGTGACATACTGAAGCAGTGCACAATGCCCTGGGCTGCAGGGCAGTTTTTCAACATGATAACGACCCCAAACACACCCCAAAGATGACCACTGCCTTGCTAAAGAAACTGAGGATAAAGGTGCTGGACTGGCCATCTTTGGGGCATCCTCAAATGGACCATGGAGAAGTGCAAGGTCTCTATCATCCACCAGCTCTTTGATGTCATCATGAAGGAGTGGAAGAGGATTCCAGTTGCAACCTCTGAAGCTCTAGTGAACTCCATGCCCAATAAGGTAGTGCTGGAAAATAATTGTGTATTGTCTTGGTGAAATATGTACGGTCATCCTTGAAAAAGATGATGTCTGAATGGTAGCAAATGTTGCTCTAAAATTTGTATATACCTTTTTGCATTAATAGTGCCTTTTCAGATGCAGAATGCTGCACACAAATAGCAAGCTGAATGGTTTCTCTCCTCCGCAGAATTTAGTTTTCCCCCCAAAAGACTTTTCAAACTAGCTTTGGTCCAGAAGAGATTTTTTCGTGTTCACATAAGGCTTCTTTGTCAGAAAGAGCTTTAACTTGCATTTGTGAATGACACAGAAAACAGGAAGTGTTAATGGAAGTGTTTCTGAGCCCGTGCAGTAATTTCCATGACAGAATCATGTCTGTTTTTAAATCTGTGCTACCTGAGGGCTTGAAAATCATGAGCATCTGATACTGATTTTACTGATGTCCCTTTCACACAGAGAATTCTCCAGATTCTCAGACAATTTTCGTAATATTATGTACTGTAGACATTTAAAGACTTTGCAATTTTACATTTAGGAAGATTGTTGTTAGACAGATTTATTTTTGCAAATTGTTGAATCTCTGCTTAACTTTACTTCTGAGATGCTTTGCATGTTTAAGATGTTTTTTTTTAATACCCAAATTAACAAATTTAACTGACCTGTTGCTAATTAATGTGATTGGCTGTGAATTGTCCTTCCAGGTGTTTCATTGTAGTACCAACTTTCCAGCCATCATCCCAACTCCTGCCATCAAACTCAAAATTAGTGAATATTTTTCATGTAATAGTAACAGTTTTTCTCTGTTCGTTTGTGAATAGAATGTGGGTTTATGAAATCTGCATATTGTTTTTATCTACATATTATACTGTTGGGTTTCTACAATACTGACAGAGCTGTACAGGAATATGTTGTGAGATTTGAACCTTTTCCTCACAAGATATTGGCTAGTAAAGTGGCAGAGTTTTATTTTTTTTGCACAGATGTTTTTCAGGACATGGTGCTACTCAACAAATCTAAACTCTCAATCCACATAGACGGCAGAAGTGACCAAGTGGTTACCCTTGTGATTAGAGGGTCACAGGTTCAAGTCCTTTCCCCTGCTACACTGCTAAATGGGTTCTGCTGATAGCTCCTTGCAGAGATCACATTTCATTGAGTGTTTATGAATAGAAGAGGAGAATATGTTGAAAATCTGTTAAGAGCACAGTGTTGCTGTATGTAAATTAAACAATGTTGCCACATTTTTGTCTTTTCTTTACAAAAAGAAAAAGTGCCAATTTCGAATTGTTCACAGTAAATGTAGTTTCAATTGCATTTGATGTTAATTAAATAAACAAAATTAACAAATTAACATAAACTGTGTAATTACTGATGTGAAAATTGAAGTGCTTTTAAACAGTGATAACCCTAAGGGTTCTAAGGGTTAAGTGAGTTCAAGCATAGTCTGTCTCTGAGGTACTTTTTGAAAAGTGTTTAATAATAACTGCAAAGAAAATGGTAAAGTCAGTTTTTAGGTTCCTTTAGATATTTCCTTGACAGACAAATACTGTACACTAAAGTATGTATATTACAATGCATTAAGGATGCAGAGAGAATTATGTTGTTGGACAAAACTAAGGTGCCATGCTGTTAGCTTGAGAACTGGTAACATTTTATTTCAATGGTAGTTTCTGTTTCTTGTAAATTTGGCTTGATTCTCCCATCGAAGAAAAGTGGAATTTGGGGACTTTGAGCTGACCACTACCAGAGAAGCATAAAGAGCAAGCAGAAGTATGTAATTGAAGAAGTTTAGATAGAAAGAAAAGAACTTCACTTTGTACTGTGTGCAATGTGATCTAGGTAACAAGTACAGTTTACGAAAAATGGGAGAGATGCTCAGATTTCTTAGTAAAAAGTGGAAACCTGAGCAGCAGCATATTAAATCTAGCCATTTTTTTTGCGAGGATTGAAAAATCATTTTAGTAGTCAAGCCAAGACACTATAACTGAAAATATGAATAATAATTTAGGCTACTGAATAGACAGAGATGACTCAATATGTAAAACATTTGCAAAGATTTTTTAAAATGCTAATTTTTTTTGCCTCATGATGAGGTTCAAATCTCAATAAAGAATCCAAGAGACCACCAATGTTTTAAATGGAAGGAGAAGGCACCATATTAACACTATCTATGTTTAAGAAAGTTCCAAATCAACCAGGTTTGTCAAACCCTGAAATTAGGGGCATTGCGTTAGCAGTACAGGTGGTAAAATAAATCTGGGAAGAACCTATGACATCTACTGAAGTGTTCAAGGGAAAACAAGTAAATTATGAAAAGGTGAGGGACAAGGACTGATCCTTGAGGGACACCTTGCTTGATGGTGGCGAGAAAGCATCTACATTTACACATAGAGATGAAGTGCTGTCCATCAGAAATATAAGAGGAAAACCAGGAAAGAACAGTGCCAGAAAGATCAACCACAGAGAGATGAGAAAGAACAATGTTACATTCCATGGTGGCCACCTGAAGGCGCCATCATTCTCCCCATACCTTTCTTTACTTCTTTTCTTTCCCTTCCTTCCCTGTCTAGGCTGCCTACTTTGAGTCCCCTCCTCCCAAGTTCCACAGTTCCATAGCTTTTCCTTCCTCCCTTATGACCTGTTGTCTCCCCTGAGTGCTTCCCCACATGTTTCCCAGTAGCCATGCTCGTTGGCTTGTTGACAGCACTTTCTGTGCCCCATTTTTCTGCCCCCATGTGCTTGGCATCCCCCTGTTTTGTCTCCTCTTCCTAGCCCTGCCCCGTTGTGCTCCTATGTTTGCACCTGGAACTCATTGGTAACAATTTGCTCCCCTGATGTGTATGTTCCCAAATAAAAGACACACTTGGAATCTACTCAGCTATTGGTCTCCTCGCTTCAACTTGAACCTGACAAACAATAGCAAAAGCGTTGATTCAAAAGAAGGAGAATATAATAAGGAAGCCAAAACGAGTATTCAGCAGATCAACATGGATAATTATGTTCTTCACCACTGCTCTAGAACCATCTCAATTTCTTTATACTATGAACTATGCTTAACTACATAGTGTACATGTGTCTATGAGGTGTGGTATCATAAATCACCAAATGTGTAAAATGCCAGCAGCAGATTGAACAAACCTTGACCACAGCCATTGTTTCTTACAATATCTATTGTAATGGTTACTGTTGACCTTCTTATGCTAAATCAGCTAATCGAAGGCATCCTCAAGCCGAGGTTTTGGCCCTGAACTGCACCTTAGTGGGTCCAACTTTGAATCCTTCAGACAAAGAGAAAATCCTTATAAACATGTGCAGATGAATGAGTGAAATATAGTTATTGTGTTCAACACATATAATGCAACCCATGCTGGACTTTGAGTCTTGTCTCAATAACTGTATACAACCATAATTATTTGTCACCAGCACTTTACAATATGGGTGCACAATTAAGCATATATTACGTACTAATAATTACATCATGCTTAATCAATATACAGTGATACTTGACGGTTGTTAACCCATTTAAAATAGTCTATATATTTATGACCTAAAACATCATCTGGTTTTCAAGTCCTAAAAGTAAAAGAAGGCAAACTTGTTTAACAAATGAAACAAAAATATTATATTAGGTCATGTATTTATTGAAAAAAAGACACATTTGCATGTGGGGAAAGTGCGTGGATTAAGATTATCCTATCATTTTAAACAACAGAAATCTAGCAAAGGCTTATCACACAAAAAAAACACATTTAGATAAAGGAGGTGACTGAGGACCTCAGAAGAAAAGTTGTTGATGCCTATTTCTAAAGAGTTTGGCTCAATCAGTGGTCAGACACATTGTGTACAAATGGAGGACTGTTGTTACCCTAAACAGAAGTCGTCGACCATCAATGGATGGCATATTATAGTCTCAAAGGAACCCAGGGTAACATCTAGCAACTGAAGGCCTGTCTCACATTGGTGAATGTTGTTGTTTATGAGTCCACCATCAGGAGAACGTGGAACAGTGAAAGTGTGAATGGCAGGAAAGCAAGATGAAAGACATTGCTCTCCATTGAAAAAAATATTGCTGCCCATCTAGTTTCCTACAGATTATGTGAAGAAACCAGGTTATTGGAAGAATATTGTGGGGATGGTTGAAGCCAAGTTAGACAATTTTGGCTAAAATAAGAAGTATTACATTTGGAGAAAGAAAAACAGTGCATTCCTGCATAAGAACATTATCCCATCTGTGAAACATGGTGGTGGGTGTGTGGGCCTGCATGGCTTACCATCATTAATGAAACAATGGATTCTGAAATATACTTTTAAATAAAAATGTCAACATCTGTCTGTAAACTGCTCAAATTACATGAGGAACCCACCAACATCCATAAGTTGAAGTTGTTATGCATGAAGGAATGGGCTAAATTATTTTGAGTCAATGTACAGGACTGATCAACAGTTACGGGAACTGTTTAGATGCAGTTACTGTATTGGTTCATGCAAAATACTGGGAGCACAATGTACTTTTTTCAAAGGCTGATGTTATTGGATCCATGCGATTGGCATGTTCACCTTTATGTAGCTCCAGGCAAACATTAAGTTAACGAGATAATAAAACAATAAAATATTTTTTTGAAAGGCCTTGAAACTAAATTCATTATAAAAGCTTAATTTTAACTGAATCCTAATCATTTTAAGACTGTATGAAATAATAATGGCCACACCAGACCAACGATGGAGACGGGAAATCTTCAGATGCAATAATGTGTCTCTATTATGGTACTATCGTCTTTTCTGTGGTTCTCTGTGGAAGTGAGAGTTGTTCCTGGAAAGGACCTTGAACAGCATACAATGGGTCATTAATCAAAGCAAAGCTCACCATTCATTGGAAGTCCAGATAATCAAGCTCTCATTTTGGACATGAGAACGCTCAAGTCTTTAGCAAAGACAGTTATGTATGGTATAAAGAGTATAAACATGGAAAAGTCATGTAAATGTAAAAGTATAAACTTTTTTTTATATTTAGTTACAGTGATGATAGTAGATAATAAGCAACAGTAATTAAAAAAACATTCTTCAGTGAATATTTCTATTAACCTGCTCAAACTGCATCCAGTGCATAATTAAAGTGGCATACACTTGTATATTCTTGTGTGCTATAGTATTATTATATTTTTATAAAGTTGTACAGCTACAAGCCAGTGGTTTTGTGTTGTAGGCCATATGAATATGTTTTTGCTGAGTGGAGCAAGTTATGGCTTGAAGATATATTTTATATCAGTTTATATAAATCCTAGTGTGAGACAGTCCAATAAAAAGTGAGGCTTATAGTCACACAAACAGTTAAAACATAGGAGTATGTGAAAAAAATGACCTTCTTTTAAATTCTTTTATTTTATTTTATAGAAGTTGTAACACACACACACACACACACGTTTGAAGTTTCGTGAACCCTTCAATTTTCTTTTTTTCCCATATGAATGTAACTGATTTTCAAACATGTTCTAATAGTAGGTTAAGAAAATCTTGTTAAGCAAATGACAAAAAAATTAAGTTTGGTATGTATTTATTGAAAAAAAAAGATCCAATATCATATCAGTATCAAGTTCCGTGTTCTCCTGATGGTGTAGTTGGTGTATGACAAGCCTTACATAGAAACTACCCTGGGTTCCTTTGTGACCACTTGGTCTGTAATACACCTTGCCGTTATCTTTGATGGTCAATCACTCCAGGGTAGGGTAACAATTTTCCTGAATTTCCTACTTTTGTACACAAGCTGTCTGTCTGTTGATTAGTGGAGTCCAAACTCTATAAAAGTTGGTCTTATTTTCCAGCTTTGTGGGCATCAACAGCTCTTTTTCTGAAGACCACCTTTGCTCATAATACACATCCACTAATATTTTGTATGTGGGATCAGACATTGCTGGATCCCTTTTCTTTAAATAAAACAGGGTGACTGTCACTGAAAACACCAGACATCATATTATATGATAATCCTAAGGGTTTACTTACTTTTGCCATATGCAGATATAATTTTTTCTCAATAAATACATAACCAAATATATATTTTTGTTGTATTTGTTTAACTATGTCTTCATTTACTTTTAGCACCCACACCCCTCCACGTTTCCAGATATTTTTAAGAACTTGCATCCCCCTCCTACCTGCTCTACATGTGTCCAGATATTTTTGAACCACAACCCCCACCCACTGACTCTAATATGCACCATGTATCAATGATATATTCACATATATACACATGTTCTCTCCGCTTCTGTACTGACGCCCACTGAAGCAGCAGGTGCCAGCCTACTTGCTTCTCAACATGAAAACCGTTCCACCAAACAAACAAAAAATATAAAAATCCAGATGTGGAAAAGCTCACAGCTCCTGTACCTGAGTCATGATCTAAAGTACATGGCACAGGTGCGTCTGAATGTACCTTTCCCAGATTAACAACCGGTCTCTGTGCCAGGTGCATCGTTCACAGGAGTTGTGCTCAATCTCTTAATGAATCATGGGTTTATTTTGGTTGTAACATGCAATAAACCAATCAGACTGTCTCTCCTATTCCCTTTAAAAAGCCAGGTGGGCTTCCATCTTGGTGGCATGCTATCTTCCCCAATGAAAGCAAGAGCAGCTCAGCCAAAGGTTGCACAAGGTAAATGCTAATGAGATATCTACCAGAGCTGCTGGCGTGGGAGGAGGTAGCAGCATGCTCCCATAACATTACAGTGATGTTCTGCACCATATTCTGGAAGTGTGCTAGCCATCACTTGTGCTTCCAACACTTAACTTCAAGAAATGACTGCTAATTTAAAATAAAATCAGCATCTCCATAAAGCTTGTCAGCAGAAGAAGCATGAAGTTCTCTAAGATTTCCTGGTAGATGCTGCGTTGACTGTGGACTTTAGAAAACACAGTGAGCAACACCAGCAGATGACATGACCCCACATCATCACTGACTGTGGAAACTTCACACTGGACTTTAGGCAACATGGATTCTGTGCTTCTCCACTGATTTCCAAATGATATGAACATTTACATTCATCTGAAAAGAGGAGCTTGGACACTGAGCAACAGTCCAGTGCTTTTTCTCCTTAGTCCAGGTAAGACGCTTCTGAAGTTGTCTCTGGTTCAGAAGTGGAGACACAGGGAATGTGACATTTGTAGCCCATGTCTAGAATTCTTCTGAGCATAGTGGCTCGTGATGAACTGACTCCAGACTCCTTGTGAAGCTCCCCCTAATTCTTGAATAGATTTTGCTTTGCTTTGACAGTCCTCTGAAAGCTGCGGTTTTCCATGTTGTTGGGACAACCAGCTTCTTTAGCAATGACCTTTTGTGGCTTACCCTCCTTGTGGGGGGTATCAATGACTGTCTTCTGGACATCTGTCAGCAGTCTTCCCTATGATTGCGTAGCCTCCTGACTCGGACTGAGACCATTTAAGGCTCAGGAAACCTTTGCAGGAGTTTTGAGTTAATTAGCTAATTAGTGTGTGACATTTTCAAGATTGAACTTTTTCATAATATTCTAATTTTCTGACACAGTGAATTTTGGGTTTTATTATCTGACACCCATCAAAATTGAATATCAAAATTCCATCAAATAAAGGCTTGACATATTTCAGTCTATGTGTAATGAATCTATATAATATATGGATTTCACTTTCTGAAAGGAATGTCAAGGAATATTGACTTTTTCACAATATAAATTTTTTTAGGTGCACCTGTATATATGAAGCGTAAAGTACAGGGAAAGGGTCCATGGTAGTTAAAACTAGTCTGAAGGATGTGAGGAGAGCACTGGCATATCGGGGCCGGCAGAGGCTTGACTGAGTGAGCAAGAGAGAGAGAGAGGGAGAGGAAAAGGAAGATATACGTTGTCAGGGATGTTCAAAGTTATACAGTGGGGCAAACAATATTTGGCAGCTACCAATTCTGCAAGTTGTGCCACTTAGAAAGGGAGTTCTGTAATGTTCATCATAGATACACTTTAACTGAGAAACAGAATGTAAAAAAAATCCAGGAAATCACTTTGTATGATTTTTAAGAAATTATTTCCATAATGGTGCAGAAAATAAATATTTAGCACCTACAAACAAGCAAGAACTCTGGACCTCACATACCTGTTACTTCTTCTTTAAGAAGCTCTTCAATCCTCCACTCGTTACCTGTATTAATGGCACCTGTTTGAACTCGTTATCTGTATAAAAGACACCTGTCCACAACCTTCAAACAGTCAGACTCAAACCTCCACCGTAGTAACAAAGGTTACTATTAGTAACACACTACATCATCACGGATTAAAACCCTGCAAGGTACCCCAGCACATGTCCAGGGCTGTCTAAGGTTTGTCAAAGACCATCTGGATGTCATGTGGTCAGATGAGACCAAAATAAAACTCTGTGGTTTAAAGACCACTTGCTGTATTTGGAGGGGAAATAATGCTATGTTGTATCCCAAGAACACCACCCACTGTGAAGCAAGGGGGTGGAAACATTATGCTTTGGGGCTGCTTTTCTGCAAAGAAGACAGGGCAACTGATCCATATAAAGGAAAACACACCACTTGGGCAACAAAGGAGTAGCTATGTAAAAAGCATTTCAAGGTTTTTGAGTGGCCTAGCCAGTCTCCAGTCCTCAGTCCAATAGAGAATCTTTAGAGGAACTTGAAAGTCTGTGTTGTAGTGACAGCCCCAAAACATCACAGTTCCTAAGAAGATCTGTTTGGAAGAATGGGCCAAAATACCAGCTACAGTGTGTGGAAAACTGGTGACCTCTGTCATATGAACATTGGTTATAAATCTATGATGACTGCCAAATACTTTTTGCCCCACTGTCCATAAACCAACTTCTACTACACTTGCTTAAAAATATTCCGGAATTGAACAACATTCCTACACACCATGGGTGGTCTGGTGAGGAACCTCTTTCTTTATTTTTTATTATCTGCTGTTCTAGTGCCCGATATTGCATCCTCTAAGGCAGCGGCCCCCAACCATTTTTGCGCCACAGACCGGTTTAATGTCAAACAATATTTTCACAAACCAGCCTTTAAGGTGTCGCGGATAAAAACAACAAAATAAACTGATATGACCAACACAAAAACTGCTGTATTTTGTAAAAATAATAATAAACATGAATCCACCTTGTAATTATGTAACTTTATTAGCAGCATCCTCCTGAAATGCACTCTGGTTGCTATGGTAATGTGTAAACTTTCCTTTCAAAATAAGTTTTCAGTACTGTTGTGGCGATGTTAGTGTTTTCTGCCATGACTTTTATCCAGAATACCGGCAAAGTTCATGTGGGGCAGTGGTGTTTAGGACTTTGCCCCTGAGATCCGAAGGTCACAGGTTCAAGTCCCAGCCCGGGCACCACTGAGGTTCCCTTGAGCAAGGTACCGTCCCCACTTCACTGCTCCCCGGGCGCTGTTGATCTGCCCACTGCTCCATGTGTGCATGTGTGATGGGTTAAATGCTGAGGACAAATTTCATTGTGGTGACTGTGTGCAGTGGTGTGTTCACAATGACTGGAAATTACACACTTAGATGCTACGAATTGAGATCGTATTTTTTTTTTTTAAAAGTGTTAATTTTTTTGCATGGCCTGGTACAAAATGCTCCACGGTCCGGTACAGGTCCCTGGTCCAAGTTAAAAAATACAGAACCCACTTTGAACTCCACCAAAAGCATAGAAATTGCGTTAGTGATTGGTTGTTCAAAGTTAATAGAGTCCAAGGAACAATATTTGTCTTTACATTTTTTGTTTCAAATGTAATACTCAAATATGCATTCTCAATTATCATACATAAGTAAATTTACTTGGTTACTGTCCATCCTGAGGACATGAAAAGTATGTCCTCTACTTTGTCATTCATAAACATCTCTGCTACTTTACCTCTGATTCTTGAACTATGAAGGTTCTTCACACTTGTGAGCGTTGTCCTGAACGACAAGTAGGGGAAATGGTGTTCATATTCAGACACTGCTTGTACACACCACTTTAATCTAATTGTGGACATGCTGCAGCAACCTTGGACTTTTAATGCACACGGAAAGAGCGAATTACAAAACCCTACGTGCAGATACTCAGGCCTTGAGATTCTAAACGGATGCTTTCACAGACAGACTGATTGTGTTTAATGACTAAATTCCACTGGAATTCTTATTTAAACACTGTTTTTAAATAAGGAATATGAACCTTGATGTGTCAATCTTGTAGCATCAGTCCAGAGGCCTCATGGAAGAGTGGGTATTAATTAAAAACGGCCTCATTAGAAGATAGAAGTACAACACGGCCTATTAAACACTTCCTAATTAAGATGACAGAAAGCTTTTCTTTACCGCTACCTGCATTAGACAGCGAGCGGCTGCTACACCTCAAAAAGAAGAAGGAAGGGAGAAAGAGAAAGGAGGAGATCCCATTATGTCAGCCTATTGTGAAGAATTAAGGAAGCTAGTTCATTATATAGGCCTGTATGTTTTCATCCATTTTCAGGATGAAAATGTCCTGACTTTGTAAGAAGCTCAGAGAAAATAGGAGAAACATGAAGACCAACAACGTTCACAGGTATTGTTTACTCCTCTCAGGATTTGGGATCTATTCAGTGTACAGTCAGTTCTTGAAGTTGGAGGATCTGAGCCACTTTGACAAGGGAAGGGCAACTAATGAACCAGGAACGAAGCCTAGCCTGTCTAGTACAGAAGAGCTGCTGTAGTTGGTAGACAGGTACCAGCAGTACCAGTACCAGGATGTTCTACTGGGAAACCTTGGGCCCTGGCATTTATTTGGATTAACAATTTGACACGTACCACCATTGCTGCAAAATAGGATGTGTTGGGTTTGTGTTATTCAGGCCCAGTTCTAGATTGTCCCAGTTAGAATGGTAGGTATGATGTTGGGCAATGGAACTGAATGGTTTCTGGTTCAAATTTGACTTCAACTTGCGTCTTGCATGAAGATGTTCAAACATGGTTTGTCTACAGGTCTTTGTTGAAGATGGGTTGTCAGCTACAGCCAATCGTTTAGTTCCAATCGTTCTGATGAAGAAAAAGTTGTCGATGTCAATTGTAATGAAGTTTCAATTCTTAGTTACTTTGACTAATAACATCTAAAAATTTAATTCTGCTCTTACTTTGAAGATATTATGGGACAGAAAGCTAAATATGAGGCTACGTAAGAACCAGAACGATCATTTATTGATTCTTTTTATCCAGACAACCCTTCACACACACTCACACCTATGAAGTAGCCAGTCTACCTAAACCACAAGCCTTTGGGAAGAGAGGAAACTGGAGAACCCGGAGGAAACCCATGTGGCCAAACTGGGGACTGAACCCAGGACCTTCTTTCTGTGAGGCAACAGCACTAACAATTGGTGTGTGTGTGTGTGTGTGTGTGTGTGTGTGTGTGTGTGTGTGTGTGTGTGTGTGTGTGTGTGCAGGTGTCGACTTTCTCATCTGCTTGTGTATGTTCTAAGAAGGACCCAGGTGGAGAGAGGAGATCATCCTCCAGAGGGCCACAGTGTATTTGTGTGTACTGAAGGATGAAGGGATGTGAAGTCTTGCGTGGGGAAGTTCTTTTTTCCTCCAGCAGGTATCTGCTTGGTATTTCTAGAAGGTTCCTCGCCGGTTCTTTGTCACAGGGACGTGGGTGTAGACCCTGCAGTTGCTGATATGTGTATTGTAGCGCATTCCACACACTCTAATAAATTCATTTCCCAAACAATGATCTGATTCGGAGCTGGAAACGTTATTTATGGGGGGTTTGATGTCTGTTTACATAAGTTGCTTATGTAAAACTTTTATATAAGACTTTGTAGTTGCATTGCTGGCTGTTCTTTGAAACCCCACATAGAAGGAGAAAGAAGCTTAGACTTGCTCTCTAGTCTTTGTGGAAGAGACCCGATATAGAAATGCAAGTTGTCAAATCAAGATCAAAATCCTTTTTAGTTTTTATATTATTATACATTTTAAAACAACAAGTCTAGACATTGCACAATATGATGAATGAATCAAATCTGCTAAAGTGTCTAAATAGTGGCAACACTTAAAAACCTAAGGGCAGCACACAGACACTGATAAAGGATTATTCCATGAATCATAACTCTTATTGAAATGAAATAACATCTTTCTGTTTTCTTGCGCTCCTGTTCTTTGTTTGGTGGTTTACATACAAACATTGCCTTTGCCCCGCCCTCCTGTAATCTAGTACCCCTGTTCCCTGTGTAACTTTCTTTGTTGTTCATATAAGTTCTACTAAGTTATAACAATCTACTAGGCTTGATTGTTTCCTGAACCTGGAAGTCGCTTTGAATAAAAGCGTCAGCCAAATGAATAAATGTAAATGTAAATGTACTAGTTATAGCCCATTTTCTTGAATTTCTTCACATTAATTCTCACAGTTTCTATCCTTAATAAGTGGACAAAAAAGAAGGTACAAAGGTAAAACATTTAGAAATTGATCTAGAGAAACAATTAGACATATTGCATGGGGGTGAGTGATATAACTACTGCAAATTTTTGAAATCTTGAACAAAATAGTACAAAGTTTTGATCCTTTACACCATTCTGGAGTTTTGCATTGATGTTATTCACTAAGTGGTACTACTTCATGAAAGAGTTCTAATTGTCAATTAAATTTTTTGACCAAAAATCAGTAACCACTGTCCATAAATACAGATTATTTCCTACATTTTAATTGTGATCTAATAATTTAACATATAAAAAAATCAACTCTATTACCTTTTAATTTTCATTCAAATTCAACAATTTGCAACCAGGCCACTTTGGTTGTTGAAAAACAGCACAATTTACAGTGCAATTTTATGTGGAGTGTTATACAGCTCTGGTTGTTCTAAAACTATCAAAGCTAGCATGACTTTTCCTTACTTTGTTGCATGAGAGAGGGCATCCGCCATATTGATTTCCTAACTGTGGTGCTCACCATAAAATTTTACGCAAACGCAGCTTTGTCACATTTTTCTGAAAAGTGCAGATATTTTAGGTAATAATGCATTGTTTGTTTGCATTAATTAATTATACTTTCTCTCAGTCCTGGGAAACACACAGAGAGAGAGAACTATGTCCTCAGAAAATTCAGTTCAGAGAACTGTAGCACCTTCAAATTACCCAATGGGCTAATTACTCATGAATTAATTCATTCCTCAAAAAGCTTTTTTATGCTGCAAGGCAAATAAGTGTGATGATGCAATGTGGAACAGCCTAGAGTGAATTCCCTTACTCACCTTGTGGGATGCAGCCCTAAAATAACATGTAGAATCTCTGTCTTTGGAGCTCATCTACAGGGTTTCAGCCTGTAGAATCAACAGTAACATTCATACGACTCACGTGTACAGTAGGTCTTTTATAACAATTGGTATTAACCTAATTAAACTTTTATAAACCTCTAGTATTAGTTGTCATCCATGTTCAGGTCAGTTCAGGTATGAAACTTTTTGGAATGAGCCATTAGTCAACTGTTATTAAAGGCTCATATGACCCTTCAGTAAAGTGTTGTCAGGTTAACGCAACTCAACGCAACTTTTTTAAGAAGCTCAAGAACAATGAAATAGCAAACATTTGTAGCAGGGCTATAAATTTTATGCAGGGCTACAGTCAGGTTTGAGGGCTACTTGCTTCTTGTTACATTCTAGTGTCTCCTAAGTAGCCCACCAGTCACCCTACAGGCTTTCCCATTTCCAAAATTTAGCTATTAGATGCCAGTTATTAGATGAAATTCATTGTCTCTCCTTAAGAATCTACAGATATCAGACATGCTTCAGGCAATATGTGTGCAGAATTTTTCGTTTATTATAAAATGACCGTTTCCACTTGCAAAAAAAGTAAAAGTTCCATTTGTTGTCTAGAACCCTTTAAAGCATTTTCATTTCTGGACAACTTGGAACAATTTGTAAAATGCAATAAAAACAAGAATGGCAGTCCAACCTGAAATGGAAGGTCTGTAATTTTGGATCATTTTGTCAATAAATAAATACATTTCTCTAATTTCTTTGATTGGGTTCTTTACTTTTGAGATCATATATATGCAAATATATTCTAAAGGGTTTACAAACATTATTAACATTATCTAATCCAAAATGAAATCCTTACTGTAATTTTGAATATGGCATCTTATGGATGAATCAAAATCTCACAAATACACCTATTTTACATTTAATATATTATCAATTGTCTATTATTGATTAACGTATCTTCCATTAGTATCCCCGGCATTTATTAAAAAAATTATTGAGTGTTTAATAGAGACAGGTGTTTGTTGGAGACGGGCTATTATTCTCCTCACAGACGGAATGGTGATGGTATTTACAG
>JBBIGC010000001.1:18002238-18019193 GCA_037576955.1 Lepidarchus adonis
CCCCCTCGTGATCAGCCATAACATTAAGACCACCTGCCTAATAGTGAGCAGGTCCCCCTCGTGATCAGCCATAACATAAAGACCACCTGCCTAATAGTGAGCAGGTCCCCCTCGTGATCAGCCATAACATTAAGACCACCTGCCACTGCTTTCTATCAGAGCAGCATTAACAGTCTGTACAACAGGATCCTCTAACCCTGTTGCATCAGTGAGCCTTGGGTGCCCATGACACCACTTGTCCTTCCTTGTATCACTGTTAGCAGGTGCTAATGACTGCAGACCTGCTGTTCAGGAGATGCTCCATCACAATAAGACCCTCATACACAACTGCTTCCAGAACATCAACGTCAAGAACTGACTGTTCTAGAGTCAATGTTCTTCACGTCAACTGGTCTTAATGTTATGGCTGATTAGCAAATGATATATGTATTTGCCATATAGCACATAAATGCACTTATAGTGCAGATTTCGTGCCTGGTTGTTATGGGGAAACATATTTTAAAGTATCGATGGAAAAAGACTCTAAAAGAGATTGAATTAATTACAGGTGTTGATATTGAAACGTACGATTATATTTAAATGTAATTTAGGGATGTGAGTGTTTAACTGTACTCACTCCAGAACTCAACAGAGAGTGATAAAGTACAGAATATTTCGGATGTGTGTGTGTATGTGTGTGTGTGTCCAGTGACAATAGCAGTGTGATCCGGTTTCAGGTCTGCTGGAATTTTCCCGGTAGTTTGGAACTCCAGGGAGCAGCAGGACAGCTGGAGGAACAGGAAGTGGCTAAATATGGGCATGTCTGTGAGGCTGGGGGCGGCGGCCTACTGTTTCAGTTTTTCCGTGATGTCACACACACACACACACACATTTCAGCTGTCCACAGACAGACAGATGGACGAACGCATGCCCTACTGTACAGGAGACATAAATGAGCTGCTGAACCTCCTCATTACCCTAAATGGGACTTTTACTGTAAAGATCAACACAACAGTAACCTCATTAACACATCGGTGGGTGGAGCCTGGGGGACAAACATTTTACTAAAATGCAAAAAACTGAAACGCCTGTCAGCATAATCATAGAAATAATGGTGAACTCATTTATAATAAACTATTCAAATAACTTCCATAATTTTAATGAATTATTCATAGTGGATACTGAATTATTCATGGTAGATTTATAGTGACTACTGAATAATTTATAGTGAATATTGAATAAATCACATTATATAATGAATCATTTACAGTACATATTGAATCATGTGTGTGAATACTACATCATTTAGAATAGACACTAATCCATTTTAGCAGATGCTAAATAAGTAGATGCTGATTAATTCATGGTGGAAATTAAATAATTCATAGTGGATTCTTATTCATTTATAATGGATTCTGAATTATTCAGGGTGGATATTGAATAATGCGTAGTGTATACTGAATATTTTTAACATTGGATTTTGAATAATTTATACTGATTTGTTTTAGAACATACTGAATAATTTATACTGATTTGTTTTAGAACATACTGAATAATTTATACTGATTTGTTTTAGAACATACTGAATAATTTATACTGATTTGTTTTAGAACATACAGAATAATTTATACTGATTTGTTTTAGAACATACTGAATAATTGATACTGATTTGTTTTAGAACATACAGAATAATTTATACTGATTTGTTTTAGCACATACTGAATAATTTATACTGATTTGTTTTAGCACATACTGAATAATTTATACTGATTTGTTTTAGAACATACTGAATAATTTATACTGATTTGTTTTAGAACATACTGAATAATTTATACTGATTTGTTTTAGAACATACTGAATAATTGATAGTAAAAACTGAAGAATTCATTGTGGATACTGAAGAATTCATAGTGCATTCTGAAAAATGCATAGTGGACACTGGAGGATTCATAGTGGATATTGAAGAATTGATAGTACATACTGAATACCTGATATTGGATATTGACAAATTCATAGTGAATACTGAATAATTGATAATGGATACTGAATAATAAGTCAGACGAAGATTAATAAGGGAACCACAGTGGCTTATACAGTGGAGGCCGTGTGTATAAAATGGCTGCGGCTGTGACCCTGAGAGATGTCGCTACAGTGTGATCAGACCCTTAATAAAGACACGTACAGTCGTGATGTAGCGGGAATGGAATTCTGGAGCGTCCTTTAAAAACGTCAGCCCTGGGTGAGTGTCCACGATGTCCTAAAAAGACAAAACACACAATGAGACACTGAAGATCAGCCTCGTCCCAAACACAGAGCTGGAACAGTGCATTTCTCACTCTAAACTACTTTATTTATTTAATACAAATGAAAGTAATTCATTTCTTTTCTAAAATTAGACTTAAAACAACAGAAACTCGCGCAGACTTTTATTTATTTCATTCTTTAGTCAGTAATTAACATTTTTCAACACGCTTCAGTTACACACTCGTATACTGTACATATTTAAATATCTACATATTCAATAGACATACTCATTCATAGTTTTATTTACACACTCAACTTCTATCACTATTTCAGCTTGTTTACATTTTTAACTCGTGTTTCCGCTTCTGTTTATATCTTTGTTGCACTGAGCATGTAATTGGCAGAAGAATTTCCATCCGGGGTTTAATAAAGTTCAATTAAGTTCATTTACCTTTAATGTATAATCAGTTATATATTAGAACTTACTCAAAACTTCATAATAAAAATGTACCGACATGGACATATATATATATGTAAAAATAAATAAATAAATAAATAAATAAATAAATAAATAAATAAATAAATAAATAAATAAATGATCTGGTGTTTAATGTTCCCATTTCGCCTCCTGGTGTTATTATGTACTATAATACTATATAGTGTATTACAGTGAGTCCATAGCTACTCTTCATATACTTTATGTGCACTTTAGTCACACTAACACACCACTATTAATACTACACTGTGCATTTACACAGTGGTTTTAAAGTCCATTATGTCTGTTTATAGTGGGTTTAAATCTGAATGAAGCCTCAACTTTAAATATGTTTTTAATCCATCATCATCACAACGTTACTACAGTAAATATACATAAAGCCCCACGACAATGTACTGTACACTGGTATGTTAAAAAAATACAACATTATTTTTAACTCACACATTCCATTTCACTGTCTGAAAAAAGTGCCCAGTCATATCATTTGTGACAAAAAACATTTTAAATGAGAAAATAATGTACAAAATGGAAGGATTTTGTTTGGTGCTTCCAACTGAATATTAATTAATCATAAATCTAAAATTATGTGATGGCTGAAAAAAACATGAGGAGCGTTTGTGAAGAACATTTTGTTTAAATTAGATAATAATTTATATTTTCACTGAAGGTCAGTAGCAGTTGCTTTTCCACCACATAATACTATCGTGACATCTGTTTTCCAACAGGCAAATCTAGTACCAAGTATCTGGTTCTCAGTTCTATTTTTCTTACCTATTCTACCGTGGTTCCAAGGGAGTTATGCAGATTCTAGAACATGACATGAAAGACTGCTGATTGGTCAGAGAGAATCAGGACGTCCTGTGCAGGCTGTTGGATGGTGGTGGTCAGTAGTTACCATGTGTATATGTTCCCGTCCCCATCCTGCCTTTTGTCTTAGCTAGGGGTGTAACAATTAATCGCTCTGTATCGGATAAAGAGCATATTCTTATTGATAATCTATCATTTTACTTCATTTTACTGTGGGCACTTAAATTTGACTACATTTTCTTATGACTTCATCACAGTTTTTGACCTTTAATAATAATGCATGTGTGAGTTGATGGAAATGTGATAATTATATCATATTTCAATACTGATGACAGACGCAGAACCGGATTTTATAGCAGCCAATATTAAAGTGTAAAAATGACACACCTAGTCTTAGCCCCGCCTAGGTCCGGCCCAGTTGATACTCTACACACCTTCTCCTAGTTTCTTTTCTCTTCTCTAAACAGCTGACCCTTGTTTTGTATTAATATTTACACCCTTGTGTTTGTCTGTCGCTACGTTCCTGTTTGTACCCGTTTTAAATTTGTTCATTTATGCACGTTTGTTCAAAATGGAGTTATTTGTCTTTGCGTTATTTGTTAATAAACCCAGTTGATCTGCTCGTGCTTTTGATCCTGTGGTCTCCACTGCTACTGCGTTTGTCGCCCTGAAGGTGATGTCACAACAGTGACCTCAAGTGGGTCCTAACTGCACTGGAGCACGGAAAAGACACCAGGGTCCCAAAGGCGAGTCGAGCTGGTACCATGCGGTGGAAAAGTCACTATTGCCCAGATGGTTGGGTCAGTCGATGCCTCAGTAAGACATAGTGACCCTTACAAGCAAAACTAAAACACACCCACAATGCCATGCAGAGGAGCTGACCTGTAACAGAGGGATGAAGTCCTCCTGCTCCAGGTAACTACAGCCCGGCTTGGCCAGCAAGTAAACAAACCTGGACGCGTCATCATAGCAGCTGTGTAACAACCTGTGGAGAAAGCAGAGATACAGTCACTGTGTGCTATTAATTATGATTTAAGCAAATCAGCCATAACATCAAGATCGCTGCCTAATAATTATATTAGGCAGTCAGTTCTTGAAGCTGATGTGCTGGAAGCAGGAGGGCTTATGACGATGCAGCATCTCCAGAACAGCAGGTCTTGTGGAGTGTTCCAGGTGTGCAATAGTTAGCACCTACAAACAATGGTCCAATGAAGGGTCATGGGCACCCAAGGCTAACTCATGCATGCAGGGAGTAAAGGTTGGTCTGACCCCAAAAAGGAGCTCAGAGTCAGAGCTGATTCAGCCGCAAGGGGCGGACCTACACAATACAGGGCGTCCTCAGTTTACGACGTACTCAACTGACAAAAAAATTTGTGGTTATGAAAACAAACCCCATTTTCTAATAGTGTGAAAAGTGAAAGTGAAAATACCTTTAAAAAAACGCTCAGAAAAGTGTGATACAGAGCCCAGGTGGGTGAATGTCTCCCTCTGGTGGACTGACAGAGGAATGACCCCAGAGAAAAACACAGTAGACGCTTATGTAAAGGGTTAGAATTACGTCAAAATTCGTCTTACCACAACACGATGAGGAATGGAACCCTGTCGTAAGTTGAGGACCCCTTGTATTAGGCAGGTGTTCTACATAACAGTGAATCGTACAGGGTCAGAAACCACATAAGGGCGATTGCGTGGTAACACCACTTCCACAGGGTTGGAGGCACTGATCTGAAGCTGCTTTTTGTTAGAATTGACCATTCCACCTTAATTAGTGCAGGAACTACATTCTGGTGACACAGGAACATGAACATGTCTTGGATGATGGACTAAGTTTGGGCAACACTTACTTCCTCCAGGTTGCGATGAAAGAGTGGACAGAGACAAAACCCGTCCTCTCTCCTCCGGCACAGTTGAACATTGGGGCCTTCCAGTACAGCGGGCACCCACATGCCTGAAAAACAGCGTGACAAACAAAAATGTCTCAATATTTGTGTGGCATCTCAAAGTTGGTGAGACATTATTTAAAGACCTTCAGTATAGACCAGACCAGGCATAACCCAGACTAAGACTAAACACACTTTTTGAGAGCAAAATACATTTGTTTCCATGCTAACGGTCATCATTACGCCATAATAATGGAGGAAGTAAGTTACCGGGTGTTTCAATTCCCACCCAGGTAGATGTTCCATCACCAAAGGTCTCCAGCTACCCTTTTATTTCCCTCTGTTAACTATTCCTTCACTACTTTTTAGGGCAGTTATACCCTAAGCTATATCCTGCATGAGCCAACATTACACAAGTCACCAGATCGTTCTCCTCACTGATGTTCTGTGGGTTCTGCAGTGTTTTCATGTTGATTTCAGATCTGTGTTTAGTTTTTCTCCAGTATGTAAAGTTGATGAAGCTGATGATACTGTATGATATTTGGAATCAGTCTAAGTCAGTGCTGCTCAGCTCCTCTGGAACGGCTCTTCCAGAACTTTCTGGACCATAAGTCTCCTATACACGAGGAAGGAGTTCAGAAGCTGCTGGTTCAGAGCAGAAACTGGGATGAAAATCCATATCCTGCTTCCATCTCGAGATCTTTCCAGAAGATTCTTTGACATCACACTGAAGAGATTGAACAGTTTCCTTCATTGGTGATACATTGTAGATGCGAGTGCGGTGTAAACACACAAAGCTGCCGAGACTGAACACAGTTCTGAGATCAGACACTAGAAAATGGGTGTGGTCTCTGATGATTGCAAATGTTTTTGTTGTTGCTTTGTGTTATGGCAAATTAAATGAGAAGTTTAGTAAAAATGGACCTTGTTCACTGATATCTTCATAATTTATTTATTTTTAATTTGTTCTTGAGAAACGTCCTATACAAGATTAATGTTGGATTCATTACCAAATGTTTTGCAGAAACATGGCAGCAGACAAACATATGTCGATGTATGTCGATGTTACTCACTTCCCCTGGCAGTTCGAGCTGATCAGAGTATAGTAAAAATACTAAACTGGGAAGTAACTTTATGGGTTTTGTAAACTGTATTAATATGATTAGAACTGAAGTTAAGGTTTTTTAGGAAAAATCTGTATTATCGATCCAGGATATAGAGGTGCCGACTCGAGGCTGCTACCAATTTCCTTCTGAACGTCACTCGTCAGACAAAACACTACAATTCCCTCCATATGCACCTTTGCAATCTTCCCCATCTCGTAAATGTCGGCCTTCTCCTCCTCGAACTCTGTGAAGGCCGTCTCGATTTTGGCAATGATCTCGTCATAGTTGGCAGCGCAGTTTGGAAGGCCTGTGGGGAAGTAGAAGCGTGGAATGTTTATGGAGGGAGGAGGGGGGGTGACCACCACTTTGGCCGGCTGTGGGGAGGGGGAGCGGGGGGCTGGACTGGACGGAGCAGGAGCTGGAGGAGGACTTCCGGGTTTCTTCTCTGGTTGGATCTAGAGCAGAAAGAGAAAGAGTTAAGGAGTTTACATAAAGAGTTCTTTCTTCTGCTTATAGACTCTTAATAAAGATGCTACATGGAACAAGATGGGTTATAATACCATAGAAGAAACACTTCGTTAAAGAACCTTTGTTTGAAAAACCATGTTGGGAAATCAGGTGAAGAACCTTGCCTAAGTTGCAGGTTCTGGCTTTTCCTAGAATCACACATCCACTTAGGAGGGAACAACAATTGACAGAAAATATAAAATATGTTAAAAAGTGTGCGATTACTTCCCAAATTTAACTCCAAGGGTTTTTGGAACTGAGCTTTTTGGATGTGAAGTGCTCAGAGAAACCATCAGCCTCTGTTCCTCAGTCCTTTTTCAAAACCGTGGGTTCTAACTGATTTCACAATGGCCTTAGACGTTCCTCTGGCCTCACATTGCTCAGTCAGGTTAATGAAATCCAACTGGACCCGAACACAGGTCAGTCTATAACCAGTGCACCTGCAGCACCAGCTTTCTCCTATACAGTATGTGAAGACAAGCAGCACCATCCATAAGTCCCAAGCATCAGGACCGCACCATTTAGACGTTACTCTTGAAGAAGTATGATACAAAGTCCTCCGTTGTGAGAAATAAAAATATTAAAACACTCTCACGGGCCGTTGATATGGCAAGGGTAGGTAGGATAGGCTTTGGTTGTTTTAACCAAGTTTCATGTCTAGTAACCTGAATGCCATACCTTATACCATCAAGATACCATCCAGAGAATCTGGACTCTGAAACATCTCTGTATGCGCAATAGAAAAATTAGATAGGGGGCTACAGCATCAATAAACAAAAAGGAATTCATATTGTCTTCAACCCTAATTAGCTTTCATCAGGGGTACCCGAACCTGGTCCTGCAGGGCAGGTGTCCAGCACAGTTTGGTCTTCAAACACACCCTGTAAACAAATGAATTGAACCGAGTGTGTTTGACCAGAGATACAACCAAACTCAGCTGGACCCTGATCCTCTGGGACTCTAGTGCGCCCCTGTCTGCGCTCAATGTTTCCCTATCAAGAATCAAACATTTCCAACAAATTTCAGTTCTCATAGCACATAGCGGTTGGTATGTTTCTGCTTGGACAGATAATCACCTGGTGGGCTTCAAGGACCAAGCCTTATTATGCAACCTGAATCCACATAGCTTCTGTAAAGAACGGCCCTAGTCCTAAACCCAAGATCCACAAGTACTTGTGGATATCCTTTAAAATTACTCAACAGGAAGATACATAAAAACCCAAGAATGTGCAGGTAATGATTGACAGAATGACTACGATTGAGGAACAATGTGAGGATCTTAAGGTACAACATAAGGCGTCCTAAACCCCCAGCCTCTTATAATGCATTCAGTCAAAGTCAGACAGAACAAAATTGACCACCGTTCTTCCCCTCCAAGCCACTGACATTAGCCAGGATGGGGGTGGTGCAGTGCTGTTTTGGTCTCAAAGCATGGCATGCATACAGTTTAATTTACACACTGGACACCATGGGTCACTGACAGCTGATGTCTGTCCTCTCCATGCATTCTCTCAAAGGACCCTTGCAACACTCGCTGAAGGTTAAACGTCCGCTAAGTGAAATGCCGGAGGCAGGTGTGTTGCACAGATCACACTCTCTACAATGCAAGTGTTTATTCCCAGCCTGAGGAAAGAATCTGGAGTAGGACTCCAAGCACCCAAGTTCTGACCACATCCGGCCAAGGCTCCGGGGGAATTGCGGGATTAGTTGGAGTAGAAACCGTTGATAATAAAAAGGGAGTAGGTGTGACATAATTCAGGGGTGCCCATATCTGGTTCTGGAGATCTACCTGTCTGGCAAGTTCAGGACCAACACACCTGATAGTCGGCTACAGATACCCTTTGATTACCTGGATCAGGTGGGAAGGCCTGAAGACGGACACCCTTGATGTAATCCTTTCATGGTAGCGGACATAAACTTTTCAAACCATATTTGGGGAAGCGTTGAAAAATTGCAGAAATGTTTATCCTGGATTATTTCAGTTGTCATTAAGGGATTATGTAGCTATATGAGTACCTCCCTTATGTAAAGTGTTTTTGTTGATGTGTTGTTTACCTAAATAACAGTGCTAAATAACAATGTTTATATGTATTTGACCATCATAGATTACAATAGTAAGCACAGGACTTATCTTGTTTTGTTGTGCCTTAAAGGAAAAAGAAATGACAGACAACTTCGGAACCTGGTCAAATGATCAAATAACAGTCTATAGGTTCTTCAGCTCCACATATGCCCATTAGTTGCAGGCCAGTGAGCTGAGCATTCAGACTATATGTATTGAACACAACAGCTGTAGGTGGAAGCTTGCCCAGAACCCCCCATTTATCTGCCCAAAGCTCCTGTATGCGACATTCTCTTGGACACTGTACTCCTGAAGCCCTTTGCCACCCCCAGCCCCCTGCAGCACTATTAATAGACATGTTGGTATCTGCCTGTGAATAGTTTGTCTTCCCTGGCATGTGCGGAACTGAGCAAGGCCCCTGCCTACTGACCTGCGCTTGCTGGAAAGACTTGAGCCTCTTTTTGAACCGCGAGGGTAGGACGAAGTCACAGCCCCGGGCCAAAAAGGCCAACTCCCCTCGTAGGTCAGGGTCCTCCCTGAGCGAGGCCTCCTTTATCATCATGGTTGCGATGTCCAGAGAGGTGAATGGAAAGCGAAATTGGTAAGATTACTCCCAGCGTCCTTGGGGACTTCCGTTCACGACTTGCACAAGTGACTCTCTCTGGCCAGTGCCTCCCTACGTCCAAGATGTTCTTGCTTTATCTTCAAGTTCCTCTGTTGATCTTGTCCACTCCACGCAGCACACCCACCCCAGGGCCCTCACACACACACACATACACACACATACGCACACCTTTCAAAGCTCTCACTTGCAGGGTTCAGTCCAGGGTTTCCTGGGGGTTGGGTCGTGGTGCATGGAGAAGTTCCCGGAAATGCAGCTGCTAGCAGGGCTTCTGAAGCTTAGGAGCATCTCAGCACCAGCGCCAGGCCTTCAGGCTCCTGCCTTCCTTTCCCGAAACATAAAAGCACAACTCACAAACTTAACTAGTCCACATCCAGTGGCTCCCAGCTCTGCGAAACATGACCCTCGCGAGGTTTGCCTCCCAGACAAGTCCCTGTCCTGACAGGCAAAGGGCTGAGCACAGGGGTGGGATGGGTGGGGATTGAGGGGGTCAGCTGTGTCTGTCCGTGCCTGTGTGCGTGGATCAGCACAGATGCATTATGGGACAGGAAGCCCCCGCCCATCTCTGGCCAGGGAAGCTAAAGTTAGTCGACAAGTGCAAGCTGCTGTCGATCATGACTTTGTTTACGCACACGGCGTGCAGAGAGAGAGGGCAGCAATAGCTCGGATACTGAGATCAGTTGCCTCAGCAAGTTCACGGGGTACACTTTGAGACTGGAAGGGGGAAGGAGGGCACAGCATTTTTCCTGTCACTTCTGCAGCCATGGATTGCATGAATTCTGCGAGTGTGCTACCCATTCTTGGACTCACGGTTTTGGGGTACCCCTGTCCTGCACATACCAATCTAATCACCTAATTGGCCCCTGCTGAGTTAAAGTGGGTGCTGGGTGCACCAGGATCACTGGTCTTGAAAGCGAGATTTCGCGCAAGGCATCCGACTGCTAGAGATACACACAATGCATGTCTTGGGCCAGTGAGCACGAGGGGGAGAATGCCACTTGGCTCTTGTGGTATTCTCCAATCTAATTATAATATCCCGCAACAACAACAGCGTGCAGGTCAAAGGGTCCCGGATTGGGGAGGCCAATCCAAGGAAGTGGGAACTTTCTGTGAACGTAGAAACCAACAATTCCTCCTCACTACAGGGCTGATATCAGCTAAAATTGCTGGCTTGGGCAATACCTTGAGGAAAATCCAATGCAAATCCAAAAGCAAATTGGATTTGCTCATGATTAAAGAAGAATATAGCGAATGTTCTGGAATGGACGAGTCAAAGTCCTGACCTCAATCCAACTAAAATGTTGTGGAAAGACCTAAATCAAGCTCAGTTACTGCAAACATTTACAGTTATTGCTGCACAAGAAGGACTCACCACATACTGAAAGCACAGGTTTACTCACTTTGCCACTCACAGATATATATTATTGGGTCTTTTTTCCAATAAATTTAATAATTTAATATTAATATTATTTGTTTAGTTTTCTTCATCTACTTTAAAAACTTTTTTTAGATCAAATTCATATGAAAAATAGGTTTTAAAGGGTTCATAAACTTTCAACAGCCACTATATGCTGACCTCTTGTGCCTGATCTGTGTAAAAACACCTTAATAAAAAAGGATAATAGCTTTTATGCAGACACACGAGGGATAATAGAGGAACTTTAATGTTTTTGCATAACTGAGTCCCCCCTCCCCTGCCCGATCCCCGGGCCTGCAGCTCTTCTCCCATTTCCTTTCAGTCTTATAAATAACTCTGTGTACAGGAGGCCTCCTGACATTTCAGCTGCACATAGCTATCCCACAATTCCCTGCCCTGTCTCCGGCAGCTGTTAGACGAATATCAAGCACATCGAGATTTCAGGGTGGGCAGGGCCGAGGGTGTCTTTCACTGCTGCTGACACCATTAGTCAGATCGCTTCTGACTTCTGGACACAGAAATTGAAGCGTAATGAACATTCGTGCGTTGACTGATCCAAATCCAGATCCTCAAGTACAGTTCCACGGGGATACGCGGCGGTATCCGGGAAGCTGGGTCAGAGCAGCCTGGTGATTCAGCTCCTCATCAAAGAATAAACATGTCAATTTGACATAAAACTGTGCCACACATTCACCCATTAGCTAGAACATTAAGAGCATCTGCCTAATGCTGAGTAGGTCCTCACACTGCATTAACATTTGACACAACAGATACTCTACTGGATTGGACCAAAAGGGCTAGCAACGCCCCCGCGTCAGTGAGCCTTGGGTGCCCATGAAGCCAATTCACCAGTTGGATCACTGTTGGTAGGTACTACCTACTGCAGATCTGGAACCTTCCACAAGACCTGCTGTTCTGGAGATGCACTGATGCCCATCATGATGGACAGGAGTCGCATGATGGCACTTTAACTTCCCATTCTCTCTGAAAAAACAGAAACTTTCAGCAACAACCATGTTGGAATAATGCCAGAGACTCCACGACCTAAGAAAAGGGGTCCATCAAAAAGATGGAGAAGCTATAGACTGTCAATCATCCTCCTATGGAAACAATGAGCAGAGACACAGATCAGAATAGATGGAAGGGACCTAATTCTGATGGCATTTTTGCAGAGGCTGGCAAACCGAATTTGTACTATGTTCTCTGCTGTTTTTTGTTGTTATTGTGTCCTGGTTAGTGATGGAGGTGGGGCTTCTGCACTAGTGTCATTTATTTATTTGTATTGTACTCTATTAATCCCAATGGGGAAATTTTTACCCATCTTACCATCCATTTTACCCATCAGACAGTGAGCACCTGGATAAAACGTTAGGTTCTGATAATTGACCTCGTTACCCATCAATCACAAAGCCATTTTTCCAACCATTAGGCCTAAACTGTAATGCTCTACGCTATGGGTGGTACATGCTCACAGCACATTTTAGTCTTTCTAAAGACCAGGAAGTGAGCAAACCAACAGATGTGAGTAAGCCCAAAAACCTAAAACTGAGTGTTTTGCATCATTCTTCCTATAAACCCACAATACAGGGGTTCCATTCCTCACTGGCCGTAATTCAAATTTTGAGGTAAATTGAAACCCCTTACATAAGCGGCTACTGTGTTTTGCCCTGAGGCCATTCCTCTGTCAGTCCACCAGAGGGAGACATTCACCCACCTGACGCTCTGTATTGAATTCTTTGAGCGTTTTATTAAAGGTTCTTTGACTTTTCACATCTTAAAAAAACAGGGTTTGGGGCAGCGTCGTAACCATGAATTTTCGCAAGTTGAGTATGTCCTAAGTTGAGGACCCCCTGTATTTGGCCTCAAGTCCCACCCCAGGCACCACTGAGGAACCCTTGAGCAAGGTAATGTCCCACTACGCTGCTCCCCGGTTGCTGTTGGAGGCCAAAGGTCACATTTGTGTGAACAGCTGCGTTGAGTATTTGATTGTTTTGTTACCCAGCTTGAAACAGTAACTGAATTATTTATTTGCATTTTACCCATACCAGGCAAGTGGAACCGGGAAGCAGTGGAACCGGGGAGCAGTGGAACCGGGGAGCAGTGGAACCAGGGAGCAGTGGAACCGGGGAGCAGTGGAACCAGGGAGCAGTGGAACCAGGGAGCAGTGGAACCAGGGAGCAGTGGAACCAGGGAGCAGTGGAACCGGGGAGCAGTGGAAACGGGGAGCAGTGGAACCGGGGAGCAGTGGAACCGGGGAGCAGTGGAAACGGGGAGCAGTGGAACCGGGGAGCAGTGGAAATGGGGAGCAGTGGAACCAGGGAGCAGTGGAACCGGGGAGCAGTGGAAACGGGGAGCAGTGGAACCAGGGAGCAGTGGAAACGGGGAGCAGTGGAACCAGGGAGCAGTGGAAACGGGGAGCAGTGGAAACGGGGAGCAGTGGAACCAGGGAGCAGTGGAACCGGGGAGCAGTGGAACCGGGGAGCAGTGGAACCGGGGAGCAGTGGGGGTAAGGCGCCTTGCTCAAGGGCACTTCAGCCTGCTGCTGGTTCTAGGAACTGAACCCAAGAACCTTCAGTCACAAACCCACTGATCTAACCTTAAGGTCACGGATAACGAATAACAGTGTGTAAAAACTAACCCCCGACGTGGAGGAAGTACTTCAGCCTGGCCTTTAGTTTAGCCCCTCGATCTCCCACAGCACCAGGAGATCTGCAAATGGTACAAACCTATATTAATGTCTTTAATTAACATCCGTTAAGTCAGAACAGGCCTTATATAACACTGCCAGCTCCACATTCTGATGTTAACTATACAAAGTCAGAATGTTGTTTAAACTGAAATAACATCTGTCGCTTAATCTGTTGATTAAGATATTAATAGACCCAAACTTCCCCGCTGCCCCCAGACCTTTATCCTGCTCCGAAATAGCCAGACACACTACTTCTCCCATTCTGCACATCACCAGGAACGCTCTGAGAATGTCTTTCTCTTCATGCATGTCCGATTTGTCCGAGCACGTTCGGGCCAGGGGTGGGCGATATCGCAGGAATATCATATCACAATACTTAGAGAATTTTTTCAGATACACAATATGCCACAATGTGTATTTTTCCATCATCTTTTAAGATGTAACAAACAAAAAAAACAGCCATATTTAAAATTATAATACGTTTAATGAGTACAGATGATCAGACCACAGTACAATACGTTCACTTAAGTATTGACGATATCACATAATGCTCAGAAAATCGTATTGTGGCCACAATTTATCCTGATAACGATACATATCTTCAAATTGCTCTGCACTAGTTTGGGCTACCAGGTCCTGCTAGAACAAACCCATCTCAGTTCCCATCTATTTCCCAGGTTCCTGCTAAATCAGGCCGTGTGGGTGTGGCCTACAGGACTCCAGGCACTCAGGCTTGGCTGTAGTTCTCTCCCGAATGCAGAAAGGACCCGTTTGACCTTCTATCAAATGGGTCCAAGTCTGCGCAGCACGTGAGGTATTGCAGGAAGATCAAGCACGCTTTGTATGAGGAAGACCACAATCCTCGGGCTGGAGTATTTTTAGGTAAATGGATCTCCTGTTGCTTGAAAAACCACGGCTGAGAGCCAAGCAGGCCCGGGAGCCAGCTACCCTTTAGTGACCCTCACCGGACGAACAATATTACCCCTGAGAAGAGTCACCTTGCCTTCATGGATCTTCTGTTGGTCCTAAGGTCATGGCAGCAGAGGTGGCAAATTCAGATCTGGAAATTCAAAATCCTTCCCGGGATTTCGTTCCAACTGCCTGGCTTCAATAAAGAGCTCAGTTCAGCAAGGTATGTGTCCAGAGCAAATTCTGGGGAGGATTTTCACTTTCTGGACCTGGATTCGCCGCCTATGTCAATGGTAGGACCATCTTCACACCTCCTTAATAACTGGAGGAACTAGACCCTTATAAAAGACCTGAGATCACTACGATCCGCTTGGTCTTATTCCACAATCCCACAAACGCCACACAGTGGGAAGTGCAAGCAGTGACCCCTGTCAGGCAGCAAGTGAACAGTCAGTTCTTGAAGTTGATGTGCTGGAAGCAGGAATGTAAGGATCTGAGCAGCTTTGAAGTGATGGCTAGAGCATCTCCAGAGCTGATGGAGTCTTCCAGGTAGTTGTTAGTACTTCCCTAAAGAGATCCAAGGAAGGACCACTGGCCGATCTGTGCCAGGGTCATGGGCACCCAAGGCTCACTGGTGACGTCTGTAGGAAAAGCTAAGTGATTTGGTCTAATCCCACAGGGGAGCGTCGGTTGTTAATACTGATCTGAGACACACAGTGGAGCACAGGCAGAGCAGGAGGTGGTCTTAATGTTATGGCTGATGTATATATTTAAAATAATGAAAAAAAATTTAATTTTAACTTAATACTTCTTATAAATCAGCAAAACTATCAGGTGAGTCCATACAGATCATTAACTCCACAAAGACCTGAAGAAGCCCAACAATGATAAAGATACATTTACCCCAATTCCAAAAAGTTGGGACGCAGTGTAAAATGTAAATCAACGCTTTGCAAATGTCAGAAACCCATATTTGATTACATTTCTAAGGAGAAAATAAAACATTTTAATTTAGAATATAATGCAACAACATGTCTCTAAAAAGTTGGGACAGGACCATGTTTACCACTGTGTAGCATCCTTTTAACATCAGTCTGTCAACATCTGGGAACTGAGGAGACTAGTTGCTGGACATTTGGGAGAGGAATGTCCCATTCCCGTGTGAAACAGGATTCTCAACAGTTTTGAGTCTTTGCATTATATTTGTGATGCAGATGTTTTCAGCTGGTGAAAGGTCTGGACTACAGGCAGGTCAGTTGTCTTTCTGAAATACACAAGTTCTTCCCTGAAAAAGACGAGGTCTGGATGGAGCATGTGTCGCTCTAAAACCTGTATCTACCTTTCAGCTCTGATGGAGCTTTTCCAGATGTTTCCACAGACACTAATGTTCCTCCATACCATCAGTCAAATGGTCCCTCTCCTTTTTAGCAGGATGTCATCATGTTTTAATTTTTTATTTGTTTGACGAAAGAACAGTTTTCCTCTTTGTCGCAGTCCAATTTAAATTAACTATAGAGAAGACGATGGTGTTTCTGGATCATGTTCACATATGGCTTCTTTTCTGCATGATGGAGCTTTAACCTGCATTAGTGAACGACACGGTGAAGTGTGTTCGAAATGAGTGAATATTTTTCATTTAAAACGTCTCATATTCGACATCTTATGTTTTCTATGTTCTATTGTGAATAAAATATGGGATATTTATGAAAGTTGATTAGATTTACTTTTTTTTTTTTTTTTACATTTTATGCAGCTTCTCAACTTTTTTGGACTTGGGGCAGTAAATGAGTTCATAAAAAATACATTTGACTCTTTTTCACCAAAAGTGTCAGTCTGCGACACAATGTTTTCTCTACAAATGTTCGTACAGTGTTTACTGTTGTGTTTACTGTTGGGGAGTGAGTGGCGAAACCATGGTGATGCCACAGTCGTCCATGTTCAGGCGTCCGAGAGACCACATCTGTCCACCCTCTTGGTGCGGGAAGGGAGACGGAACTAATTACCTGTCTGTGTAGTTTCACCTGTTGTCCAACGTCCCTCTGGTACAACTTCAGCCATCAGCCACAACATTAAGACCACCTGCCTAACATTGCGTAGGTCTCAACAACAGGAGCCTCTCTTTGGGACCGAACCAGATGGTCCGGCCCTCTCTCTCCACATGCATCAGTGAGCCTCGGGCACCCATGACCCATTCTGGAGAAGCTCCATCACAATAAGACCTCAGACCCTTACTCACC
>JBBIGC010000001.1:18021316-18036464 GCA_037576955.1 Lepidarchus adonis
TATTATTATTATTATTATTATTATTATTATTATTATTATTATTATTATTATTATTATTATATTATTATTATTATTATATTATTAAAACAATAATCAATAATTTTTTAATAAACATTTTACTTTCTCTCTCTTTTGCTCTCTCTCTGTCTCTCTCTTTCTTTCTTTCTTTCTTTCTTTCTTTCTCTTTCTTTCTAGATTTTTAGCTTTCGTAAGTTGTGGGCCTTCACGGGACCTGGGTTCCTGATGAGCATTGCCTTTTTGGACCCTGGCAATATTGAATCTGACTTAGAGTCTGGAGCTATAGCTGGATTTCAGGTCTGTTCAAATGAAACGATACCAATTTCTGTCATTTTTTGTGTGTGTTTGTCAGCACATCTGAACCCCTCTAGTCTTTGTTCATGCCTTTCCTTATGCAACAGCTCCTCTGGGTACTCTTGTGGTCCACTGTCATTGGCCTTTTACTTCAGAGACTGGCTGCTCGTCTTGGAGTTGTCACAGGGATGGATTTAGCAGAAATCTGCCACAGAGAGTACCCACGTGTAAGTTACTATGTTTTATGAACTTTCTGACAATATAAGTCAGAAATGTAGTGAATTCTACGGATGTTGAAAAGGTTCTAAATTTTTCAGTTAATGAGATTTGTTTTTTATATTTGTTATATTTATGTTTGAAAATAAATGGTGCATTCTATAGATACTCACCACCTTGACTGATTTGAATAAACTTTTAGGCTTAATTTTGTTTCAAAGCTATTGTACAACAGCTTTAGCAAACACTAATGCCCTATCACACCACTATTAATAGTTTCCCAATAAATCTTTTTTTGTGTGGTTACCTATATTTTTTTCCCTAAGGCCTTGTCCACACAGACGTTCAAATCTTGGACCATGCTTGATTGACTTCAAAATGACGTTAAATTTGTGCTTGTTTGCCTTTACCTGTAGTTTAGACTGTAATGCCATATTTTTACCTATGGGGGCAGTAATGAGACAGTGATATTGTATATGAATACAGGGTGAATTTGAGTTACATCACACTCGACAGACAACAATTTGTGGTTTAATTAAAAAATTGGCATTTGAGCTCCAAGTTGTTGTGGCATTTGGCGTGTTTTTTTGGCGAGCAATGCGTTATGTTACTCGTTCATGCATGTTGCCAGTTGTTAATAAAACACAGTGCTGTTTGATAAAGCCTCTGCTGCATCACTACAAACTTTATTATTCTAGTTACAACTTAGATCAAAAATCGACTTCTAACGCACTCTGAGGAACAGAAAATGCATATGTTTCTTTCTTTGTGCTCATCAGGAATTACTGCAGAAATGAAAGCCATTAAAAAGTGATAATGCAAAAAAAATTTTTACATCATCTGAACACGCAGCCTACCGAACGTGAGTCCTGAAAGTTGGTGTGGACGTTCATATTCACTCCAACATGCAGAAACACTGTGGCTGTTCAATCCTCACCTGATGCCACAAATGTCAGAAAAACGATTGACTCAGATGCTCGTGTGGACAAGGCTTAATTGTTGCTATTTGTTTTTTATGGCCAAAGTTTAACTGTAACAGATCTGACAGACATCTTTGTTATTTGAAAGTTTCATTTTTGGCATATTTGCATAATCAAATTTACACCTGGCAGGAGTTTGTACATTTGAGCGCTTTATTTTACCAATCTAAAGATTCTTTATTAGTGCCTTAATTGTGAGTTAGTAATGACTGCTAAAGATCCTCAGTTATAAAGGTATTTGTCAGTAGGAGTTGTGTAAATCACACTGCTACTGGACTCTGGACACACCCCATCACAAAAAGTGCACTACAACAAAATGTGACCTCTCCATTCACTTACCCACACATGGAGCAACAGGCAGTTATTAGCAGCACTAGAGAGCAGTGTAGTGTGCAGTACATTGTTCAAGACCTCTGCCTGGAACCTTCCAATGTCAAGAGCAAGGTCCTAACCACTAGGCCACCACTGCCCAACTATCTGACTGATCTGGGTTTGGTGCCAGGTGCCAGGAGAACACGACCTAGTGGAATGTGTAGTGCCCACAGTAAAGTTTGGTGAAGGATTGGTGTTGGTCTAGGGCTGTATATCAAGATTTAATTTAGCTACAGCAGCAAAATTCTTTACACAATTATGTATTTCCTATGCACCAATTGAAGTGTATTACTATCTTTATACTGTATTAGCTCCTTGTATGTGCATTAAGAACCATCCCTTACTGCCACCAGGGGCCTCGAATCATTATATGGCTGATGGTGGAATTGGCCATTATCGGGTCTGACATGCAGGAGGTCATCGGTACTGCCATTGCCTTTAATCTGCTCTCTGCTGGAAGGTACCACACACTCACTGTCAAAATTATATTCTTGGTATTATCAGAATCAGAATCAGACTGAGGCTTTATAAGCCAAATAAGTCTATAACGTGTTTAAAAACAACATGTTATCATTAGTGCAGCAGCTCTTGATTACACAGTAACTGATAATAGAAGTTTTACACATGATGATTTACACACCCATAGATTCACACACCCATAGATTTACACACCCATTGGAGTCAAGGCTTCACTGCTGTGTTCTAGGATAAACGAGTCATGGGTTGAACCAGGTCATTACTCTGTTGAACCAGGCCATTGTGCAACCATGTTTGTCAGGGCCAGGTCGGCATAACAAATAACTTGCACATTTATAGAATGCACATGTTTTCTATTTACGTACATAAATACATTAATTTTCATATGGAGCCCTTAAGGCAATGTACTGTAAGTTCAGACAACTGCGCCGATTACATTTTGGAAAGTGGACACTGCTGCACATTGCTACACATTGCCTTTGTGTTCATTTTAGAAATTAACACAAATATAAATCTCTGGGTAAAAAGTATGTAACCTGTAGAGTACAGCAACTAGACAGGAAATAGGAATGCTGTGAAACAATATCAAATGAAATTAATATGAAGTCAAATTATATGGAATTACTCTTAATTGTTAAGTGCAAAAAAAACAACAAAAAAGAAAAGTTGTAGTGGCCCAGCAATGCTTTCTTGTTTTGGAAGTTTGCAGATCAAGCAGGGTGGGTTGAACAACAATGGTCATTTCTGCTGATAACACACTGCAGTTTGTGGATAGTTGGTTTGATGGCACCAGATCAAGAGCAATAATGTATAGTAGCCAGCAAAGAGCTTTTACATGGTAAAACTTTTACAAAAACAGATGCCACATTAAAAACCCAGACACTGAAGGTTTCCATCCAGAAATAATGAGTAATAATTTGACCTACTGTGCTTTCATCACATTTACAGAATTCCTCTGTGGGGTGGAGTAATCATCACCATTGGAGATACACTTATTTTCCTTTTCTGTGATAAGTGGGGTGGGTCCATTTAATTGAAATCTAATACATTCATTTGCTGTAACTAAAACAAACAAACAAACATCAAAATGTTGTGCCTAACTGTACACGACTGAATGATAGGGCTGAGGAAGCTGGAGGCTTTCTTTGGATTTCTTATCACTGTCATGGCTGTCACCTTTGGATATGAGGTACAAATATTATAAAACTTTGACCATGTGTTATTTCCTGATCTGATTCATCTTGGTAGTGTCTTCTGAACATCTACTGCTTACTTTTACACTGACATTACTGAGAAGCATCCTAATGCATAAAAGCATGATGGTAAGAGAAAACAAATTCTAATGTAAATCTACATATTCTTTTCTTTCAGTATGTGATTGTGGCTCCAGATCAGGTGGAGGTTCTAAAAGGCATGTTTATTCCATACTGCCGGGGCTGTGGATCAGCACAGCTGCTACAGGCTATTGGAATAATTGGTGCTATAATAATGCCCCATAATATTTACCTGCACTCAGCCCTTGTTAAGGTAAGAACATGAACTGTGTTTGGCATGTTGACAAGTAGAACTCTTAATCATTTACTACAAGTACAGATACTGTTCATTATTATTAATATTACAATTAATATTACTAATATTACTATTATTTATTATTATCGCTACTACCACAACTACTGCACATCTCTGACCTCACCACTATGTATATATATATCCCTACTCTGTGTCCTATTTGTTTGACTTATGCTGCAACTCTGTGTCATCTTTGTTTGATTTGTTTGATTGGGCTGTTTTTAAGCAGGAGCCTCGTCATCTCGTAATACTATTACTACTACTACTGCTGTTACTGCTAATTTTACTACTACTACTACTACTGCTCCTGCTGTTACTGCTAATTATACTACTATTACTACTACTACTGTTACTGCTACTACTTTTACTACTACTACTGCTGTTACTGCTAATTATACTACTATTACTACTACTACTACTGTTACTGCTACTACTTTTACTACTACTACTGCTGTTACTGCTAATTATACTACTATTACTACTGCTACTACTGTTACTGCTACTACTTTTACTACTACTGCTGCTGTTACTGCTAATTATACTACTATTACTACTACTACTACTGTTACTGCTACTACTTTTACTACTACTACTGCTGTTACTGCTAATTCTACTACTACAACTACTACTGCTGTTGTTACTGCTAATTCTACTACTACTACTTCTGCTCCTGCTGTTACTGCTAATTATACTACTACTACTACTACTACTACTACTGTTACTGCTACTACTTCTACTACTACTACTACTGCTGTTACTGCTAATTCTACTACTACTACTACTACTACTACTGCTGCTGCTCTTACTGCTACTACTACTACTACTACTACTACTGCTGCTGCTGTTACTGCTACTACTACTACTACTACTACTTCTACTACTACTGTTACTGCTAATTCTACTATCTTTTTTACTATTTTACTATCACTAATAATACTAATACTACTCCTTTTTAAAAATATAAATCCCAGCTGACTATAGGCACAAGGCAGGGCCTAGACAGGAGGCCAAACCATTACAGTGCTAAAGTAATTAAGTATAATGTAATGTTTTAATTCACTTGGGCGGCATGGTGGTGCAATGGTGGTGCACTATTACCTCACAGTGAAAATGACTGGTGGATGGTCTGGGTCTGAATATCTGTGTGGTTTTCTGACTAAAGCTATGTATGTACAACAGTGAAATGCGATGCCGCTAGATATAACTGTGTGACCTGGGATGGACTGGGTACCTGTCCATTACCCCCTGCTACCCTTGATAAGAATCGGCAACTCAGAAAATAGATAAAAATAGATCAAAAATGATTGATAGCTGATTGATCAAATGAAATTTATTTATTTGGTGTGTAACATATCCTTCATGTATCATCTGGTCTGGTTTCACCAAGGTCTGATATACTGTCTTCTTACTTTCTGCAGTCACGGCAGATAGACCGAACTAATACAAGGGAAGTAAAAGAGGCCAACAAGTACTTTTTTATTGAGGCCAGTATTGCACTTTTTGTTTCCTTCCTCATCAATGTTTTTGTGGTGGCTGTCTTTGCAGAGGCATTTTATGAGAAAACAAATATGCAAGTGGTAAGTATTGCCCAACCTTTACTCTTGGTCAAGAGATAATAAGATCATTGACTGGTTATGGAAATTCTATGATTATGCAAGAGGTCATTTAAATAGTACTCCAAGTTCATAGATGCTCAGATATTTTTAAAAAATCAGATCAAGAGATTTAGTCTCCAATGACAATAATGTGTGGAATTAGGAGGCATATATATGTTCCCAAATGACCATTTACCTTCAAATTACCATTAAATTACCATTTACTGTACATGTAAAATAGTCCATGCTAAAAAGAATATTACAGCAAGAAGTTTATGTTATGTGCTATATTTACAGTTATGAATATCTACAGTTACAGTTATATATAGTCATGAGAAAAAGTTAGGGCACCCTATGACAGCCTGTGTGTTTTTCTAACATTCTTGAACATATGGATATTTAATCTCAATTTTAGCAATACTGAGAAAATCACACAGATGTAGCACATCAGGAAGGAGGTTTGCCCTATTTAAAGCTAAGACATTAAGTTTGGTGGCTCCTGGCTGTTGAGGTTAGAGTGAACAGCATGGTGAGATCCAAAGAGCTGTCTGAGGCCTTCAGAAAGAAGACTGTACCTGGTTATAAGTCTGGTAATGGATATTAAAAGATCTCAAAATAATTTGCAATCAGCCATTCCACTGTCTGGAGGACTTCCAAAACATCTGCCACCATGCCCTGGTCTTGCAGTCCAAACAAGTTCACCCTGAGAAGCGACTGCAAGATGCTAAAAGAAGTCTGCAAAAACCCTAAAATGGCATCATGGGACCTACAGCAGACTCTTGCTACTGTTAATAAAAATGCCTCTACAATCAGAAAAAAACTGCACAACTGTAACTTGCATGGGAGGTGTACAAGGAGGAAACCTTCCCTCTCTAAAAGAAACAACGTCATACTGAAGTTTGCCAGAGAGAACATGCTGGTCAAAAGTTTTAGAACACGCCATTTTTCCAGTGTTTACTGGTAATACAGACAGGTCTGTTACAATAAAAAATCTTAAATGTTAAAGTTAAAAATAAAAACTTATATTTGATGAACATTTTTCAGGAATGAAGGACCTGCTTAATATACAGCTTTCCTGAAGTATAGGAAATAAATGAAGCCCTAAAACTTAATGCAAATAATTCCTTAAGGTACAAATGGTTTACAGATTTACTGTTGCCCCATTCAGTCCAGTTCATCCCAAACCTGTAACTGAGCTGCTATTGAATCTGCTGTAGAGTTCTTTTCTTCTAATGTTCTGCTCATTCTCTTGCTGTGTGTTTTTGTTTCTGTTCTTTTCCTCCACATTGTGATCTCCATATACAGTACTACTTCCTGCTCTACAGTACTGTACTAATACTGCATCAGAGGGTGGAGGAACAAAGTGTTCCAGCTCTGCCTTTCTTCACACAGAGGGGTTTGTAGGTCATCAGCAGAACTTGGAAAAAGCGCCGATGAGAATTGTTTATATTAAACCTCAAGGCTTCATTGACTTCATTGAATTCACCAGGTTCTTAATGTTTGCTGGAACTCATGCTGTCTATGAATCTGCATATTAATTCAGTGTTTGGTGACCTAAAGTTTTTATTTATGATGGATTTCTTTATTGTAAACATTTACCTTTGTGCCATTTAAGGTTACTTACTGTAACAGAACTGTTTAAATTACCAGTAAACACTGGAAAAATAGAGTGTTCTAAAACTGACCGGTAGTATAGACAAAAACCAGGATTTCTGGAATAATATTCTTTGGATACATGGGTCTAAAAATGAATGATTTGGACATCAGAACAGAGGACAGAACAGAGAGATGTCTGGCGAAAACCATATACAGCATTCCAGGAAAAGAACCTCATACCAACTGTGAAGCATGGAGGTGGAAGTGTCATGGTTTAGGTATGTTTTGCTGCAGCAGGAAATGGCCAGCTCACCATTAAAGAATCCACCATGAATTCTACCGTGCTTTAGAGGGAGCTTGAGGAGCATGTGAGATGTTTTAAAACATTAAAATTGAAGTGGAACTGAACCCTGCAAATGATTCAAAACATAGCAGTAAATCCACAAAGCACTTGAAAAAGGAGAGTCCTGGAGTGGCCGAGTCAAAGCCCTGATCTTAATCCCATTGAGATGCTGTGTGGTGACTTAAAACAGCATGTACAACTAAGAAACCCCTCAAACATCTCACAGCTTAAATATTTCTGCATTCAGGAGTGGGGCAAACTTTCCTCAGACAGTTGTCAGAGACTGGTAGATGGCTACAATTTTAGCCAAAAGGTGCAACCTTACTTGTTTCCTTACTTTTTCCTTACTTAGAATACACATTTTTGTTGATATACTTTGTTTAATGAATTATTAAGATTAGCTTTTGTTATTTACCTGCAATTAAATCACTTTCTTAGAAGTTTTTTATTGTTTATTGTCTTATATATTTATACTAGTACAAAATACATTTAAATGTTTTTTCACAGCAATAGTAACCCACCATCCCACTTTTTGTTTCTTTTGTTTAACTATGTTTTTTTTCTGCTGTCATGACTTGAAAATCTGATTATGCCTCAAAAATCGACATTTTAAAGGGTTCACTTACTTTCAAGCATAACTGTAAATATCTGCATGTTTTCCATGATTATAAATCCTCATGAAGCAATGATTTCCTGATGTAAATCCCATATAGTCAATTGTCAAGTCAATTTTATTCATACAGCGCTTTTTACAACTGACGTTCTCACAAAGCAGCTTTTACAGAGTTTATAGAATTCGGGTCAGAGCCTCAATGAGCCAAAGGTTCATTAAAATCCCTGATTATAAGAAGAAACCTGCGAGTGAGTAATAAAAATAGATAAAACTGTGAAGAAATACGATTAAGAGTTCAATCTGCAGTTCCTTAGGTGAGATCAGATATACCATAATGCTTTTTGTAGAACAAAACTGCACTGACACCCCAGGCAACAGAATTACCATGCTGCTTGCCTAACTGTCAGGACAGGACAAAAAAAAAAAAAAGATATACCATAATGCCTCATTGTTTTACAGAACCAACAGTGCAATCAGTCCGGAAGTCCATATGCAGACCTCTTCCCACAAGACAACACAACATTAGAGGTTGAAATCTACAAAGGGGTATGTCAAAAAAAGTAAAAAAAAGTTTTAGTAAAGGAAATACTATGGAACATGGAACCTTGTTTATTTATTAACCTTTATTCAGCCATGTAATAATAATTCTTGAGCTTTATAGTGTCTTGGCCAAGACAGACAGAGACTTAAAACATTAACACACAAGCAAAAGCCAACCACAATATCATACCCACAAACAGACTTCAGAAATGTGAAAAAATGTGGAAGAGTTTGAAGGGTATGAATACTTTTTCAAGACACTATGTATATATCCATTCAAATTAAATAAGTGAATAATTCTGTATCCAGTCTAACAGATTTTGGTAGCTGAAAATGTTTTTATTCCTAAACACAGGGTGCAGTTTTGGGTTGTTTCTTTGGCCCTGCAGCTCTTTATATCTGGGCTATTGGAATACTTGCTGCAGGACAAAGCTCCACCATGACTGGCACGTACGCTGGCCAGTTTGTGATGGAAGTAAGTCAACCTAAACACATGCACCTGGTTTCACATTTCCTGTCTGTTACAGACAACATACAGCTTGTGGTGCAGACATGCTTAGACATGTTCCTGGTATTTCGCTGTCTTGTTTTCTCTTTTACTTTCATCACCCTTTTCCTTTTTTTTCCCTGTCGATGTTGCACAAAGGGTTTCATCAAGCTGAAGTGCTCCCGCTTTGCTAGAGTGTTGCTGACACGTTCTATTGCTATCGTCCCCACCCTTTTGGTGGCCTTCTTCAAGGATTTAAAGGACTTCACTGTCATGAATGACTTACTGAATGCACTTCAGAGCATACAGGTTGGTCAGGGTTTAAATGATTGCAGATAATTTACGCTAAAACTTGCAGTTAATAATGGCTGTTTGGGCCCATATCATACATACCATATACAAGGGTAAACGCATTGTTAATTTTTTCCTCCTTTTTTTTAAACAAACAGTTGCCATTTGCTTTATTCCCGATTCTGACTTTCACTAGCCTGATGCCAGTCATGAATGATTTTGCAAATGGACTGTGAGTATTACCATTTATAAAATATAATAAAGTAATAAAGTATTTGTTGGATTATGGTTCACAACACTGCACAACAAATGTTTTGCTTCATGAACACTGTTGGTTGTTTCTAATAGATGTTTGGGTGCAGATCACAAGTATCACATCAGAATTTACCCATTATGTACCATTATAGAGAAATCTTCAGTTTTGTCATGATTTTTTCTTATATTTGTATCCAAACAATGTTACGCTCCCGTAAGTGAATTATCATCAATGGTTTGGGAAGGCTAGGCATGTCCAGGAATGGAATCAGGCCAAGTTGGAAGCTGTTCTGTGGAAGATGATATCCTGGGCATGCCGAAACCACCAGAGGATTGGACCTAAAAGGAACCTGTAATGCAGGATACTGACAGTGACACTGACCTGGATTTTCAACTGTGCTCATCAGGCGATCCACATCTGATAACATTTGGCCCTGTCAAAAGCAAAAGCCTACCTGCTGGGCTTAAGACTGCAGGAATGGTGTTTGCTGTCACGAAGTTGACAGTCTCTGTTTCTGTTGTGACATTGAAGGATTGTTCTCAGCCTTTGGATGTGATCACAACCTAAAAGAGTGGCATCTCATCATTGATTCGTCAGTGTTAAGCCTGAAAGCTGTTCTGCTACACAATGGCAATGTCCATCCTTCAGTATCTGTTGGCTATGCAGCACACATGAAAGAAACGTATGAGAATATGGAACTGTTGTTAGTCCAGTATACCAGGTACAACTGGAATATCTGTAGAGATCGTTGTAAAGTTACTGTTACTAGGACTTCAGCTCAGTTATACAAAGTACTGTTGTTTCATCAGTGAATGGGAACAGCCATGCCAAAGTGTAGCCCAATTCTCCACAAAACTGGCCACTCCGTTAGTTCCAGGACAGAAAAATGTGGCACATGACTCGCTTGTTCAACCCAGCAAGACATTTTGCCACCTCTTCACAAAAAACTGGGACTTATGAAGAATTTTGTGAAAGCAATGAACAAGAAAGGCAAAGCTTTTGTTATTTAAGACAGATGTTCCCAAGAATAACTGATGCCAAGATCAAAGAGGGCATTTTGGTTGGCCCCCAGATCAGACATGTTAAGAGTGACAAGTGGTTTGAAGATCTGTTGGGCTGGAATAAACTGCCTGGAAAGCCTTCAAACACAAATTTCTGGGCAATTACAGAGCCCCAAACTACATTCAGCTGGTAGACAAACTTCTCAAAGCATACAAGACAATTAAGTGCAAGATGTCACTCAAGAATTATTTCCTCTACTCACACTTGGACTTCTTCCCCACAAATGTGAACCCAGTGAAAGGTTTCACCAGGACATTGCTTCAATGGAGAAACGATACCAGGTTCAACTGGAATCCATCAAAGCTCGCTGACTTCTGTTAGACATTGCAAAAGGATGAACCAGACACTGGATACAAAAAAAAATCAGGAACAAAACTTTTAGTTCTCTTAGCTTATGTGAAATGTAAATGTGACTAAATACGTTATTGTCAGTAAACATATAAAAGTCTATATCTTAGAGTTCCTACGTGATCCAAGAAAACCAAAACTGTTTTTGCATATCCAGTTGGTACCTGTAACAATCAGCAAAAACATTTCAGGAAGCAATTTTTAAAACGTTGTGCAGTGAGTGCAGTCTTGAAACCAGCTCAAAGCACTCACCAAAGAAATGTTCACTATGTTTATAATATTTAATATAGACTGAAATTAAAAGATAATCTTGAATATGTATAAAGTAATACACAGGAGGAAGTGCTTCATTGTGAGATTTCCTATTATATCATTACTTATTACTTGATTATCATGATTTAGAACTGAAGGGTTTTTAACATTTCATTTTCAAGATTTTTCTTCATTTTCATGAAATTTAAAATTGTCAATAGTATATTATAACTAAAACCACCTTTATTAGAGAAGAAACCTGTATTTCCCATTGTACATCAGTGATTTGATAAACTCTTACACATTAAAATTCTATAATTTGTAATAAGCTCTTCATATATGATCGTAATCACATGCCTTTTATTTGTATTACAGAATGTCTAAAATTGGTGGAGCTCTGACAACCCTGGGTATCTGTGTTATAAATATATACTTTGTTGTGGATTATGTAAAAGGTCTCAAAAGTGTACCGATTTATGTCACCACTGGTGTCATTTCCATTGCCTACTTGTGTTTCATTTTCTACCTGGTGAGTGTGCTAATTTACATTTTATACATTTACCTTACTCCTTATATTTAAAATATGTCTAAAGTAATGTTAAAAATTGCTATCCATTATATTAAGAGCCTTTTAAAAAATATTTAACAAAGACTTATTTATGCTGTTCTAAAACACATTTTATGAATTATTTAAAGGTCTCTGGAAGTGCTATACTTATAACTGACCAGTGTTAATGATTAGATTGTAGATGTAAAACAGAGAATTTTTTCCTTTTGGGTAATAATTTAAGTGAACAGCACATTTACAATTAAACTTTTCCTGTCTCTCGAGGGATGGAAGTGCTTAATTGCCCTTTTTGCCCCTTGTCTGGGTGGAAGCTGGCGAATGAGGGAGCAACGAGCAGTTCTTACCGAGGATCATTCAGACACTGATTCTTGAACAAATGCTCAAGGCTTGTGCATATCACTTTTTTTCCTTCCAATACACATTTCCATTTAAATGTCATATCTTTTTATAAGGTATTGCACACTTGTATTCAACACTAACTCTTCCTGTCATGGTATACTGCTGAATCTTTTCTGAAATTGTGGTAAAGTACACTCTTCAAATCAGGGATTCCATATGGTTATTTGTTTTGTCATTGAAATTAGTTATATAAGTCTCTTATGTCTTATGTCTCTTTGATGTTAATTATTGGGGCACATATACAGGTGGCAAGAAACGGCTGCTGCCCAAGAATTGGTGTTTCTGGGGCCACACCCAAAGTCATATTTGGGGGCCCCAATTAAATATGTTTATTTAATTTAATTTTCCTGGTTGTGCCTCAGCAGAAGTGTGTTTATCGGGTTGGCCAGAAAATATTTCTATCCAAACTGTCAGTTTCATAAGAAGGAATGATAACACTAGTTTTAAATAACATCTCATCCACAGTAACCATAACTTGTATCGGACATTCCTGTAAGGGAGTCGGGACGAGTCGTTCTCTCTAACGGGCTGGCAGGCAGGTGCCCCTCCCCAGAGTTGTGATGCCGTCTGCAAGTGGGATCATCCCATAAAAAGCTGCAGCCTGACATTGTGTTTGCATTTTGCCGTAACATCATGCCACCATTATTACCGCACCTTGTTTGTTGTCCATTCCTTTTCAGCAGGGGGTTGCACAGTTCTTGAAACCCTACACAGTAGGGGTGGGAATCGCAGGGTATCTCACGATACGATATGCGATATGTGGTCCACGATAATGATAATATCCCGAAACCACGATATCGCGATAATCAATATATCGCACGACAATGACGTAGCGATATGACACAGAAACACGTGGATAGTAACTAACAGCAACGCTATTGTCACATTTCCTATATTTGCTTTGCGACCACGATCAGAAGCTCAGAGCAATGGTTACTTCAGTTTCAGGGTTTAATTTCTGCTCCCTTTGTCACTTAGCAAGCTGCGCTAGCATCGTGCTAACAACGTTTACATTTATTCATGTTTCTGATGCTTTGTCCAAAGCATCTTCCAGGTACAGGAACAATCAAGCATAAATTCAGACCTGACAACACTAATGTGAGATTTACAAGGAGTTCGACACATTCCTCTTAGTCATAGAACTGAGACAGAAGTGTATTGCTCCATGATTTGCCCAGCATAGACACGGTCAAAACTAACGCGCATTCCAATTTAACCCTTTCTGTACCGGACACATTATGCAGCAATACGCTTCAGTTTCAGTTCTAAATTATTGTTGAGGACAGTTCAGCAAACGCTACTACTACTGAGACTCACCTCCTTTTTAAAGAAGAAGATGTGTGTGTGTGTGCGTGCGTGCGTGCGTGCGTGCGTGCGTGTGTGTGTACTCACTCTGAACAACTCGCTGGTTGTGAGAGACGCAAAATAATCCACTCTGTTCCATCAATGTTCTAATAGCCAAACTCAGACTGGGGTCTCAGTCAAGCATTTTTGCTTCCAACTGTTGCAGTTTCAAAGTTCAGAGCAAAAACAAGCATCTTCTTCTGCTCTCCAAGTCAATCAATCAATCAAGTCGAGCAGCGCCACCCAGAGGAGAGGAGATGTAGCATCGCCGGTGAGTCAACAAATTAAAATATCGATATTGCCCCCGGCGTATCGATTATCGTATCGCGTGAGCAAGGACGACGATATATCGCAATATCGATATTTTGGCCCATCCCTACTACACAAGCACAATATGTGCTCAGAACTGGCCGGATCTACTTTCTATTTTCCGCCTGAGCGCGAGTGTGCTTCTTTATTTTTATTCCCCCTGCATTTGGGTGCCGCCATTCCGTTCCACACTGACGTCAAAATTTCTTACATTTTCTTCCTTTTTTGCATGCCACTTGAATATGCTTTAAGTGCCACTTGAATATGCTTCAAGTATGCTTTAAAGGGTGCTGACTTAATTGCTAAGAAATTATAGTCTCTTTTGTGTAAAATGAATTAATTGATTAATTTAAAATTTTTACGTAGCTATACATTTACTCAGCTAACTGTGTGTTGATACAAGGTGACACAATTTCATTAGGCATGTGTCTACACTCCACAAACTCTTAAGTTTAGTGAACAAATACTACTCATTTACACTTCAATAACAAGAAATCATGACTTTTCTGTGTGCACCAGCTTTTTTCCAGCTCAAAACAGTCCTAACACTGCTCTGTACAGTCGCAGTTTAAGGTGAGAGACTATGGGTGGAAAAAAGCAGCCTTTTCTTGACCTTTTCAGGTTTTATTGACTCTGAGTCATATACTATAATTGAATCAGTACATTTCATTTCTGAGTAAACAACAGCAGTCTTCAAATACCGTATTTTCAGCACTGATAGGCGCACCTAAAAGCCTTCAATCGAACGGAGTTGGTTTGTATTCTATTAATACAGTTTGACTGACTTTGTCTGACTGTTTTGTTGACATTCCCTTTAGCGCAGCTCCATCTAGTGAATGCATAACGCAACCCCAGCCACTACTGTAGCTTCTATTCTATACGCCTTATAATGCAGTGCGCCTTACATATGAAAAATAGGCAATTTATTGAAGGTGCGCCTTATAATCCGGTGCACCTTATAGTGCGGAAAATACGATATGTACTGTACATGTAGTACTGTATGTGTGTAGTTTATGCATTTAACCTTTATTTTATTTCTTATAATATTGCTTTTTATGCTTATTTTATTTCTGGATTGAATGGCCTCTGTTTATGACAATGTGCTTTATAAATAAACTTGCCTTGCCTTTTTGAGTATTTACCTGTCACGATTGTAGGTTGGAAGGACACAAATGCAGGAGTTTTGAAACAAAAAGAAAAGACTTTAATAAGTCAAAAG
>JBBIGC010000001.1:18183431-18200165 GCA_037576955.1 Lepidarchus adonis
ATGGAGATCACAATGTGGAGGAAAAGGCAGAAACAAAGACACTGAGAGAATGAGCAGAATATTAGAAGAAAAGAACTTGACAGTAGATTCAGTAGCAGCTCAGTCTACAGACTTCAGCTCCATCAGCTGGTTTGGGATGAACTGGACAGAATGGGATAAAAGTAAAGGTTAAACCTATTGCACCTCAAGGAATTAATGAAGTTTTAAAGGTTCATTAAGTAAGTTAAGCAGGTCCCTCATTCCTGAAAAAAGTCTGTCAAATATAAATTGTTGTAAATATGTTATAAATTTATGATTTTTGTGACTTATTAACATTTAAGGGTCTTTATTGTAACATAAATGTATATATTACCAGTAAACCAGGAAAAATGTCAGGTTCCAAACATTTTAGCTGATAGTGTATATGATGTGGGCACTGCTTGGTCGTTTATATGTATTTGGATCATATTTATTTGCATTTCCTCTGTTTGTGGCTGCAGTTAATGTTGTTTAGTGATGCAGTACAATGCTTGTCAGAGTTTTATAGGATTTTACACTGCCCAGTTACAGATCATGTAAATGGCTGTTTGTGGGCTCTGTGGTTGTTGGGTCAGGTCCAAAACATAATAAAGCCATTTATATCCCTTACTGGTTTGAGACACTGCACTGATAGATGATAGTTTACACATTAAAGAGCCCTATACACAGTATTAATGAATATTCCAACAATGAATGTAGCATATACGATTGTTCTTGTGATGTAACAAATCCACATTTATTAAACAGCCACTTATTCAAACAGTGCAGTTCAGTTCTGCCCATTTACACTGAAGTAACAAGCAGTGTTTTGGTCCAGACTTCCATAAAGCTGGGAATTACCATCTTTAATTGTGCTGCTGGCAAAGAGTTATCAGGCAGGAACAATGTGCAGGGACAAGTGCTAAAACTGAAAGCCCACACACCCAATCAGACCCGGGACCCTCAACACGAGAGCTGGAGATGTTACCACTAAGCCATTAACTGTCACATGTTGCTGCCCTGTCTGTTTTTGCCAAGTGCTTTTGTGTTTCCTGTCACATGGTCTGATTCTGTTCACACCCATCACCAGGTGCCCCTTGTTTCCTATAGAGTATTTATTCCCCTGTGTCCTATGTCTTTGTGTTGGTGATTGCCTGTTCATGTTCGTACAAAACTTTAAAGCACTCAGTTCTGACAGATTGTACTGTTGTTGCTTGTTGTGTCACTGCTCTATGCTCACTAATGATGACTCAGCCTCATGCTGGCACAGAAGTGGCTGTGATGAGGTACCAACCTGTGGTTTGATTGTGGCATCTGTTGCGTTTCATTAAAAAGCTATTAAGGGCAGAAGGTGTTCACAGAGTCGACGGGGTTCTGTCCCCAGACTGTTGCTCACATCTCGCCTCTTGCACCATCTCCCGTGAGTTAATATCCCAAACCAAATCTTCTGCTCAGGCGTGACAACCTGTTGGGCCAGTGTCTAAGCAGAATATCACATTCAACAAAGGCAGCCAAGTCAGGAGTGAGCCATTTCCACTTGAATGGCTTGGAGAGCGTGATGCGCCACAGATCTGCCTGAAGTGCTTGTTGTAAGTGTTCTTGTTCTTGAACTGGACAAACCTTCACCCATAAGGTATTAATTCCTTATACTGACGACTTCCTGTTTAATGATGAGTCATCTTTTCAGTAAAACTTTGGATTGTAAGATAAGAATTAAAAAATTTAGTTTTGAGAGTGAGGAACGGAAGTGTGGACCAACCTACAGGCTCTTGCAGTTTGAGATGAAGCATCTGGAGTGTAATTAGGTTTTTCTTCTCTTTTTTCTTCCAGGAAGACCCTAGACACCTTCCCTGCCCGAAGGATGACTTTACAGCGGGAGAAAGGTCGGAGGCAGGCTGTCCGTGGTCCAGCGTTCATGTTCAATGCGCGTGGGAGCAGCCTGACTGCTGAGGAGGAGCGCTTTCTGGATGCTGCGGAGTATGGCAACATTCCGGTGGTGCGCAAAATGCTTGAGGAGTCGCCCACACTCAACGTGAATTGTGTGGATTACATGGGCCAGAATGGTCTGCAGCTCGCGGTGGGAAATGAGCACCTGGAGGTGACCGAGCTGCTCCTGCGGCGTGAGAACCTGGCACGAGTGGGAGATGCTCTTCTGCTGGCCATCTCCAAGGGTTACGTGCGTATCGTAGAGGCCCTGCTGGGCCACCCGTCACTGGCCGGTGGAGAGCGTCTCACCTGCAGCCCCTGCGAGCTGCAGGACGACGACTTCTACTCGTACGACGAGGACGGCACGCGTTTTTCCCCGGACATCACGCCCATCATCCTTGCTGCCCATTGTCAGAAATACGAGGTGGTGCACATGCTACTGATGAAGGGTGCACGCATTGAGCGGCCGCACGATTACTTCTGCAAGTGCGCCGACTGCACAGAGAAGCAGAGGAAAGACTCCTTCAGCCACTCCCGCTCCAGGATCAACGCATACCGTGGCCTGGCCAGCCCTGCTTACCTCTCGCTTTCTAGTGAAGACCCTGTCCTCACTGCCCTGGAGCTCAGCAATGAGCTTACCAAGCTGGCAAACATCGAGAAGGAGTTTAAGGTAGGATGGCCATTCTGCAATATTAGGCAAACCTTTTATTTTTACACAGTTGCTTGGCAAAAAAATTCCCTTCATCTAATTAACCATTATTTTAAATCTGGACAATATGTGACAACATGTAACATACTGTGCATACTGTTATAGATAGCAGAATGCAAATGAAACCACATACAGGGAGTTCTTGGGTTATGTCGGACTGGACATATGGTGATTCGTGGTCTGTTCTGACGTATGATATTTACGATGTAAAACCAAGTTTTACCAAGTTTGTGTGGGAACTAGTTGGCAAGTGGAGCAGACAAATACACGCGGTGTCACATATGAGGAAGATGGCATTTTGCATTCACTAGGTGCTTATTTTGACTTACGGTGAAAATAACGTCATGTTCAGAGGAACGGATCTCCGATGTAAGTCCAGGACCCCCTGTAATGTCGTTTTAGCTCATCTAGCAGATGTGAGGATTTAGTCATGTATTTTGTACATAGCTAATTGACAAGATGTAAGCTTCCATTTCTGATTGGCTGCATTAGTACATTAAATTTCAGACATCAAACTTGATTGACTAATTACAGGTAAGGGGAAAGTTATATATCTAGCTATCTATTGCTCTATGTGTGAAACAGATTTTCTTTTATATTGTCTTTAGATGAAGGCACATCGTTGGTATGTTCATTCTCGTGCATGGAAATACAGTCATATGCAAAAAGTTTGGAAAACCATGAATCAAATGACACAATTTGTTCATTTTGTAAGGGAAAATAAGTAGATTTTTCTAAAACTGTTCACTATTTATAATTATTTGCTAAATTTAATATGTTAGGGGGGGACTTAGAAACTCCCCGGCCACAGTGTCACATTTTTCCTAAATGTTATTCAGTAATCAAATGTGTTAAAGTACGTAGTGGACATGTTTTCACTTTGACCGGGAGTGCCCAATTGTTGTTTTTTTGCATATGACTGTAAAAGCATGGCTTTGAAAAATGTTGTAGAATTCCTAGCTTGTCTGAAAGGCCCATGTAGATTCATTGCTATTGCCAGAGCTAGCAGATTGTAAAGAGACAGATATAAATCAAACTTTCATATAAATCTAGGTCTCCCAGGAAGAACCTGATGAACTATGGCAATGTGGTCTGCGTTTATTAATGACAGTCTGTACCTTCCTGTCAGTAGCTGAAATTCATGATTGGCATCCTCACTGCAAGCACATCAGCAACACAAAATCTTCATTTGCATATGACATAACTGTTCATAAACCTTGAAGATGATTCCTGATTCATTTATAAATTTTAATTTGAACTCCTGTTCATCATTGTGTTTATGTTTTTGTGTTGTGTTTTTTTGTGGGCTCTTGCTGGCGACAGGATAAAAAGAGGCATAAAAAAGACACCACGCAGCACAATTGCTTCTCTCTGGTAAATATGTTTAACTACCTAACAATTAATTTGAATGGAGAAAACACAGTGTGTCTAAGCATTATATAGGGCTGATTTATATTGGGGACAATGTCATATTGTTTATTGTTTTAGGCAACAAATATTGGTATAACAGCAAAAAAGAGAAAAAAATTAATCCAAAATATGACCTAAAACATAATCCATTTTCACAAAATTATTATTTATTTATTTATTCTATTTATCTTATTTTATTATATTCATTCAAATTCAAGTTTCTATCACAGTATTTTATTGTTATCTCACCCTAGTTTTACCTGTTGCTATCCTATGATGTATGTTATTTTATGTCAAATGTCTCTATGTGCAGTCGCTGCATAAGCAATTTCCTCAGGGACAATAAAGTTTCTGATTCTGATTCTGAAAGTTCTTGAAAGGAGATAAAGAGAGCACATTTAAATAAACAGGACAATAATATCTACCTGTGAGTGGTAAAGGTCTGTCTCGATGATTAGCAGTTAATTTGGTGAAATAAGAATCAGGTGTTTTCAGTCAATGGCATGATGATAATGTGTAAGTAGGTGCAACGTTTTATTTAAAGAACAGGTATCTATCAAAGTGTGATCTTCAAAACTTATTTGTATTATTGTGATTTCTGAAAACATTGGTGTGCATGGGTCAGACTAGAAGGACACAAACCATCTCTAATCCATAATCAGACAGAATATGTATAAACACAAGAAATTCAAGAACATTGTTACCCACTTCAAGAGTGACTTACCAAGAAAGATCAATCCAAGAAGGCATTTAATAGTCCATCAAGTCAACAAAAGTAATTAACCAAAGGTTTTGAAGCAAATTTCAAGCAAGGTCTATCTCACACAGGCTAATGTTAATGTTTGTGAGTTCAGGGATGAGTGTATGGATGAGATCAAAATAAAGTGGGTTTGGTTTAAACAAGAAGTGCAGGAAAGGAAAGCTTTGCATTCTAGCACAAGATGTTATTATGTGTGAAACATGGTGGTGATAGTATCATGGTTTTGGGCTTGTTTGACTGCATCTGAGCCAGGACAGCTTGCCATCATTGATAGAACAATACATTAGGAATGGCATCAGAGAAAATGTCAGGAAATGTCAGTGAATTAATAGAAAGTCTTAACCTTGCACACAAATCTTTCTAACAAAGCATAGTTTTAGAAGTAAAAAGATGTGGTTTTTTAATGACCATAACAAAGTCTTGATTTTTGTATAGTTTTACTGTTTAATTGGGTTCTGAATATCTACTTTTTGAAAATCTGATGACGTTTCAGGTCACATTTATGCAGAAATATTTCATTTTAAAGGGTTCACACTTTTTTAAACACCACTGTACATATTCTGGAGTATAGAGGTGCACAAAAAAACAGCAAAATATTCTAACCATCTTGCTACATATTGTAATTGAAATATATCTTCAAATATATTGAAAACACATTAGAGAACCAAATGAAATCTGTGATTGGTCAGGTGTCAGGGTGCACACAGCACATAGTAAACACTGTGACTTGCTAATGAACAAGGCTCATATTACAGAGACCCTTACCTGTTTTTCCACCAACAACAACAAAAAACTTGCTTTAGGACAATAGCTACAGAAAAAAAGTTCACTATGTTAACACAGAAAACTCCTAAAGTTGCAAAAAATGTCTGTTAAAACTGTCCTAATACAGGAAAACCTTGTTATTGTAGAAATGTTCATTTGTACAAATAGCTGTTTCATTGTCAGTAGAGTACACCTTTAATATGCCACTGTGACAGGTAGGGTGATTCGTTGACTAGTATAATATAGTATTTTACATTTACTGTATTTATCTTGCAAAACTGCAATTTTAACTGTTAGAGCTTTCAAACTCCGGAAACCCAGACAGACACATTCTATGTAATTCCCTTTCTTTATCTGAGTGTGGATGAAAACTTGCAGAATAAACTATTGAAGTGATGGTGGTGAATAATGAGGAGAGCTATATCAATCAAATATCAGTCAAGTTTACTGAAAGATCCAGTGAATTCCCACCTTTATTTTTCCTTTGGTAGTCGTTAAGCTAACTCTGTTTTATATGTGTTTGCATTATTTGGATTATGTGTTTGTCTCCGCTGCGTAAATGATGACCATCCTCAATTAGGTGGATCAGAAGATGGGGTAAAATAAGATAAGATCTGTTCCATCTAAGAATATACACTCCTGTAAAATGAGCATCCTAAATAAGAATGAAAGAGTTTCTGAAATTCAACCTATACAGCAGACTGTTAAATACATTTACACACCATAAATATCTACATTCAAAGGTCTGTCAAGCAAAGCTTTCATGGAACTCTTAAAAGACTAAGAATATGAGTAAAATACCTGTTTTGATAACAGGCTACTAAATAAAGAAGCATTACTTGGCATAACCCTCTAAACATTTTCTGTTATCAAGTTAAATGACATGTCTCAGTGAATCTGAATTTTTCTTAATTAACATTTATGTTTCTAATGAACATGCAAACAGTTCACACACAAAATTATGTAACAAATGTGGGAAATTATCACATTCTGCTCAAATAATTACAGTCACCAATAATAATTACAGCCAGGTGATCCACAATTAGGAACCATATAATAACTGTAACTCTTTAAAGATAAAAATAATAATAAACAAAATGTAATTAATGTCCAGACTTATAGCATGTGGAAATTGTACAACTGCAGTTCCAAGTCAGAACAAATGTTTATGAAATGTGTAAAATATTAATAAAAACAATACACCAATGGAGTGATTTGATAATGACATGGCAACCTGTGCGTATAGAAAATGATTTCTGGAAGTGTTCCTGAGCCCCTGCAGTCATTTCCATAACAGAATCACCTGCTTTTAATGCAGCGCTGCCTGAGAGCCAGAAAATCACATGCTTCCAATATTGATTTTCAGCCTTGTCCCTTGCGCACAGAGAGTTCTCCAGATTCTTAGAATCTTATGATTATATTATCTACTGTAGATGATGAAATATTCAAAGACTTCTTAATCTATTAATCTGAAAATGCTCCACAATTTGTAGACACAGGGTTTTTTTTTTCTGAGAGACTCTCTAAAATGATCTTTTTATACACAATCACTTTGTTACTGACCTGCTGACTCTTAACCCAATAACGTGCAAAATGTTCCTCCAGCTTCAGTCAAACCCAGTTAGCTCGCCTCTGTTGGTCCGGGCCCTAAACTTGTTGAGAGGTGGGGATGGTGAGCTATTCAAGCAGATCACGGTGATCGTGGGTACATCGCTGGCAATTTTTGTCATATACTGTAGTAGAATGCAGTTGAACGGCTACTATATGCTTTATGGTATGTTGTGGGATGTGATGTGTTTCATGGGGAGCAATGCACTGTGCATGACTGTGTAATGTGTGGAGCAGAGAATGGGTGGGTAAGGCAGGAAAGGGGTGGAGAGAGCGTTGTAGTCTGTTAGCAAGAGAGCACAGGTTAGCAGTGCAAAGAAACTGAACGGAACAAAAACTGTACTCTGTGCTGAGGAAAAAATAATAAAGCCACGGGTCCCAAAACAGAATTCCCCCAAATGAGTCTTTGTACAGGCTGGTTCAGAAGAGCCATGGTCACAGAGCGAATACGGGAAAGATAACAGGTAATACTGGACTCCCACTAGAGACATATGTCCTACAAGTGTGCTGCTCCTTCATGGAAGTTGCTGGTCATTCAAAAGAGCCTTAACAGCATCATTAGATGCATGAATCAGGCATTAATTAATATTGAGAAAACAACAGCTGCGAGCAACAGCAGCAGTAGACTTACAGAATTAGCATGACTGAGCACATTCTAGATGGACATAAGTTTGGCGAGCTATACGGTATATGGAGGAATGCATACAGCAGACAAGTTGAGCATTGTGGTGAGGATGAAATGTGATGTTGGTAGTTTAACGAAGTAAATAACATGGGAGGAAATCAGTTCTGCAACCTTTCATGGCAAGGTTAGAAAGAAACGGGGATGAGCTAACAGGGTTTGACTGTATTTCTGTTTAGTACCACTTTTTTTCAACTCTTTGTTAACCCATCCCAACTTTTCTGAGACATGTTGCTGCAATCAAATTCAAAATGATCTACTATTTTTCATGTAATAGCAATATGCCTCACTTTCAATATCTGATGTTTTCTATATTCAATTGTGAATAAAATATGGGTTTAGTTTTTGTTTGTTTTGTTTTAATTATTGCATTCTGTTTTTATTAACATTTTACACAGTACTGGGGTTGAGGAACATGTTAACAACATTTCCAGCAGTACACTCACAGCTTGAGACCCAAGGTCACAGCAAACACATGAGAATGCAGCTTTGCAGTCAACAGAAGCAGTAAATAAAATGGAGCGTATAATGTATGAAGGCTTTTCATATATTTAGGATAAACATTTAAATATACACTCTAACACATTCTGCCATTTTGATCTAATGAAATAAACTCTCTCAGAAGTGTTGTGAACTGATCTTACATGCAACTACTGCAGTTAGGATGAGAATTGGCTTTTGACAAATTTCTGGGTGAGGGGACTCCATATAAGGACATTGGAATAAAGATATTGAGGGAAGATCAAGCTGATAGATTAGGTGGCTACACCAATGCCAAGACCGTTCCTAGACATCTCTAGGTAATTAGTGAGCAGCACATGAGTACAGTGGTGTGAAAAAGTGTTTTCCCCCTTTATGATTTCTTCTTTTTTCCATGCTTGTCAGACTTAAATGTTTCAGATCATAAAACAAGCTTTAATATTAGTCAAAGACCAAACAAGTAAACACAAAATGCGTTTTTAAGTGAAGAATTTTATTTTTATCAGAGAAAAAAATCCAAACCTACATGGCCTTGTCTGACAAAGTGATTGGGTGTGGCCACACCCAGGCCTGATTACTGTAACACCTGTTCTCAATCAAGAAATCACTTATGTAAATAAGACCTGTCTGACAAAGTAAAGTGGACCAAAAGATCCTCAAAAGCTAGACATCATGCAGAGAGCCAAAGAAATTCAGGAACAAATGAGAAAGAAATTAATTGAGGTCTATTAGTCTGGAAAAGGTTATAAAGCCATTGCTAAAGCTTTGGGACTCCAGTGAACCACAGTGAGAGCCATTATCCACAAATGGTGAAAACATGGAACAGTGGTGAACCTTCCCAGGAGTTGCTGACCGACCAAAATTACCCCAAGATCACAGTGACAACTCATCCAAGAGGTCACAAAAGACACCATAACAACATCCACAGAACTTCAGGCCTTGCTTGCCTCAGTTAAGGTCAGTGTTCATGACTCCATCATAAGAAAGAGACTGGGCAAGAATGGCCTGCATGGCAGAGTGCCAAGACGAAACCACTGCTGAGCAAAAAGAGCATTTCTAGCAACTCAATTTTGCCTCTATTGACTGACGAGACAAAAGTTTAACATTTTGTAAGGTGTGTGTGCCGTTATATCTGGCTTAGAAGTAACACAGCATTTCAAAAAACGAACATCATACCAACAGTAAAATATGGTGGTGGTAGTGTGATGGTCTGGAGCTGTTTTACTGCTTCAGGACCTGGAAGACCTGCAGTGATAAATGGAGCCAAAAACTCCTGAAGGAGAATATCTGGTCATCTTTTCATGACCTCAAACTAAAACTAACTTGGGTTCTGCAGCAGGACAATGATCCAAAACACCCCAGCAAGTCCACCTCTGATTGACTGAAGAAAGACTAAATTATGACTTTGGAGTGGCCAAGAGCCGTCTATGTTTTGATTTTTTTTCTCCCTAAATAAAAAAAATCATTCACTTAAAATGCATTTTGTGTTTACTTGTGAGGTTTTTGACTAATATTAATTTTTTGATGATCTGAAACATTTAAATGTGACAAACATGGAGAAAAAAGGAAAAATCAGGCAAACACTTTTTCACACCACTTAACCTGTACACAATAATCTAATTCTGGATAGATGGATCTATCTGTAGAGAGACAAAAATTGTGACCCACCCCCCAACCCCAAACCTCAGGCCAGTGATAATAAATTCACCTCTGACTAGACATATTTGAATTTTTACTATACCTGAAGTGAGAGAAACAAGTTTCATACAGTCCATTTTAGGATTACACAGCTATGCTTGATCCTTTCTGCCCATGGCTGGTAAAGGAATGCTCTAGCAAAGTCTAATTTTGGGGGTTTATTGTGGATGTTAGCATCTCCAGTTTTTCTTCCAGCAATGTGAACCTGCAAAGGCACAGGGACATAGGTTTTATGCCTGTGTGTTAAGCAGTCAGTGTTGTTGGTGCCAGTATAAACAGATGTGTTTCAGTTAATTGCCCCATTCACACTTTATAACAGCAACACTTTGGCCACCTAGTCAGTAAGTGACCAATTCAAATGTTCAACCATTCCGTCTGATTTGGGATTATATGGTTAATCCCACCACTGCCACCAATTTAAAATATATAGTATAGTTGCACCTGAATTTAGAACGATAATAGAGCAACAATACAGAGGCCTTTTAGTGAGAAAGGCACTTTAATTTTACACATTTTTAAAACTCTGCCTCCTTTCTCACATCAAGCTCACAAAAAATACACACTCAGATCAGAACTCCTGGGTATACATGTGTGTACAACTCACAAATGTGAACTGTAACTATACTCTTTTTTAACTATACTATTTTCTTACAGACAAAATCATTAAAATAGGTTATAATAAAATACAGTGAATGAATGTGAAAAGTAGTGATATGTATTATGCAGCCCTTGTACCATATTTTCTAATTTCCTTTCTAATTCTCAAAGTTCCAGAGGCATCTTCCCAGGTGTGAGTGTGAAAGTGGCAGCGAAAGTGAATATTTGTCATTGTGATCACACAATCAGACGCAACATACATCACAATGAAATGTGAGCTTTGTATTTAACCCCTCACAGCTAAAGGAGGTGCACCATTCCTGGAGATACTACAATAATAAATTGATGTGTGGAGTGGATGGAGCAAGCTCCTCTTACTTCTACCTGTTCTTAAAGTTAATTTAATATGTAGTCTTTTTACTGAGGATGTATTAGATATTAAAATGATATGAACAGATACACTTGATCTTAGCCAAAAAGCTAAGAAACTGTCTGATTATCGATGGAGCACTCTGAGATTCAGAGAGTGCTACTTAGATTAACTTATCTTTGGACAGAAACATGGGCATTTTGTTTTTGTTCCAAGATCATTCCACTTGTTCATTATTTGCAATGGAACATACTGGTGTTCTCAGAGATATTTAGTCAGGACCCATACAGTACAGCATACAGTATATGGTGTATCATCAAACATGGTGTATTTGCTACAGACACACCTATAGCATGAATATATAAGGTGGTGACCATATAGATTCATGCTATAGGTTTGTCTGTAGCAAAGGTTGATATGTTTTTGTGGTGAATCAGTAAAAATTCAGAATAGCTTAAAATAAATTTTACAATTTTACAATGGTTTTGCTTGTCATTGCTATATTCACCTAACATTCCGTATGAATAAATACATTTCAAATAAATGAATCAAATGAAAGATACAACAACACACTAAAACTGGCCACACTACAGTACATAGCAGTATCTTCTGACATATGGGCAATGACGATAGTTTTCCCATGCTGTTCTTGATCAGAAGAGGTGATATGACCCTTGCTGAGAGCAATAAAATTTCAGCTCATCATGCTCTTGGCACTTGGCAGCAGTGCATGCTGGGAGATTAGTCTGGTATCTGATCAGGTCAGTGAGGAGAAATTGCCTGAAGATATCTGGATTCTTGAAGTTTTGTTAGGAACCTAAAAGCTGAAACAATTTAGCAAATGAATAGGTTGATCTTGAGTCCAGATCCAATGGAGAGGAGAACGTTGTCATTGTTGTTCAGAATTTCAGAACTCTTGTCATGATTGTGGTTGAGTACTGGAGCAAATGGAAGTTTGATGCAACAGATATTTAATAAAGAAAAGTGAAAACAAACAAGAACATACACATCCAAGGTCCAAATTGACATAAGCACTAACACGACAATAAAACAATAAACCACACCAGACAAAGACTGAAGACCAAATAAATACACAAGACCAAATGAACACAGCTGGGACAGGGCGGGCACAAAAATTAGGAACAGGTGACCGGAAAACGAGAAAAGAGCGGGACACAACACAAGAAAGTAAAACGGAAGGTTGCCATCTAGTGGCCAAACCTCACAACTCTCAGTACACTGCAAGTACACAACATACAAAATGAACAGAACAATACTAAATGAACAAATACTTTCATAGATGATTAAACAAGCTATGTAGAGGCAGTACAAGGGGACATGCAGTCTTGTGAAAAAAAAAAATATATATTTTTTACATCATTTGATACAGTGCTCATATATAAGGATTATACTGGAACAAAACTACAAGGAAAAGTAGCTTTCATTTAGCTAACCACCATTTCACCTAGTGGTTATGGTCATATTCCTACTGTAAGGTCAACTTTGGTTCAAAGTAATCTTTTGGACAGATGGCACATTATCAGTAATCAGAATCAGAAAGCCTTTATTGTCATTGCATTCAACATGCAACAAAATTGGTCTTTTTGATTCTTTGCAGAGCTTTTTTGTCTGCAGCTGTGCAGCCTGCAAACCATACAGAGATGCAGTATGTGAGGATGCTCTCAATGGTTGCTCTGTAAAACGCCACCAACAGCTTCCTCTCCACTCCGTTCCGCTTGAGAACTCGGAGGAAGTAGAGTCTTTGTTGTGCTCTTTGTATTATGGCTGTAGTGTTTGGTGTCCATGAAAGGTTCTCAGCTAAGTGAACTCCAAGGAATTTAAATGAACTCACTCTCTCCACACACATTCCGTTGATGCAGAGAGGTGGCGGGGCTGCATCACGTTTCCTCCTGAGGTCCAGGATCATCTCCCTTCGTTTTTGCGGTGTTTAGTGTCAGGTTGTTCACCCGGCACCACTCTCACAGTCTCTGGATCTCATCCCTATATGCTGTCTCGTCATCAACAGAGATGAGACTGATGATGGTTGTGTCGTCCGCAAAATATATAATGATGTTGGACAAATGTGCTGGAGAGCAGTTGTAGGTATACAGAGAATAGAGGAGAGGACTTGGCACACAGCCCTGAGGGGAGCCCGTGCTGAGCATGATGGTGGAGGAAATGTGAGGGCCATTTTACTCTCTGTGAGAGGATTTTACTCTCTGTGGGCGCTCTGTGAGTAAGTCTTCAAGAACTCTGTGATATAATACAAAATTCAAAGCTTAACCAGTGATCACAGGCTGCCTGCTCCCTGGGGCTACAAAGCAACCCCATTCCTTATCATTTCCACCAACATGCTTCATAGTTGGTATAAGTTCTTATCGTAAAAAGCTGTCATTGGTCTACATCACACGTGTTGCACTGCTCTGGCCACATAATTGAATCTGTATTATTCCAAAGTATTGGTCTATGCCTATATGTTCTTAGGCAAACTGTAGTCTGGTTCTAATATTCTTTTCAGAGAGCAAAGATTTTTTTTTCTCTTATGCCTCCCATGCAGTTTACATTTGTTCCATCACTTTTTGACTGTACACACATGCACTTTCACTTTTATAGCTGCAAGAAATAGTTGGAGATCTCTTAATAAAACACTCTGCACTTGATTTGTATTTGCCAGGAAGCCTCTTATGGAAATTTAGCAGCTGTATATCCCTTGCCAGACTCATGGACTTCAAAGGCTTAATAAAGTTCTTTAGATTCTTTAAAAGACATGTTCCATCTGCAGGAGGTTCTAATTACTGGCTGATAATCTGAATCCTGCTTCTAATTTTATATACTTGGTATGATAAACATAAGGACCTACCTATGTAGATACTAATATATGAAAATGTCTACAAAAAAACCTGCAGGAAGATTTGGCAGACTCAGGAGTGGTGGTGCACCTTTTCACTGTCCTTCATATAAGAGTCAGCAGAAGAAAACCTTACCTGCGTCCCCATAATAAAATCCAACATCAGAATGCAGTATGCAACAGAACATTTACAGAAACCTAATGCATTTTGGAAACATGCTGTGGACAGAAAAAAAGAAATAGAATGTTAGGGGAAAGAACACCTTGCCAACCATTAAGCACCCCTTTTCAGAGAGGTTACATTCAGAACAACATCAATGTCATTGTTTCCTGCTTCAGTGCTGTCTTGCCTTGAGCAGCAAAGTGGGCAAAGGTGCATCACCCCATCAGTGCCTAAGTCCTTTAGCAGGGATGAAGCCTCACCTTTTGCAGCTCATCCAGAGGTTACCTGTGTCCTGGAGCTTCGTTGGTACTGTATATCTCCTTATGAGTGACAGTTTGGGTATGCTCCCCATATGTTCCTGCTGCAAGAGACTTATGTGGAGGTTCTATCAGAACAACACATTGTACTTTCTGCATTACTCTGAAGGGACTAATATTTTCTGGCCACTGGTTTGTCCATTAGGGCCTCAGACCCAAATTTTGTAAGCAGTGTTAATGAGCTGTAGTAGAGGCGAAGTGTACTCTCGGCTTTCTTAAATGAATCACAACAGTGATGTCATACTGGTTTCCTACCAGCTGTTCTTCCCATGCACTATGCATATTAATCCCATGTTTTACTCACCACACCTGAAACCTGTGCTTTGCAGCACCAACCTATCCTCCACCATCAAGCATCTCTTGGATGTAGGGCAGCACCTAGTACCTGGTCATCTACGAAGGAGCACTCACAGTCTGCATGTCAAGCTGTTATGTGGGGTAGAAAACATTGGGAGCTCTTCCTCAGATGGGGGGATACTGTAAGAGTTCATCCAGGGTTTGACTCACTCAGTTAACCTAGTTGTTTTTATGTGAGGAACCACATTCAAGTTCTCAGGCTGCGTCACCACATTACAGATACTTACTTCATTCACATACACATCAACATTCAATACACTAATGAACTATAATTACTTTCTTTTGAGTGAATGTGGTGCACAAATCATTGTGTGCTATATGTTATGAATATCACACTCATTCATAGATAATGCTATTAAATTAAATTGAAATACAATGCAAATGTATGTGTCCATAGGCAAGGTGAGGCCTGTTTATTTATATAGCACATTATACACCAAGTTCATTCAATGTGCTTTACAGAGGTAAAAACTTAATAAATAGCATAAATGCAGAAACATTAAACTGCAGAATAAAAGAAAATAAAACATAAAAGACAGCTAAAAAGAAGATTTATTAATTAATGTATTATTTAATTATTTTATAATTATTTCTTTTAATTAATTAAAAAAATAATAATAAAATAGTTGTTTCAAGTATCTTTTTTTTAAAGTAGCTACAGATAGAGCAGATCTAAACTACATGGGGAGTCGTTTCCAGCAGGGGCCGCATAATGGCTAAATGCCATTTCACCCTGTTTAGTTACAGCTCTGGGCTCCACTAGCTGACCCGTCGCTGCTGAGACCATCCAGGCTGGATATTTGGGAACCATTCTTTAAAGCATGACACTACAGGCAAAAATGGTTTTGTTTCTGACAAGTTTGTTTTTTGTTTGTTTGCTTGTTTTTAAGAAGCTGGATGTGTCGCATCTTCTCTTAAACTGTGATCAAATCTTACTCATGTCAAACTGTATTTCTTAATTTAGCATCTGAACTAAAGAGCAACATCACCACCACATACTACATGATGATTTCTATCCAAATTCTGAAAGATTTTACAAAAAAGAAGAAGAAATTGCTCCAAACTTAATTTATGATTATTAGTAACCTAAAAACCTTTGTATTAAAACAAGTGATAATTTTAGTAAACGGTGAGATTTTAATAATTCCCTCTGTAAATGAGCTCTGAACCCTATTTACTTCTAAACCAATCATTTACACAAGCACTCTTCTACCAATCAGATGCAACCCTAGTACAGTGTAGGTCCCCCTCATGCTGCTGTTCTGACCCCTTTTTATCAGAGCCAGCATTAACATTTTGTGCTACAGTAGCTCTTCTGTGGGATTGGACCAGACAGGTTAGCCTTCACTCCCTCTGCCTACGTATGTTTGTGTGAATCTGCCCATTTACAAAACCTGCCATTTGCTGAATAATTGTAAATAACTGCATTGTTTGGGATTCTACCTAAGTTTGCATGTTCTTATTTTAACCCTCATAAATGCAATGACTCTACTGAGTTTTTAAATAGAAACATATGCTAATGTTCAACTGTAATTTTAGTTCTCTATGCTTACGCACACAAATGTGTTCTGAGGTGTTTCCTTGGGACGGATAAGACATTTAATTAGAGTTCCCCTACTCTTCCCCACAGATAGTGTTATCTCACTCTCTCACTGTATAATTATTATTTAACGGCTCACCCAGACTAACACAGGCTGCTTTTGATGAGGTAAGAATGCGCTGTGCCGCCACTCATTTCAATAGGCTTCAAATGAGAATTGCTGTCAAGGACTCATTTTCTTGTGTAATTCTTAATTGAATTTGTCAGCACAGTCATTTCACTACTTGAGGAAAGTGCATTTTAGCAGAGTCTGGAGGACAGGAGCCCGCTCAGTCAATCCTTACTGTAACTGGTAAAATGAGTGTCTCTCTGCTAATTCTCTTTACTTTGTCATGATGAACAAGTTAAATTGCAAACCGCCAAATCAACCAGTGTTCTCTCTCTCTCTCTCTCTCTCTCTCTCTCTCTCTCTCTCTCTCTCTCTCTCTCTCTCTCTCTCTCTCTCTC
>JBBIGC010000001.1:18207501-18217853 GCA_037576955.1 Lepidarchus adonis
CCCCCCCCCCCCTCGAAAACGCAGAAGAACTCTGTAAAAACCATGTGCATGAAAGTGTGCAGAAGTGAAGAACATGTGCTTAATTATTTTCATTTAAACATCAGCAAAATGTAATGTTACCAGGAGCAGACAAACATTTGTGCAGCATTTTGTGGGGTTTCTTCTGCTTTAACCACTCCTTGGTGGATTTGTGCTCAAGGTCATTATCCTGTTGAAAGGCCCAACTCAACTTTGAACATTATCCTCAATCACTCTTTGATATGATGCAGAATTCATATCTGAATCAATGACTGCAAGCTTCCCATTCCCCAAGGAAGAAATGAAAGCCCAAACTATAACATTTCCACCACCATGCTTCACAGTTGGTGTTCTACTATATTCTGTGGCCACACATTTTATATTAAATTTTTACTGTGGCCATACAACTCTATTTACATTTTTCCTAAAGGCCTCTACGTTTTTTAAGAGCTGCAGACTTTATTCACTAACACTTTGTTTGAGCAAGACTAGAGTTCTGTAAAGACCCCTTTTTTCAAAATCGAACTAAAACTCAAAGGTAATTTGAATTAAATAATTTAGCTTTTTAACACTGTGTCCAACTCATATGGAGCTACAGCTTTATTTCTAAAGGCCTTAAAGCATTCTTTAAATTAATTATAATTTTATGGAATTGAATATGTGATAAATGTATGGACATACTTTCTTTTTTTTTAAATGAAATATAAAATTTCAGTTTTATTTGCAATTAATGAGTGCACTCATCTTTATCTTTAGGCACTGTATGAGTGTTTAATGTTTCATTATGTAAAAAAATGTGCATATCATGTACTTATTATTTTCACATCATTGTATATACATATATCATGCTCTAAAAATTAATAAACAGTAGCCACTTAAAGGCTTAATTTTATTCTTACCTTTATTATTAAATTGACCTTTATTATTTATTATTATTATACTTAGCTATAATATTTTTATTGTTTTTCTTTTACTGCTTTGACCACATTTTACTATTCCTTATATATATATATATATAATAATTTTATTCACAAGTCTTGCTTGTGTGTTTGGCTTTTCTTCAGTGCCCAAAGCTGGCAATCGGTCGTCACCTTGAAGAAACCACCAAGTCCCACCTGACGATGATGTGCAGCCTGGTTGGGCGTCAGCGGCAGGAGATCATGGAGCTGCGGCGGGAGATGGAGGAGTTGTCCGTCAGTCATGACGGCGTGCTGATCTGGAAGCTAAGTGACTACTCTCGCAAACTTCAGGAAGCCAAGGTCCACAACAACCACGAGTTCTTCAGCCCGCCCTTCTACACCCATCGCTACGGCTACAAGCTGCAGGTGTCCGCCTTCCTGAACGGGAACGGCAGTGGGGAGGGCTCACACCTGTCCATTTATATCCGTGTGTTACCTGGCGAGTATGACAACCTTCTGGAATGGCCCTTTGCCTACAAGGTCACTTTCTCCATCCTAGACCAGAGCGACCCTTCGCTGTCCAAACCGCAGCACATCACAGAGACCTTCAACCCTGACCCCAACTGGAAGAACTTCCAAAAGCCCTGCAGCAGCCGCAACTCGCTGGACGAGAGCACGCTGGGCTTCGGCTACCCCAAGTTCATCTCTCACGAGGAGATCCGCAAGAGGAACTACATCCGGGACAATGCCATCTTCCTTAAAGCTTCCATAGAGATCCCTCAGAAGATCATGTCCTGAAGAGAAAGTACTGTCGGAAATATACAAGATCTTTCTCCTCATTTCTGCTTGTTTTCCATTCAGAACAATCAAGCAAAAAACTTGGAGATGTGCCGTCAAGGGAAGTGGCCTCACGTCAAAATGTACGAAAGTTGAAGTGTTTTGGTCCGTGAAACCACTGCACATACTTATTTTAGATTCACTTTTTCAACACTTTCTCAGTTTGCAACAAAAGCCTTTGGACATTCAATAGTGCCTAGAAAGTTTTATTTTAATTTAAAGTTGTTCCTAAAATAAATGTGATTTATAACAATTCTGTGACAGATATTAACTAAAGGGGAAGTGTTGTAAAAGGTTTCTTCTAGCCTTTGCACTTCGAGAATGTTTAGACTTTGTATGGGAATAAGGCAACAGTGCTGTATGTACAGACGTGCAGACAAATCTGCGTTAGAAATTCAGCTACAAACTCAAACCCATTTGCCTTTTGTTTACACACACTCTCCCCCGGCAGTGGTACGTGAACTGAAACTACCGAGTCAGTTTTCCTGTTTAACTCGTTTTCACTAAACTAATAGCAGCTGTGAAGCAAACATGTCTCACTCGATCACTTCTGTCTCCCAAGGCTCTTTCAGACTCGGCCTTTAGTTCTGAGGGTAGAACGTTTGCTTTGGCAGCACCTTGTCAAAAGCTTGTTGGAGAGGTTGCATTCTTGTGTATAATGGGGTCAATGTGCTAACGTGAAGTCTTACGATGTTCAGAATGGAGGAAACCAGTGCTCAGTCCTCTCAAGTCGTCTCACGCACTCGAGCATGAAGAGAAGCCATTACGGAAGAACTTGTTTACACACAGGCATTTAAAATGGGTAATTGTCTGGGACGTCCTGACCAAGGTTAATTCAGTAGATTATCAGCTATACTTCGCCTGATCCAGTTCCAATCCTTCATTAAGGCTGTTTTACTGTACTTACACATTATTGGAGACAATATTGGCAATTTGTGGCAGTATGGATGTTTTCAAGAGCTATAGTGGAAAATGAGAAGAGTCTACTTAGTCTACTAATTAGCCGCTAAGCCAAGTTGACTTGAAATTATACAATTAGTGAAAGAAAAATGACTGTCGAACACACAGCATGTATGAGAGTATGTCACACTATGCAAATACTAAAATGAATTGACTTTACTGTAGCATTTTAAAGTAATTGACGACCTAAAAATGAATTCGATTTTAATATATGTCTATAACTATACTGTCTACAGAAATACTACAGGACTCTGTATCGACAGATACTTCTATGAAAAGACTCAGGTCGGGATCGGGCTAAAATACTTGACGGAAAGACTTCCCTAGTAATTGTTCTTAACATCGTATACTCAAGAGTGTAGATCACCACTTTGTACTGTATCCTGTTCTATTGAAACCTCTGTCAAACAAAACCGTTGCATGGAACCAAAATGATTTTCTACGAGAGAGAGACACCAGCTAACGTGGGGCAGATGTGTCATTATCTGCAGGAGGGATGAGTGGGACCTCTGTACTTTCAAGTTTGTATTTTCTTTTTCTTTTCCTCTGCCAGTCACTCTGAGGGAGAACGAGTGGGGGTTTGGCCTCAGGTGGAAGGGTGGTTCCACGTACCTGAGGAAGATGAGCTTTGTGCAATATGCTTATCAATTCTCCAAACAGACCAGCGGATAACTAAACATGATTACTAATAGACGAGTGAAAGCACGAAAAGTCCTGATCTAATCGCGCTATAATACCAGCTAATATTTTCACAATAAGTTTAAGAAAAAGTGGGATTTGTTTTTCAAGATTCTGTATTTTACAAATGTACTCCAAATGTTTTATACAAACCTTTTTTGTGTGTAAAGTAGGGAGCTGTACAAGGATTTTTTCCCAGTCCCTCTGGAGTTTGCTCCGTTGTTTTGTCGGTCCGGTTTGGATTTTTTGCCTATTCTGTCTGTATTATATGCTCTTGAAATGTATTTATTTTAGGCCATCGCATAGGCCTGACAAACACAATGGTGCAAATGTTTTTATATGTTGATTGCTCGTCTTTTTCCCCTTGAAATAAAATAATGTCCATAGCAGTTGTCTTCGCTTGTGCTGTCTTGCATGTTAACCTGGGGCAATGCACTGAGCCTGAGCCCTTTGGTCTGAGAGTTTATTCCCCCACTGTTTGTGTGCCTGTCAATCACAAATATTTACAGTTCCCATACTTCAATTCCCACATGGTATTTCAACTCGGTTCACAAAACCAGGTTTGTACCAACGTACTGGACAATGCAGCAGCTACAAAGGCTTTTTGTTTCTAAGTTTTGAGTCGTGTGAAGCATTCAATCATGTCAATCATCTAAATTAACAGCATCTCCTGGTAAGTGAAAGTACCTTAAATCTAATCAGTATTTCTCTCATTATAAAATTATTGTAAAAATACTTCAAGGTTGCAAGGACATATTTCTAGATCATTGTTTTAAATCATTGTGTCATTAAGTCAATACCATGTTGTTACCAATGTTTTCCTCCATCCATCTATCCATCCATCCAGAGATCTATTCTGCTGGTGAATTCAAGAAATATTTAAAACAAGCCAAAATATCTACCAATAAATCACGAGTAGTTTCCCAAGATAAAAGAAGAGAAAGATTAGAAACATTATTACAGTAATCTGATATACAATATACTAGATTTTAGATTTTGCATTGTGCCAGTTGTACATTTGTGGACATTATCAAAATGTTTTAATAGACAGATTTAGATGATAAATCATAAAAACATTTAATAGTATTGTTGGAGGAAAGGACCTCCTCTCGCACCAAAAACATTGCTAATAAAAATGCATTGTCCTCGGCTTCAGCCAGACACCCCTTCAGATGTGAAGAGCAACTTGTTTAAACTCACTCTGAGAAAGAAAATCCAGCTTTTATAACTTCCTGGAAAAAGCACACAGGACTTTTGATTGGCCCAAATAGCTAGCGAGGTGGCTGGGCTAATTTGTTGACATTCCAGGAAAGAACAGAGAGAGAGAGAGAGTGCTAGCGCTGAGCTAAAGCTAAAACTTATAAACAAAATTTTGTTTACACTTTAGAGGCACAGGGGCTAGCGGTGGCTAAGCTAACATTTCAAGGACAAAGGCAAAGCATCTGGACGGATGCATGTGTGACGTGTCGTCACTATTCAAAACATTTTGATGTTTTCTTATAAAGGTTCGGGAGCAGTTGGGTGGAACTTTGAGAGTCATGCCGACCCTCACCCAACGCTCTTCAGAGAAAACTTCTGTCTAACATGGTTGTTCAAGTTTAAATGTAACTACTAAGAAACTGTGAGTAAAGATTCTTCCATTTTTAATATCACATGCTCTTCTGACTCATTCTTTGTGTGGAAAATCATTATTTAGATAATAGATTAGTTATGTCAAGACTCTGTAAAAATAATACCTATGGATCGAAATGCTTCGGAGTAGAAACTATAGGAATTTATATGGATTATAAAGACATAGTCCGATAAACCTTAACAGTATGACTACAATATTAAAAACAAAAGTGCCCCAGTGTAATGCTGTAGCCAAAAGCTGACACAATGACACACTGTGATATAATTCTGTATAATTAATGGCTTGACATATTTCAGTCTACGTGTATTGACCTATAAACTGCAAAAAAGTAAATTTAAATAAAAAAAAATTATTTGAAAATCTTTACAGGCATTTTGAGTTTGATTATTGGTGAATAGTGTAGGTTTTAAATTATTTACAGTTGTTTTAGACCACTGCACTTCAGCTGGGCTGTGTTTATACAGGTTATTCCTCAAAAGTGAGGTTCTGGCCACTCGCTGTACTGCACTGTTACTTCTACTCCTCTGTCTGCGATTTCTCACTATCATGTTCTATTTATTTCATACCCACCTGTGCCAGGAGCCCACGAGTGATGCCAAGCCGGCATGCCAAGCCAGAATGCCTTTTTGTCATAACAATGACTGGGAACAGATACTATCCGATCAACACACACATACACACACTTCTCCATCCCCTAGCTTCAATCCCTCTCTGCTATAAACACCCAGAAAGATGAAGGGATGAAACAGAGGAAGTAAGGCAGACACATGCTTTGTTTGATGTTGTGCCAGCTGTTTTTTGTGTCGGGGAATATGGAGGTTTACTATTACCACTTTCAAAATGACCAAAGCAGGCTTCTGGGGGCTTAACCAAACCATGTGTTTTTTACTGGCTTTTCAGAAGACTTGTATTATTTGCGGCGTCATGTTTGCAGCTGAATGAGTGTCTCTCACAGACGCGTCAGTAAACCTCTCCACCTCTCCTTCAGTCCTGGGAGTTTCCACAATCGTCCCAAACATTAAGTTATTTAAAGTTAAGCATAATAACCCAAAGCCTGACTGACAGAGTCAGATCCTGGAGAAAATAGAAACATCTAATTACACATTAGCTCATAGGCGACATGTTGGAAAAGTCACGTGCGACTCCTGCTTCAGCCTTGTTCTCATTTTGAGACCTCAACACATTGTCAACAGAGCGAACTCGTAGATTATTTCATATAACGTGATCAAATGAGTATACGGAATAAATCTATATAATATGAATTTCACTTTCTGAAAGGAATGTCAAGAAGTATTGACATAACTTTATGATATTACATTTTTTTTAGATGTACCTATATGTGTTCATCTTCAATGTACTCGATTTCCGAATATTTTGTGGTTACGTCATTTAAAAAACTAATTGCGCGTTATATACAGTAGTAGTATGTAGTTGCATGTCTACTAAATGCTTTATGGTAATATGCAAGCGCCATGAGGTGCAGTGTGTGAAACCCTGCAATGAAGAGAGAGATGGTGGGTTTGTGCTGTTTTTCACTGTTTTCACTGTATTGTTTATATTTTTTCACCATTAGTGTTGAAAAAGAGTTCATGAGGATTGGTGGGTGAGATTGGGGGACGGGGGGTGTTAGTAGTGCAGTGTGTGTGATATATATATATACATACATACATACACACACTATATATATTAATATATATATATATATATATATGTGTGTGTGTGTGTGTGTGTGTGTATAAATATATATATATATATAAATAAATAAAACATATGTGTATGTTTGTGTGCATACATGAAGCACAGTGCTGTTCAATAAAGTCTTTGCAGCATCATGCAGCACTTACGTCAAAATTCCAGTTACGTCACTCAGAGGAATTTTCGTAACTCAAGGAAAAATTTAAGGAACCTCTTTATTTGCATATACAATTAGACATTATTTTTGCTTTTGAACACCTACAATTTTGTAAATGGAGGAAAATTGATGTATGTATTAAAATACAATATCCATTCTGATTCTGAATCCTATGATTATCTCAACAGACAAATAAGCCAGTTGGCAAAAATATGTAAACATACTCAACCCCTCTGAGATATCCGCGCTAGGTTCACCAAGCCAGAGGACAACTGTGTGTCTTATCTAGATAAGTAGTTAGATATCGCTGAGAAAGGGCCCACGCCATTAAAATTCCTATGGTCTGGTCCTCAAAGCAGAAGGATAATGAGACTCTTATTTTGATGTCACCACTCATCACCACACACCTTTCTGTTTAAACCCCTTTGGGCTAAAATACTTTTACTAATAACATGGAACTCAAAGCAGAAACTATTATTTAGACAAAACCTCTTCAAAGAAAATTTGCCGATGAGAGTTATATTCTTAAAGTATTTTAAAATAGGTTCTATGCTACACTATAGTTTTTTTTTTCTCACTTCATTGGAAAGCAAATGTGAAAATCAAACACTGCTGTGATAAGTTCAAAGAGAAAAATCCAAAAATAATTTAAACTCATTTATATATCAGCAAATTAATAGCTTATGTTATATTTTTTACTGATTTATAGATGCATACAACAGGCCACAGTTTATACATTGATTTTGCAAACCTGGTGTTGGGTGCGGTTTGCGTAAGGGGTGCGGCCTAAACACATGAAACATTCGCTGAAAGTACAATTCAGTACAAAAAGACGACGTCCCACATGATTAGTTACATTTAAATGAACTGTTTACTGCAGTAACGAACAGTGAGGATGTTCTGACTTAATCACTTCAGGTCTTTGCCACATTAGACACTAGTGTATAACACAAGCTGGAAAAAGCTACGTTTATAGAAATTAAAGGAACAAAAGTTTATTGCTGACTGAGAAAAAAGAGTTTTGAATTTTCATTTGATAAACTGGAGGGTGGGGGTGCGGCATTATCTGTCTACATCTCTCGTTCTCGGATGTTGCATATGTTGCTTCTCGAACACAATTATCTGGAGCTGAAATTCTGCAGCAGTTCTTGCGCTGCAGCATGGTATCAGTAAGTTCTGAATTTTATCAATTTAATTGTTTATGCTCAATTACAGTATAATGTCACTACTGGTGTAGAGCTGCAAAGGCTCCAGGGACGTGTGAAGTTAGACTTCAGGTCGGTAAATGCAGTAACACTGCAGCTGATCTTATCTTACAGTTTTAAAACCTAAATGAAAACTTTCTGCAGCTTATAGAATGGTGCGGCCTATAATGTGGGACGGCCAATAATGTGGAACGGCCAATAATGTGAGACGGCCTATCGTTGGGGAAATACGGTACAAACATGTTTTATATGTAGATGTGTATTTTATATACTGTATGTATCAGTGCTTTGTCCCATAAACCCACACACACCTACACCTCAGGGTGAAAACACAGGATATTTTAAAAGGGGAAAGGTGTTCTCAAACTTTTGGTTCCTAGTCTGTCACACTGAAAGCTCCATAAGCACCATCACCAGCTCCACCTGTGTTTCCACCCGACGGCTCGACTGAGTCACGGTTTTCAGCTGGGGTGTGTGTGTGTGTGTGTGTGTGTGCAGAACCTTGACAAACTCCAATCCAGAATCCACCGATAAGACCAGAGTGAAACGTGCTGAAGAGTGAAACTCAGTGGACTTCGCTCTCTCACACACACACACGCATGCACACACACACACACACACATCAAACACTGTGCTCATGTCGCTGCCCCACACTGCTGTTACTGATGTTACATTTTAAACAAAGACGGATTTGCTGACTGGACTATTTCTCCTACCGATTACTGAAAAACATCTAAACCAAGAATCCAGCACAAACTAAACCGTCTTTACTGAATGTTACAGTTCTGCCTCTATACTGACTGTGCCTTAATTACTGACTTCACTTATAAAAAGGAACATTCATGGAAAGCCAGGCATGGGTATGATCTAATCCAGAGTTCCCCAAGCTTTTTCACACCACAGACGGTTTAATATCAGACAGTATTTTCTCGGACCGGTATTTAATCAGAGCTGTTACCCTCAGAGTTGAACCAGATTGGCTCAGTCACTGCATTACTGAAGTTATCTAATGCGTCGACGCCTCAGTGGAAATAGTAGTGATGCTATATTGTTAAAAACACTGTTTTATACACTTCTGCCTTCGGTTATGTTACTATTGCAAAAACCAATACATACAGACATGTGCCCTTGAGCAAGGCACCTAACCCCCAACTGCTCACCATGTACGTCGCTCTGAATAAGAGCATCTGCCAAATGCTGTAAATGTAAATGTAAATGTAATGTCTAACCTCACATAATGTCTAGTTTTCAAAAGGCATGCTGGGATACTAGTATGAGATGATTTCGCTCCCTCGTAAAATAAATTAAAAAGTATAACACACACAAATATATTTGTCAATAATAACCTATATGGGACAAAGCACAGAATATACACTGCAAAATGCTTTTTTAACTAGTATTGTCCTGCTTTCAGTCCAAATATCTAAAAAAAATCTTAAATCAAGATACATTTACTAGACACGTGAAATAGCATTAGAAATTAGGTCTTGTTTTCTGAAAAAACACCTTAAAATTAAGTGATTGACAAGCAAAATTATCTGCCAATGGAGTAAGAAAAATTAAATTTCTAATACCATTTTTCTTGTCTAGTAATCCTGATTTAAGATGTTTTAGATATTTGGAAACGAGACAAAATTACTAAGTAAAAAAAGTTTTTTTGCAGTGTAGCTATACATGACAACAGATTGAAGAATGAATGGTCCAAAAAAGGGGAGTGAATAAAAATGTGTTTTTAGTCTTGCAATGCAAAGTGCCAAGTAACTACCGTAATTTCTGGACTATAAGCTGCTACTTTTTGCACAAGCTTTGAACCCTGCGCCTTATAATCCGATGCGGCTTTTCTGTGGAGTTTTCATGATTTTTGTGATATTGTGTGAGGATTTGTTTTGGTTTGTTCCGCTGTTCAGTCACACAGTCACGGGGAAAAGAGTGGTACTGTATGTTGTTCACATGTCCATCCGCCAAAGTAGTGCCGTACGAATTAGCGCGAAAGGACACGATTAGCAAGAGCGAGACGGGGGTTGGTCTAAAACAGGGAAGGTCCCTCTGTTCTATTATGTTCCACTAGCTTCAAACTATTTCTGGATGTACAGTAGTACTCACAGTAAAGCGCTATTCCACAAACGTTTGGTGAACTAGCCGCGATCTGCTGCTAAGCTAACCCTCGGCGCACGAACATGCTCGTTCGTCTCTATTTCAAAATAAAAGCGTTTGTCAAGGCAATATTTTCTAAGTGTAACATAGACTTACCTTCATTAAGTGCAACAGCA
>JBBIGC010000001.1:18217953-18232174 GCA_037576955.1 Lepidarchus adonis
GTTTTCTGCCATGACTTTCATCCAGAATAGCGGCAAAGTTGAGTCTCTAACACACTTAGATGCTACGGATTGAGATTTTATTTAAAAAAAGTTTTTTATTTTTTGTATGATCCGGTGGTTGGGGATCACTGATCTATAGTATATGAGAGCATAGCACTGACAATAATTGAAATACACCTTGACCTGTACTAGGTTCAGGTTTACAGTATAATAGTGGAATCAATAAATGGAATATTCTATCCCTTTAAATCCAGGTGAAGGCTCTTTAAAGAACCAATTGAGGTTCTATCGTATCGATACATTTCCTGGGCCATGGTGGTGCTGCTGGGAGGCCAATGCCTGAGTTTTTGTTTGTTTGTTTGTTTTGTTTTGTTTTGTTTAACCCCAAAACATTGTTATGACATAACTATAACTAAACAAAACACAATCTGAAACATGACAGTTATTGCTCTACATATTTTTAAATAAAAGCAAGAATTTAAGAGGGGGTTACGGCACCCTCTGGTGGTCTAAGCCGGAATCCCTCATTGAACTTGCCCTCTCCAGGTGGCACAGATTTGGGCATCACCAGGGCATGAACTGAGGGGAGACTCGTTTGCCTTGTCTTGTATAGTCTGGTGTAGTTTTGATTCTTGCATTAGTGAAGCTACTGATATTCCTGTTTGCTTTTTTTAAAAACTTGTTTTAAATATTAACATGACTTTTGCTAATTCTGTTTGGTTCCTGCTTGCCACTGTTGACCTTGGGAAAAATTCAACCTGCACTTGCATTCAAGTCTCACAAAAAAGACTAAAGCTAAATGTTGTGTAAAATTGCTCACATTAATTAGACTGTTTCTTTTAATGTGGATGAAAATGTACAAATGATTTTATTTATTTATTTATTATTTATTTAGTAATAATTAAATTGTACCACATTCATGGAATCCATTTAATTACTTGATGTAGAATAGACACTTAGAAAGACATTTTTGTCTCTAGCACAGGAACAATATTTTTCGCCTGTTAAATACTAATGTAACCTGATGGTGAGTGCACCAATCTGACCAATTAAAAGCTAAAATGGCTGATGCAAATGCAGCCACTTTCACAGTCAGACAGGCCAAAAAGGAACTCTCTTTAAGTGGCTATTAAACAAATCACTGGCTTCTTGGGTAAGTAGGCATTTAAACAAGAGCTGGACAATTCAGTCCCGCTATTGGACGCAATCTGCTGGAGGCTTGATCTTTGCACGGCGATCAATAGGGCAACCTTGAGATTATGCGCCGTGGCAGCTGCAGAAGTGTGATTAAATCTCTCCCTAAAGACTGGTCTGCAGCCCAGAGGGGCCTGTGGGGCCTGGACAGAAGTGACCGCCCCCTAGCGGTGACTGAATGTAGTGCAAGGCCTGTTGACCAATGACCATTGTTTCCTTCATCTCCTAATCCAACTTTATGATCATATCACTGTCAGAAGAATAACTCACCCACTCTCATGGCCCAGGTCTTCGCCAGTGTTAGAAGTGAACTCTATAGAACTGAGTTTCTCTGAGTTTGTCTCATTGTGAAGTGCAAGATCTTCATCTTGTGGCGAGAAAGACTCCTGCATGTATCTGACCATATCTAACATTTTCATTCATTCATTCACTCAAGTTATGACTATTTCAGATTTTTATGTTCCAAAATAAACACAATTTATTTTTACATTATTTCCCAACTCTTTTACTGTGCCTTTATGACTGATATTTATAAATAACATCTGCTCTGATTGGCTGCTCGCTTTGCGTCCTGAGTGAAACAGCCTTTAAAACTTATGGGTGATGCTAAACAGCTCTAAGCTAAATAGTCAGACATTTGTAAATGGGTTAATTTCATGGCATCATTCATGATTTACTGTTATAAGTGTGTTTTAATCATGGCCTTAAGGACATATTAAGGTCTTATTAAGGGTTATTTTGGTGTAACGCCACAGAAAAAATCACTTTGCATCAGAAATACACACATTCAAACACCACGGACTGACAGACAGACATGAAATATTCTCTATGTGCAATATTTCTCCCCTGTACAACATTTTTCAGTGTTTTTCACTGTACAATATGTGCTAATACTTATACACATATATAGGTTTACACAGTATATGCAAATTCTCCACTTTTTGGACAAATAAAGGTTAATCTTATCTTATCTTATCTTATCTGAACGTCGCCTCTGACACTTTGCTGAAGTTGATGCTGAAACTTATGGGCCCCAACCAAAGCACTTCAACACTTTCTAATGTGAAACTTAGATTAGACTGTCTGAATGCATCTTGATATGACATAATATATCATAAAGAAAGCATAGAAGGAAACCCTAGACCAAAAAAAAAACAGAACTTAACCACATCTATAAACCAAACACTGTAAACAGTCATGACTAATCTCCAGAACAAATTTCGTTTGCGAAACTTTCTCAATAGTGTTTGTTTCTCTTTGAATGTTCAGTGGTTTTAAGTGAAACAGGCAAATGTACTAAAACACAGGCATAGCAGAATACACACACACACACCCACACACACCCACACACCCACACACACACACACACACACACGTTTCTGGTTCTCCATCTTAGGAAAACAAAACAAGCTGAAGCAAGTATGTCTCTGCCAAATGAACCAAACGACAAGGTACTTTACTTTTTACTTTTACTTTTTACTTTTTCAAATATCCATTAAAAGTGTGACTTTGTTTGCAAAAAGAAAAGATTACGAGTTAACATAATCTTGTAGAAGGCTCCTTTTGTTTTTTATGAGAAATCTTGCTTCCCTGTTTTGCTAGCAGTTAGCATACACAGCTAACACGAGCAGTTTGTGTTCGAATTTTGTTTAACTTACATACAGGGACTATAGTTTTTTTGTGATGTTGATGGTGTGATATGATAAGAACATTCATAGAAACCTGTTTGTTCACTTTTCAGACAGTTTCTATTTGAAAAGCAATGATCTTAAGTCATCTTAACACCTCTTCACACATTTGTCGCCAACTGTTACATAATTACAGATGAAAGTGGATACAAACGTGTCATACAGTGTCAGAAACCAGATAAGTGAGTGTTTTTAGTGTTAATATTCAGTACATTGTGAGGTAAGTGATTAATAAAGGAAGCAGTTAGCACAATGCTAATAAATCTGGGTTAGCTTCTATTAGCTTAGCTTTGTGGCTTCAGTGGGTGATTAACTACATTTGGGATAGGGTTTTTTTTAATTGTTTTAAGATAATTATATGTTTATCATGCAATAAAACAACGTCCTATCATTTTTTATTGCCAGATATCTGTACAGTGTCAGGACGACCCATTTGGGTTCAGGGCCTATGTGGTTTATGAGGAGAAGTTCTTTCTTCTGAGAAGGTGTACTCCATTCTTGACCATCTATAGAAGGCAACCTGAGGAAGACATCTTATCCAGAGGTTGCTATGGTGTTTGTGGTTCTGAGTTTTTAGTTTTGTCAGTTTGATTACAGAATGTTCTTGGTAATCCCAGTATTCAAACTCAGTTCTTTTCTCTTTCAAGAAACCCAACGACCGTTGCTCTTTGGAAATCCACTCAATGAAGAAACTGTGGATGAACGTAAGTATAGACTTACTATGTAAGAAATTTTAAATCCATCTTTTTGTTCTTGATACTGCCAGCAATGTGTTGGCATTTGTCTGTGTTTTAATGCATTGTGACTAAAATGATTTGGTGTTTTGTTTGTGTTATCACTTTGACATAAGATGTTGCAGCTGATGGCACCATTCATCTGTCAGTGCCCAGAAGGCAAGCAGGAAGCAGCTGATTTCATTCAACTGCAGGAGAAAATGTTTTCTGTGTATTATTGATGTGTTTTATTTGCTTTGTTTGTCCGTTGTATATATCTGTAAAATATACAATATTTGTATTTTTAAATAAATATTTTATATAATGAATATATAATAAATAATTTATAATAAACACATCAAAGTCACCAGTGGTAAAATTGATTTATTTAAAAAAATTGTTTCATTTTTTAAAAATGAAAAAGTACAATTAAAAACATTTCGTAATTTACTCTGCAATAAAACATTTCATATAAAACCACAAAGAATGTAACCATTAACCTGAAGAAGTCCATATAGCTACGGTGACTGCTATGATTAATGTAAAAGTTTAAAGTCAAATTGCAATAATATATTGCAATAGTATCATATTGTTGCCTCTATGGCAATTCCTAGACCTACATAATTTGGATACTTTGGGGATATTTTTTACTTACATAGTCAAAATTGGCAAAAAATTTCAGACCATCTACTTTATCTTTTGGCTCTTCCCGTTAGGACAATATTTGATTATGTCTTTTAATGGGACAACACTGAAAATATGATACCGTATTAGAATTCCAGTGTGGAAACCCGTCAACAGGGAAAAGGACACTACACCGTAGGGCTTGGTTTGGCAAACGGGACGCGTCCGTTTCCGGATTTATTACGAGTCTTCCGGAACCTGTTCGTCTTCTGGACGTTCTCACTAAACCTGTCGCCTTGGTGAGCGGGTCTAATGGCGGCTGTCCGGCTTCCCCAGGTCAGCAGCCAGACCAAATGTCTTACCTGGGCCGCGTTTACGCCGCCATCAGCCCGCGCACCAAAACTCTTTAACACACGCAACCTTTATTACATGAACACATTTCTCTTAGAGTCAAAGAACCTGAGAACTTGCCCAAAACCCCACAGACCCTCACACCCATGATGCTTTGCTGCCGATGGAGCGGCAGCTCCCTGCCAACATCGCTACAATACTACTCATTGTTTCATTGATAGTCACAGCCATTAATGTCTAAAACACTGGCAACAAAAGTGAGTACACCCCTAAGAGAAAATGTCCAAATTGTGCCCAACCATTTCCCTCCCTGGTGTCATGTGACTTGTTAGTGTTACAAGGTCTCAGGTGTGAATGGGGAGCAAGTGTTACATTTAGTGTTATTACTCTCACTCTCTCTCATACTGGTCACTGGAAGTTCAGCATGGCTCCTCAAGTCTGAGGATCTGAAAAAAAAAGTTGTTCTACATATAGCCTAAGCTATAAGAAGAACCAACACCCTGAAACCGAGCTGCAGCACAGTGGCCAGGAACGTACAGAACAGAACAGGTTCCACTCAGAACAGGCCTCACCATGGTCGAACAAAGAAGCTGAGTGCACATGCTCAGCATCATGTCCAGATATTGTCTTTTGAAAATACACATATGAGAGCTGCCAGCATTGCTGCAGAGGTTTTAGGGGTGGGGTTCAGCCTGTCAGTGCTCAGACTATACGCCGCTCACTGCATCAAACTGATCTGCATCTTCTAAAAACATGAAAACAAACCGTTTTCTGAAAACAAGCAGACTAAGGACATGGATGTGTGTGGCGGCAACCAGGTGAGGAATACAAAGACAAGAGTGTCTTGCCTACAGTCAAGCATGGTGGTGGGAGTGTCATGGTTTGGGGCTGCAAAAGTTCTGCTGGCATTGAGAAGCTACAGTTCATTGAGGGAACCATGAATCCCAACGTGTACTGTGACATACTGAAGTCCCAGGGCAGTACAAACTGGGCGTCAGGGCAACATGATAACAGCCCCAAACACACCGCCAAGACCACTGCCTTGCTAAAGAAACTGAGGGTAAAAGTGCTGGATTGGCCAAGCATGTCTCCAGACCTAAACCCAATTGAGCATCTGTGGGGCATCATCAGACAGTAGGTGAAGCAGAAGATCTGTGATGTCATCATGTAGGAGTGGAAGAGGATTCCACTGCCAACCTGTCAAGATCTAGTGAACTCTATGCCCAAGAGAGTTAAGGCAGTGCTGGAAAATAATGGTTGGCACACAAAATATTGACACTTTGTGCTGAATTTGGACATTTGAACCTAATGGTTGTTGCAAATGGATTAGATATTAATGTCTGTGTTGAGCTATTTGAGGGGACAGCAAATTGACACTGTTATACCAGCTGTACGCTGAATTTTTAACATTGTATTAAAGTGTCATATAGTCAGTGTTGTCCCATAAAAAAATTAAATAAAATGTGAGGGGTGTACTCGCTTTTGTGAGATATTGTATGTCTGACTAGTCATGTGGAAGACTTGTTCACACACAATCATTGTGCAAATAAATAGACAGGTAGGCAGGTAGACATGCAGGTAGATTTACCAATCCTCTCAGTTGGGATAATAAAATGATTGGACCACTACAACAGATACAATTTTTTCTTATTGTCAGTATATTTAATGTATTAATTCCTATTGGGATTTACAGGATTACAAACATGTATTTGAAGTAAATTTCCTTATATCTTTAGAAATATTAGAGACAATATATTCTTTTCTCAGTCTCACTTTGTCTCTGCTTCTGGGTGGATGATGGTTTTAGTTTTAAACTATGCTACACTTTATTTTTACTGTAGATCTAACTGACTATTCCTTTATCTAGTGCTAAGGCACTGGGAGCTGATAGGGGGCGCTCTGCTCCATCAGCATGTCTATTGGCTTTTTAGCAACCTTGCTAACACGACTCTCTGCCATAACAACAACTAGCGAGAGTCTTTACAACTGTGCAGTGTTATGCTAAATAATAAATGTGTATTTTAAATATATTTTCTGCTGTTTTGTCGTATACCTCACTAGACATTGTGAGAGGAATGAGACAAATGTAGTAGGTGCTCAGCGCTACGTCTGTATATCAGATTAGCGCTTAGCTTAGCTTAGCCAGTCGCTATAATAGTCTGTATATCAGATTAGCGCTTAGCTTAGCTTAGCCAGTCGCTGTAATAGCCACAAACCAAAACAGCTTTACAAAAACTGCAGTTGTAATTAACGACAATAACCGCTGAACAATTCTGTCTACATAAATATGGATCGTCTATCTTTTGGAAGTAAGTACTGTCTTAAGTACATTGATATTGTTCTTTATCTAACCGTAAACGTTGGTTAACAACAACAAGAGAGGATGTCGAAATGTGATAATTCAGTGGACTTAACTGATTTATCGCAGTTTTCCTCTTTTTGCCAAAACCGTTTTGCTATGTTGCCTGCGTTGTCCAGCTTTGCTTGCCAAGTTGGGCTGCACACTCACTATTCACCGCAATGAAAATGTGAATTTTCTACACACTAGCCATGTGAGTTTCTCCTGCACTTAGAAGGTTCACTGAATGTGGTATAGGATACAGGTACAGAGTGTAACCCTCTTGTTATGCACATTATATAGATTGACCATTATCAACCCAGCAACACTGAGGTGATTGGTTCAGATACATTACTGTAAATGTGTAAGAAACTTGAGTAAAGTGTTATACAGCCAATAAACATGGCTATGGTTCTTTATAGCTGCTGCTCAATGATTGTTCTGATTTTCTTATTTTGGAGTTTTCACATTTCTGTAATAAGTTTACTGTTAATTAATATGAGCTGCAGGATTGCCGGATGATACTATATAATGAGGCCAATGTATAAACCTATTAATCATGCTTGTGTGCAGATGACCCATTTGACAAGCCACCTTGTCGGGGATGTTCTTCATACTTGGTGGAACCATACATAAAGTGTGCTGAATGCGGACCATCCCCTCTTCTCCTCTGTCTTCAGGTGAGATTCTGAAGCTGTGCAAAATCTATAGCCAGCAGAACCATGAAACATCTTAAAAGATCATTCCACAATTTGCAACTTTCAACATCATTGGCTGCGAGTTTTGAACCCACAGGGAAATGTTGAGATGTATATATAGTATAATTATGTTTAAGGTAATTACTGTACACTTGAATGTGGAATGTATTGTTTTCTCTTACAGTGTTTTACTAGGGGCTATGAGTATAAAAAGCACCAGAGTGACCATAAATATGAAATCATGGTAAGTAAAATTGTTATGCTAGTAAATGATCTATAGGCCCATGAATCTCTGAACAGTCTGCAATGTACAAAGCTTGATTCCCTGTCACGTTAAAGTTTTGTGCAGCTGTGTGTGAAAAAGGAAAGCTGTTTGGCAGTGGGGAAATACAGCATTTTAGAAATTGTCTGGTACACAACAATGGTCCATTGGAAATGGGAAACACTTAAATTACCCTTTATACTTTATAATCACTTTCTTTCAGACGTCAGATTTTCCTATTCTGGAGCCTGGCTGGACAGCTCAGGAGGAGATGGCTCTTCTAGAGGCAGTTATGGACTGTGGCTTTGGTAACTGGTCAGTATAAGAATATACGTACGTAAGACCCAAGTGAAGTTAGACCCAAAAGAAGTGGTTGTAATGCTGATCTCTGCATACTGCAACATGGCAGCCATGTCATAATGCAAAATATGCCAAACTTATCAGCTTTTGGTGGGCAGGGGTAACTATGTTTTATGGCAGTGCTCCCCAACCACCGGGCCGTACAAAAATCTAAACTTTTTTTAAAAAATACAATCTCAAAATACCACAGTTTTTGTGTTGGTCGTATCATTTTATTTTGTTGTTTTTATCAGCGACACCTTAAATCCCGGTCTGCAAAAATATTTTCTGACATTAAACCGGTCCATCGCGCAAAAGGTTGGGGAGCGATGTTTTATGGTAACAATATGGCAACATATGAAGTATGATTTTAGAAGCAACGTTTTGAAATGTCACTTCATTTTACCTTAACACTTAAACAAGGTGTGTGTGTGTGTGTTTTACCACTGAAGCATGCCAATGTAATGGACAGTTTTTTAACCCATTATTCACTGTTGTCCTTGATTGCTGTAATTTTTAGGCAGGATGTGGCTTACCAAATGCGCACCAAGACCAAAGAGGAATGTGAAAGCCACTACATGAAGAACTTCATCAACAACCCTCTCTTCTCCTCAACACTTCTCAGTCTCAGGCAGATTGAAGAGGCTCGGACAGCAGACAATGCCATCCCATTCAAACGTAAAAAAATATATTCAATATCATTATTAGATCATCACTGGTAATTACTGTGTAAGCGATGGCCTTTTTTTTAAATGCACAGTAACTGATGATAACTAATTGCAGGTGAGCAGAAGTATAAAAATATCTTTGAGGGCTACTGTTTCAGCTATGTAGTATGGTTTTGTTCATTTTCACAGATAGCATATTCTAATGGAAATGATTTAATAATGATTGATCATAATTGTATAAATCCAGTAATCATAGTATTGGTCTTCCACACTGGAGCCATTTTTACTTGATGGGGGAGGATGCAGGGAGAGTAGTACAGGTACACCTAAGAAAAACGAATATTGAAAAAGTTCAATATTTCTTGACAAAGTGAAATCCATTTTTTATATACATTCATTACACATGAAATATGTCAAGCCTTTATTTATAGGAATTATAGGAGAACCCAGAATCACTGTCTCTGTGAACATCCAGCTTCTTTAGCCATGACGTTTTGTAGCTTACCCTCCTCAGTCTCCCTAAATAAGACCATTTAAAGGCTCAGGAAACGTTTGCCTGTATTTTGAGTTAATTAGCTGATGGGGGGGGGGGGGGGGCGGGGGGGTCTTAAAGCCCTTAACTTTTTCTCAATATTCAAATTTTCTGAGACAGTGAATTTTGGGTTTTCTTTTCTGAAAGCCATAATCATCGAAATTCCAAGAAATGAAGGTTTCACATGTTTCACTCTATATAATATATGAATTTCACTTTCTGAAAGGAACGTCAAGAAATGTTGAACTTTTTTACGATATTCAAATTTCTTTTCGATGTAACCTTATTTTAGAGATGGGCGATATCACAAAGGTATGTCATTAGTGCTGGGCCAAATAGCATTTTAGGTTTTAATGACTTGTTAGTATTTCTGAACAAGTATTCAAATAATCATAATTTATTTCATTTCATAATATACCATTGTATTAGTGTGATTGATGTTACAAAGATGCAGAGAAAAATGACATTCTGTAATTACACAAACTCATACGGGCAGATGAGTCTGAAATGCAGACAATATCCATCCATCCATTATCCAAACCACTTTATCCATTTCGGGTCTTGGGGGAAGCTGGAGCCAATCCCAGCAGACTACAGGTCAAGGCAGGGTTCACCCCGGACAGGAGGGCAACACAGAGACAGACCATCATCTTAAACTCTGTTTTCTTTATTTTCATTGGCAGTTTTTTTGGTTTATCACATGATTGGAAAATTGTAAAAAGAACTAGAAACGCCACATCAAACATAATATAAAATTGAATAAACAAACCTAATTATGCTCGTTCTGTAATAAACTATGCACCTGATAATCAGGTAAACATATACAGACATTATGACATAAAAATAACAATAAATATTTCACCACCTGTTCATGATTTTATTAATGAAAATAGTTTTTCCATAGTAATTTAAAATAATAGTTTTGACTTTTAAATAATATAATTCTTGATGTGACTAGAGACATGAACTAAAGAAAAAAGGCAAATTCTGATTTCAGGGTGATGTAAATCTTTTGGCCAATGTGAAGCAAGAATGTTTTGTACAATGTTACATTTGATATAAGGAAAAATTGTGCAAAATTTTCAGATCTTTTCATCAACCGTGAATCTCTATCTCTAAACAGATAAAGTGTAAGATAATCTACGTTAATTCATGTATTGCAGATTTCAGATGCACTGGACGCTCTACTCTGTGTTTCTAATGAACGTCCAGATTAACCCTGAAGAGACTTGGATCATGGAATGACAAAAGCAAGAACATTCAAAGTAACAGTAGTAACTTTCCTCCTTCATTGTTTTCAGCCACTGATGATCCTCCAAGACCTTCGTTCGACTCTCAGCTGTCCAGAGATATGGCCGGGTACATGCCAGCTCGAGCAGATTTCATGGAGGTCAGTGCGCTTTGTTTTCCAATTGCAACCAGTATAAACAGCTCAGCATCTTTGGAAGCATGGATGCCTTAAAACTGACCCTCAGCTCATTATGTCAATGCAAGAAAATTGTTTTAATTGTAAATTGAATTCATGATCTTGAAATTTATACCCGTTTTGGTGCCACTATTCTTTGTATAAATGTAGTAGAAGTTTTTTCTGCACTAAGCTTAAGTTATAAGGTGATAGGCCTTCAGCAATTAAAGTTACACAGAAGTACATCTGCATAAATTAACTGAATATTTAATGCAGACATGTTTGCACTTTTTAAAAAGGCTTAATATAGACGGATTTTTAACTGACCATGAATTTCTCCAGTACACCAGTAAAACCTGGACGACTCTGGTATGTACTACTCTGGCCACATATTCCAGTATGCAGCATTTTTGATGTAGGTTATGTGTCCCATTAGACATTTGTAGTGCTGCTTGAAAGTTTGTTTTTTTTATTTGAATGGGACCTAAAACATCATCTGATTTTCAAGAAAGAAAACCTAGTTACAAAAAAAATAACCCAAAGCTTTTTTGTATATATATAAATATATATAAATAACCCAAAATTATATTTGATTATGTATTTATTGAAAAAAAATTCCACTTGCATATATGCATATGGCAAAATAAGTGAACCTGTGCTTTCAGTATGTGGTGTGACCTCCTGCCGCTAAACTGCAGTAACTGTTGATCAGTCATATGCATCGAATTTTAGTCCATTCCTCCATACAGAACAGCTTAAACTCCTGGATTTTGGTGGATTTTTTCACTTTATTCGTCTAAACCATTTGTGTCAAACTCTTGGAGTCTTGGAGGGTCGGTATCCAGCACAGTTTGGTAGTTTCCCTTCTCAAACACACTCACTCATTCTGGAAATTAACAGGTGATTTGAAGCAGGTGTGTCTGAGCAGGGACCGTGCAGGACACCAGCCTCAGTTGGACGTCCCGGTTCTAAACCGTTCCTTGGTAGAACAACTTGTGTGTTGCTTTGCTGTATAACCCACTGTGTCTTGAGGTTCAGTGCACAGACATGTGTCTTGACATTTTTCTTTAGAATTCTCTGGTATAGTTGGTTGTTCTGTCAATGAGGGCAAGCTGTGCAGACCCAGATGCAGCAAAATGGGACCACACCAGAACATTCCCACCTCCATGTTTCTCCATGTTTCTATCCACCAAACATTCTTCCAGTATCCAAGTGGCCTGTCCACATGATTTTGAAAAAGTGTAGATGGTCTGCAATATTTTGTAATTGTAATTTATAATCACTCTGGTGCTTCATAAAAAGCATTAAAATCTGTGAAAAATTAGTTTTTAGAGTTTCACACACTGCTCTGTACCAGGTTCTGTTAAATCGAAGGCTCTTTGTAATGGACACAGGTAGGTTGTCAGTGTCCAAATCTTTGCAGGATCACAGTGTGCTCAGAAAAGTGTATTGTGATAAGATAAGATAATCCTTTATTGTCCAACAAGTGGGAAATTTCACATGGTTCCACCAGCAGGACAGCAAACAGAGTATTAAGAAAAAACAATAAAGAAAAAGTTATGGGTGAGATAAAGTAAGGCTAAAATAAAATAATATACTAATACAAAAAATATATAAAAAGTATTCATCACAATAAATAAGGCAAAAAGTGTAGACAGTGCAAGGAGACAGGTAATATTGCACAGAAAATGCTGTTCTACTGTAATGGTCAATATTATATCAATCCTGTGCTTAAGTACACTGCTTTCTTTGGGTTTGCATGGTTTCTAGATGTTCTGCTGGTAGGGCTGGCAGACGGACAAGACCCGAAAGCTTTAGAATCATTAACCAGCAGGAACGTATGGGAGAGTGAAGCCGACATGTTTCCATCCAGTTAAACTGCATAACACTTCTCTGCCTCTCAGGAGCATTAAGTGGCCTATACAGTTAACGAGTTTTACAAATGTATGGAAACGACACCTCCGTTTGTTTGTGTAAAGAAAAACGCATTTATTTTCCATGCATTTCATATTTGTGATACAGCATACATGCATGACTAATGCTTTCTCTCTTTCTCTCCCTAACTCTCTCTTTATGTTTTGTGTTAGGAGTTTGATAACTATGCAGAGTGGGATTTGAAAGATATTGATTTTGTTGATGACGACTCTGATATTCTTCATGGTAAGATCTGCTACCAGTTCCCTCACATTCAGTAAAAAGCCTGTGATTCCCTGATTACTTGCCCAATACAGATGATTTTATTGTTCACTTGAGCTTGATCATCTGTTGGAATGCAATTTGAGTGATAAAATGTTTTATTGTTCTAGCTCTTAAAGTTGCAGTTGTGGACATATACCATTCAAGACTAAAAGAGCGGCAGCGAAGGAAAAAGTGAGTTTGAAATATGCTTGGGTTCTGACCTGACAACCACTAGAGGGTGTCACAGGCTTAACCTTTGTTTTTGAGGGTTTTTTCCCAGTACATAAAGGTGGTCCTCATAATTGCCTTATTATAAAATATAAAAAGACATTTTGCTGGGTTTTGTTTAGTTTTCTATACATTCTTGGCCCGGGTCACTTTACTCATCACAGACCACATAGCAACCTGAAGCTTGGTTGTGTTTGGTGCATTGCTAAGTCATCCAGAATTATGTTTACTGTAAACGATCAGGGTGTAAATCAGTTTTAATGAGCCGTAGCTCTCCAGAGCAAGTGGAGCAGAATGTATGGTGTGTGAAGTATGCAAGGTCCCATAGACGTGTGGGCTGAGGCCACTACTGCTCCCCCGAGCGCTGGGAATACGAGTGAAGCCCTTGTCTAGTACAGTAGATGAGCTTAACTTGAATTCTCTATGAACCCAACCAACTATAACTGTTTAATTGTTGTAAATTAAGGCTCCACACTCCACACTGCCTAAAATGCTCACCAGGCAACTGTAAATTTGCCTTCCCAAACATTTCTTTAAAGATTAAGAAGAAAAACACCATAATATTACACTGTTATGTCTATGTCAGAGTTTAATATGATTTAATATACATTTTGGAAGGGCGCAGTGGTTGGTATTGCTGTCTAAGAGAACCAAAAAGTGTCCTGGGTTCGATCCTTGCCTTTCTGTGTGGTGTTTTTTCTCCATGTCTGTGTGGGTTTAGGGTGATTGGCTTCTCTACATTTATAATCAAGCATTTAGTTCACACACGATGAAGCACTGATGTGAAAGCTACAAAAAAAGTTCAGCACATTCTTCTTAGTAGTTGAATATAGATCAGTGGTCCCCAACCGATGGGCCGCAGATCGCTACCTGGCTATGGAGCATTTCAAACCGGGGCGTACAAAATGTGTATTAATTTATTTTTATAAATACAATCTCAATCCGTAGCATCTAAGTGTGTTAGAGACTCAACTTTGCCGCTATTCTGGATGAAAGTCATGGC
>JBBIGC010000001.1:18257014-18267639 GCA_037576955.1 Lepidarchus adonis
ATTTTTGCAATGTAAAGCGACCTTGAGTTTGTGAAAGGCGCTATATAAATTCAAATTATTATTATTATTATTATTAAATGTTTGCGTCTAGATTACACACAGGAAAGCTGATGTTTCTTTGACTTCAATAGTGGCACAGCATTGAAATCTGGAGATTTCAATGAAGGAAAAAAATGAGCACGATTCAGAAATGTTGGAGCAACATACTGCTGTTTACTGTGATTTTCATGGCATGTATTGAAAATAAAACGTAATTATTAAATGTATTAACTGATGCAAAACCTAAAGAGACACTGATAGCAGAATGTTAAAGCAATGTTTTCATATTTCTTTGATTTTCTTGATGTAACAGCTTTGTTCACATTTAAGGACACAGTTTTATTATTTTTTTTAAAATCTACTTTAGTTGAGCTTGGAGCGGAGTGAACACACTGTCTCTCTCTCACGCGCAAGGATGCTAGCAGAGTTAGCGCCTCACAGACAGGGCGGAGCAAACATTTAAACAAACGAATGCAGTATTTCACACTAAATACACAGAAAACGTGTTAACGGCAAAATATGCAAAGTGAAATTGCACATTTCTTATGCCATTTCACGTGTCTAGTAAATGTATCTTAATTTAAGATATTTTAGATATTTGGACTGAAAACAGGACAAAACTGCTAAGTTAGAAAAGCATTTTTTGCAGTGTATATTCTGTGCTTTGAGAGAGTGTGTGTGTGTGTGTGTGTGTGTGTGTCTGTCTGTCTTTGGGTTACTTACCTTTACACAACTAGTAACTAAAACAAGTATGTAAGTATGTAAGTATGTATTTATAAACATTGTGCTATTACACACACTCATACTGTCTTTTTGATTCCAGAAAAAAACAGAAACCATGAGCGGCTTCTTGATGGGAAATGTATTATGTTCACCACGGCAACCGCTGTCTCCACAGACAGTTTCCTCAACATCGTCACTGACGCACGCTCGTCACTTATCCCTGGTTACACTCGGCTTTATTATTATAATAAAAGCTCAAGGAGCAACATGCTTGTGCACTTCCTAAAGATCTTAGTTCTGTTTTTGTGTTTGAAACAAATGCTTTTCTTGTTTTTTTGTTGTTTATCCGATTCATCGATTAATCAAAAAATAATCGACAGATTAATGGATTATTAAAACAGTCGTTAGTTAATTGCGAAGTTGAGTGAGTGTGTTTGAGGAGGAGGAACACCGAACCTCCAGGACTGAATGTGGGCACCGCTGAGTTACTGATTACCTGGAATGAGAGAGTCATTGTAGAGCCAAGCTGGCACCATGGACTGGATTTCTTGTTGGGGGTAGACGCCAACACCTGTTTGAGGAGAAGGAAATGACAGAATTGAGATGCTGTAGTACAGCAGGTCTCCCTGAACCCTACAGTACACTCAGCTACAGCTTTCCTGAATCCAGCTGTGTAGAGACGCAAAGCAGATGTTAAACAAGCAGTTTCACTACATCTCCCATTGCTTCAGCAACAATCAGGCAGTTAGGATTAATAAAGGAAGACTTAACTTTGGGGATAAGATCACTACTCTGACTAGTTAACAGCTTATCCTGCACCAAAGTTTTTCCCAATAATCCGATAAACTTCTAAAATGTGTTATTGGCTTTGTCATACAGGTTTCTCAGGTCTAACAAGAATTTCTAATGTCTAATATTCATCTTATAAATATTCCTCTTTCTGACTAGAAAAGTTCTAGTCCAGATTTTCCTCCTAATGAAACTTTATTCTATTGATTTCCTCACCCTAGCCTCTTTCCTTAGGTACTGCTGCTAAAAGCCTACAAATTAAATTATATAAAATAATCACAATGAGATGGTACTTGCTATCATACCAGCTATGCCTCTTCTATTTTATAAACAAGCTGCAAGGGAAGAGCAATGAAATCACCAATTAAAACCTCTTTCAAGAAAAAACAAGAAAAAAAAAAAAAAAGAGTTTGAAATAATGGATCAAAGCCCAAACCCCGTTAAGATCAGGACTCAGGCAGTGGGCAGGTGCACGAGAAGGCCAAGCGTATCAACAGAGCTAAAGCAAGTGAAGCAGCGTATACAGTGAGTCAGCAGATAGAACTTCAGCGGATCATCTGCCCGTGTTGTCAGCAGAGCTCCCTGATCAGGAGCAGTGCGGAAGACGAAAGCGGAACACTCCCAGCATAAGCGAAAGGAAAAAAGTTCATTGGCCAGAGTCTGCGACACTCTGGAGCGATTCCCATCAGCATGAAACCAGACACACGAGGTCTGATGGCAGAATGTTAAAGCAATGTTTTCATATTTCTTTAATTTTCTTGATGTTACAGCTTTGTTCACAATTAAGGAAAGAATCTGTGACTTTTCCTTGACCCAATTCTTTTTTGTACATGGAAATGTTAGTAGGCTTGAAATAAAAGGCTGAGAATCATTAATATCATGCACCTGATTCTGAATAATAAAACCTGTTGGGGGGTTCAGTAAGGAATCTTCCAGAATCCCTTCATGATTAGTAAAGAAAGTGAGCACAGGTGAGTTGTGGGTAACTGCCATAGAGCTGTAGTGACAGAAGAGGGAAATGTGAACTACTTCTCCTCTCACCACTGGTTCTTAGCTGAGCTGTGGCCTCTGCCACTGGTGGGGGAGGTTCAGGGACGGTCTCCATGGTGAAAGCAGCACTGAGATCATCAGGGGAGTTGGCCCAGTTACAGGCTCTGGAGCTGCTGTGGAACTGAACCGAGACCTGGGCTCTGGGTGTCAGCTCGGACAAGGTCTGTCGGGGCCTAAAGTTAACCTGGGCCTTTTTGTCGACCATTAAATCACACGATGAAAAAAGCTTCTCATCCAGAGATGGGCCTAAAGAAAAGGAACTGCTGCGGTTAAAGCATTTGCTCAAAAGCATCTGCTCTATTTATTTTTAAACAACTAGTCAGACAAATTTCACAATTTATACATATCTTCACCTTACAAATGTGTCAGTGTTATTTAAGTTGCAACTTTTGTGATCTGAGGTGTGTAATGGACAAGGTGTGATGTTATATGGACAGGTCGTGTAAAGAGAGCTATTATCATGCAAATATTCCATATATGCCCTGATTGTAGTGAAAGATAAATTGTTTAAACAGCTTGTAACAAAAGAGAAAAACACGTTGCAATTCTGTGAAGGTTTCCTGCTGTCAGACAGAGCTGTTGTGATTGTGACACATGTGGTGATTTCCAGCATGTCACACATCTCAGTAAGCACGTCTCTGTTATCTCCCTTTAAGCCTCTGTCACACACACACACACACAGCTGCCAAGCACCCCTCAGTCCTACTCACCCAAAGGCATAAGCTTCAAAAGGTTAATATCAGACAATATCTCCTGAATCGACTGATAAAGCTTAATTAATAACTATACATGACGTCACACACACTGTATAGTATTGAATTATTCAAAGTTTAAAATCATGAAGAGAATCTTGTGTGTGAGAAATATTAGGAATAAGTACCCTGAAATCCCAAATAAATAATAATAATATAACAATATCAATATGCCTCTGTCCCAACTTTTTAATATGTTTAAATTTTTTTTTTTCTTCAAAATTTCCAATTAATTTAAAATTGGTCACTAAAACACTGGAAACGTTTCTTCTTTTGTCTAAGAGAATTAAATAACAGATTCTTGTTTATATCATATTTTACAAAATCCCAAAGCTTTTCTGGAAATTGGATTTTTAAATATTGCAGATTTATCAATGATCAATTTAACTAGTCTACGCCACTCCTAGTAAGTGTGGACATGATTTCTATTAAGGAAATGTAAATTGCATTTAGTCACTGTATATGCAGTGTCCACAGAATGGTTCAGACATAACTTTGCAAAGGTCTAAACAAGCTAATAAATGGTGTTTTTTTATGTTGATATGCAGTACTGTATAAGTCTTGGGCATATTAAAAATATATTTAGAAGTAGTAATTGTTTTTTAAATATTAGAATAAACACAAATACCATTAATACCTATTAAGATCTATTCATGGAAGCACAGTTTTTTTAAAAGTTGCCATTAAATACCTAATTTGCCTCAGCATACATTAAATGAAAAGTAGTTGTGTTGATGATGCAATAGCAATGTGCAATGGTGTCCAAGACAAAACACACACAAAAAAAATTAGTGCTGATGCAAGTATTCAAAAAACAAAAAAAAATCAATGATCACATTAAGCTCCACTTATAAGTGAAGAAATATTCCAAACACAACAGGCACATTACTAGTGAATGAGTGATGGAAAGAAAAAGAAAAACAACAGTGAGAGAACAGTTACCTTGGAATGCAGATTGGGAGCTGGAGATGACAGAAGAGTGTGGGGGGGCAGTGCAGGGGGGCAAAGAGGAGGTGAGGGAGTGAGGGACAGAGCCAGAGGAGGCAGGGACCACCTTTAAGGGTGAATTACTGACAGATGATGACGAGGAGGGTGAAGGGAGGGAAGAATGGGGAAAAGAGGGGGAGGAGCCATTGGCAGGCCCCTGCATAAAGTCACTAAACTCATCATCATCCTCTGCCAAAGCAGGAGGGAGTGACTGAGGGGGGGCAGAGGAGTGAGATGGCGATGAGTCTGCGAAAACAAAACAAAAAAAATAATGACAAAGGCAAAACACACAACATGAGTTACGAAGGCTGTGGTGGAAAGACGAACTAGTCACAGAGAAAATGAAGACTGTGTTTATAAAAAACCTGTGAAAAGTGCAAACAATGGGTTTTAAATAGTACACAATAAATGGGAAGTAAGAGCAAAAAAAAAGCTTTAACAAATCATCTTGATAATATATTAATATCGACAACAAAAATGAAGTGTGGAAGCATGTGGGTAATGAGAAAAGAAAAAGCAGGCATTAAAAAAAAAGAGAACATTTTATTGTAAAAGGTTGAAAAGAAATGACATCTGGCCAAGAGCTTCTCACCAACACGGCTGCTGTCATGTTCAGGAACATCGAGCTACAAATAATAAAGTAAACAGTTTGACAGACAAGAACTACTTTGAGTCAGTGTGTGTGTGTGTGTGTGTGTGTGTGTGTGTGTGACAGCCTCACATAACTAAAGACAGCACTGCAGTGCTACTTACACACAAGGATTCACACAGAGAAGGTGTAATGCTGAGAGAAGCGATGGAGGAGGAGTCAGGAGCATACCTGCTTTCTTTGACTGTGACGATGGAGTGGGATGCATCTTGGCGTCTCTGCTGAACCCATCCAAGTTCCCTTTAATGGCCTCTAATGCATCATCCCGACTCTTCTCTCCGGTCTGAGGAGACAAAAGAGGTGTAAAGGTATGAGGAGCAAGGTAACGGAGGGACTGAATACTGAGCGTGTAAAATGTACTTTGTATTTTATTATAACAATGTGCTCAGCCTTTGGGTTTAACGTCTCACTTTGGGTTTGACGCTGCTCAGGAGACGTAGTTTCTGTTTCTGCTCTTCAAACTGCCTTCTTTTTCTGTCTTCCTCAAGCATGCGTTGCTGCTGCTCCAAGCGCTTTCTGCAAACACACACACACACACACACACACACAAAATGAAAAAGCAGCTCAGTAACAATCGCTGCAGTACAATAGCAAAGACACTCACTGATGCTCCTCTGCCATTTGTTTTTGCAGATCAACAGGGAACTGTGGTGCTGGTGCCCTCATGCCCATAAACTGCGGCTGCCCCATGAACTGCATGCCAGGAGTCTGCATCCCCATCGGCATCGCACTCTGCACACAGAAGCACAGCAAGACAGTCATCAACTCAACTGTGAACTTTTAATCTCCACATAAGAAAAAAAAGGTTAGAAAAATATTAAATATTAAGGCATTTCCCCAACGATAGGCCGCAGCTTATACACTGATTTTGCAAACCTGGTATTGTGTGTGATTTGCTTAATCTAAAAACATGAACATATTTGCTAAAAGTATAATTCAGTACAATAAGACGACATGCCAAAATGATTAGCTGCATTTAAATGTACTGTTTACTGCAGCAATGGTCAGTTTGAAAAGCAAAGCGAAGTGATGGGTCAGTATAAAAGACAGAACCTGTAAAGCGCTATTGCTTATACTACCTTTCCTGTGCTCTCCCCACGACCGCGCTCGCAGACTCGCTACCTCGGCTTCATGGGTGAGAAGCAACGTTACTCAGGGTAACTTCCCACTTTGAATGTGAATAGTTCTGAAACTGTCAGCGCAGAGACTCACTCAGAGGCAGAGTTCCGTTTCTCTCAGCACAATTTCAGTTCCTCGTTCCAATTTCCAAGCTGCTCCAACATGCGCTGCTAACCCGAGCTCTCTAGCCAACAGGCTACAACTCTTCACTAAAAACAACCTGCACTACTCACCTGTTCTCCGCTCCAAACATTACACAGTCCATAATGCATTGCTCCCCATGAAACTGCAACACATCCCACAACACGCAACTGAAAACAAACAAGCACGTTTCCGGAACTAGCGTTGGTTAGCAGTTAGCATAGCCGTCATGGTAGTGGACTCACTGTATATTGTAAAATAAATACACAGCATGTTTAGCTTTATTAAGTACAACCCCTTAAAAGAGTTGGCAACACATTTCATAATCGATTTGTTGTGTTGTGTGACGCGGAGATGTTTGATTATTAATAAAATCTAAACTGTAGTCGAGCGTGGAGCACACCCGGTCTCTCTCTCTCACGCACGGATGCTAGCAGAGTTAGCGCCTCACAGACAGAGCGGAGTATTTCACACTAAATACACAGAAAACATGTGTTAACTGCAAATATGCAAAGCGACATTGCACGGGAGCAGCACGGCAATGATCCAGCCCCTGAATGATCCTGGTCTGATGAGGAGGAAGTGAGTTCAACAGCAGGTAAGTCACTACACAACCCTACTCTGTTTCGAGTTGTTTTTTCGGAAACAAGACATAATTTCTTATGCTATTTCATGTGTCTAGTTAATGTATTTTAATTTAAGATATTTTTGATATTTGGACTGAAAACAGGACAAAACTGTTAAGTTAGAAAAGCATTTTTTGCAGTGAATATTCTGTGCTTTGTCCCATAGAGGTTATTATTGACAAATATATTTGCGTGTTTTGTACTTTATTTAATTTTAAAGTTATTTTATAGCACTTAAGTTGTGTTTAAATGTGGTGTATAAATAAACCTTGCACTTACTACATTGATGGTAATAATTTAATAAATAAGCTTCAAGTGAACTTGAGTGTGTGTGTGTGTGTGTGTGTGTGTGTGTCTTTGGGTTACTTACCTTTACACATCTAGTAACTAAAACAAGTATGTGTGTATGTATGTAAGTGTGTATTTATAGTTGATGTAAAATTGTGCTGTTACACACACTCACTCTCTTTTTTATTCCAGAAAAAAACAGAAACCATGAGCGGCTTCTTGATGAGAAATGCATCATGTTCACCACGGCAACCGCTGTCTTCACAGTTTCCTCAACATCGTCACGGACATGAACCTCAGTCAATGGGTGAAGATGACGCTTCACTAAAATGATCCGCACCCTGAACCCTGGTTACACTCTGCGTTATTATTATTATAACATGTTTGTGCACTTTTTTTTAAAGATTTTAGTTCTTGTTTTTTTGGCATTTATCGGATTCATCGATTAATCTGAAAAATAATCGACAGATTAATCGATTATTAAAATAATCGTTAGTTGCAGCCCTAAAATAAATACTAGTTCTGTAGGTGTGACACAGCAAACACAGTGATAAGAGTTTCACCAGTATTTTCATTAGATATTCACCCGTTTTTAAGGGTTTTTTCCACAATGAAATGGCAACTGATGCTTAAGCAAACTTAAAGGCCAGAACAAGAAAACTAAAAATGGACAAAAACATTCTGATAGTACGAATAAGTGTATATGACAGGAAGTTGTATCATATCTCAAATGGAATTATAATCTATAGAAGATATGTTTAGTGTATATTTTCTGTTCTTACGCTAAATGTGATCACAGAAACAAAATGATCAGGGCTCAATATAATTAAATTAAATTGCATAGCACAATATTTTAATCTCTTTAGAGAGGCATTACGATTTTTTTTAATTTAATGATAAAATACCAGCAAAAAATATTGAGAAAATGAACGAGAGAGGACTGTGAATGTGAAAGCATTGGTTGACTTAGTTACTCTAGAGAAATAAATGTCCAGTAGTAATACTGTCTTAATAAACTGACCTGCATAGGCATGGCACCTGGAGGTATTTGGGCTCCAAAATTAATTCCCATCATCCCCTGCATGTTAGGCTGCATGACAGGAACCATAGGGTAACCCTGCTGCTGCTGCTGCATGGGCATCATTCCTGTTAGCAAACACAGACAAGACCAGCAATAATAAATGGGTTGATTTAGTGCTTTGATCATTCCATTCAAATAAGAGTGACTGACAGATTTCAGTCTAAGTGTTACTAAATACAGATCACAAAAAAATTACATTTTTGTAAATATTTTATTATCTTTTCACAGGACAACACTAAAGATTTTGAATATAAATTAGTCAGTGCACAGCTTGTATAACTGTCCCCTCAAAATACCTCAACACACAGCAATTAATGTCTAAACCACTAGCAACAAAAGTAAACACAACCCTAAATGGAAATGTCCAAATTGTGCCCAAAGTGTGAATATTCTGTATGGCCACCATTATTATCCAGCGCTGCCTTAACTTTCTTGGGCATGGAGTTTATTAGAGCTACACAGGTTACCAATAGAACCCTCTTCCACTCCTCCATGACGACACTGCAGAGCTTTCCGTTTAAGGATGCCCCACAGATGCTCAACAGGGTTTACCTTAACCTCCGTCTCTTTAGCAAGGCGGCGGCCATCTTGGAGGTGTGTTTGGGGTCGTTATTAAGTTGGAATACTGCCCTGAGGCCCAGTTTCCAAAGAGAGGAGATCATGCTCTGCTTCAGTATGTCTCAGTACATGTAACTCTAGCTCGACAGCTCTCATGCAGTCCCAAACCATGACACTCCCACCACCATGCTTGACTGTATTCTTATCTTTGTATTCCTCACCTGATTGAAAACATTTGAACCAAATACGTTTATCTTGGTCTCATCAGACCACAGGACATGGTTCCAGTAATCCATGTCCTTAGTCTGCATGTCTTCAGCAAACTGTTTGCAGGTTTTTTTGGTGCATCATCTTTATAAGAGGCTTCCTTCTGGCACGACAGCCATGCAGACCAATTTGATGCAGTGTACGGCGTATGGTCTGAGCACTGAGAGGCTGCCCATGGCAAGGCCTGTTCTGATGTGAGCCGGTCCTGTTAAACCGCTGTATGGTATTGGCCACCACGCTGCAGAGCTCAGTTTCACGCCTGCTCCCCACACACACCTGAGACCGTGTAACACTAATGAGTCACATGACACCGGGGACGGAAATGGCTTATTGGGCTCAACTTGGACATTTTCACTTAGATGTGTCCTCAATTTTGCTGTTATACAAGCTGTACACTGACTACTTTACATTGAATCAAAGTGTCACAACTTCAATGTTGTTCCATGAAAAATCTAATAAAAAATGTACAAAAATATGAGGTGTGCACTCCCTTTTGTGAGATACTGTACATGAAGTCTTTTTTACGTATTTTTAAATATGTTTATCTTGTGTGAGGCTGTGGTTTTCATAGAAGCAGTGACAAAAAGCACTAACATCCCCACACCTTAACACAATTTGATTAACCCAACAAAGCTGACAATCATCTCTAATAACACCTGCCACTGAAGTATAAAACACCACTGAGAGTACGAGTAGACAGTAGACAGGCTGAACAAGCATGTGCACAAAAATAAGCTTCTAGATCAAGCCTAAGTTAGGAGTCAAAATAATGACAGAGCCAAATGCATATCAGTGTTTTTGCTGATTTTTATTTAAGATGCAGCAATGGTTTGATTTTTGGCCTGTGAAGTCTGAGCCAATTTTAGCAACAAGAGCCGTCATGATGGAGAATCATCAATTAGTATAGAGCATAGTTCAAATGTTACCCACTGTCTAGATCATACACAAATAAAAATAAAGATATAAACAGACCCATTTAACAATAAAAGCAACGTCAGCTTCTTACCTTGTGGTGGTCCAAGTCCCCCTCCAACAGGGTACATAAAACTAGACGAAGATAAAAACAGATTAAATTAGCTTGCAGTGCAACACCCGTTTGACATAACTCTCCTCATTCAGGAGATGAAAGCGAATTAAAAGCAAGTGATCAATTCCATAAATAAACTGATCAAATAACACGACTCCGAACAATCTACTGAACCTAATTATTCTTTTTTTGTACCAATCACCATGAAGTCAAATCAAATCTAGAGAAATGTTTCTATAAATGAAAGAGACTTTAATTGGTAACTGACGTGAGATAATAGCCGACAATACACCTACTGAAACCTATAAGACGGCATTAAATTAATATATGTCAATGGTGGTTGAGGACCCTGCTTTAGAACAGTGGTCCCCAACCACCGGGGCCGTGGAGCATTTCAACCAGGCCAGTACCGTTTCGTACAAAAAATTAAAACTATTTTTTTTTTTTTATATATATGATCTCAATCTGTAGCATCTAAGTGTGTTAGAGACTCAACTTTGCCGCTATTCTGGATGAAAGTCATGGCAGA
>JBBIGC010000001.1:18309165-18324408 GCA_037576955.1 Lepidarchus adonis
TATCACACATTTAGACTGATTTGTGAACAATGTTTGAGAGAAATGGTAATATTGTGTATCTGGAATGAGTTTTAGATGTTTAAGTCCATCTCATGAAAAATCGGAGCAGAAACAAAGGTGTTGTGTTTATATTTTTGTTAATATATAATGTATATATATATATATATATATGTATCCATATGTATGTATATGGACAATGGATCTCTACTAAAGAATATATGTAAATGAATCAGACATTAATGATGCACAGATGCTAGAAATGATGCATTCCAATTTTTCTCCAATGCATCTTTTTTTAGTTTATTATTATTCTGGGCATTGTGTACTTCTGCTCTGGCGCAGAGATGTGATTTCCTACTTGAAGGCATATTTATATCACTTACAAAACATGCCAAAGTGAAAACAATCAAGTCCCAATCCAAGACTTGCTTTGTGCAACATGTGTTAGACACAAAACCAAAACTACCAGAAAAACTGGATGATATTATATGCTGTAGGGGTCAGACCCAGGCGACGGGTCATAGGGGTTTTCTTTGCGAGGCCGAATGTAGGTTTCCGTTTCCTCCTGCTCAGTGGGGTACAAGCTCAGGTGATCGCTACCAACTTTTCCGTTTGCTGTTCTCACCCCACTCATCTCTTCATAGATGGGAACTGCCAGTGGTTTCGGATGGTTGGGCGGCCTCTTCTGACATCGATAGAGAGAGAGAGACAGTGTTAGGGTGGGGTTCTCACACTAGTCTCACAGTAGGTGTAAATAAACCAACAGCTTCTTCAAACCTCAGCAGATGTTTGTGCACACACCCAGCTCATGGCTAAATCACAAAAACACAACTGACTGATTTCCTGTGGTTAAATTTCACCTTTTCAGTGCCACATCCTCCCCAAATTAAAAAAACAAAACAAAACATTGCTGGCAGCTAAACAGAGAGCAATGCTCGTCCACAAACTGGGTCATTCTACCAAACTATGCTTCAAAATAATTTCTGTGTAGTTGAACAGTATAAATTATGCAGAGCTTAAACCTTTACAAATTACTGTACTTCTGTCTACTTTTTTTTTTACAGTCATGTGAAAAAGTTAGGACACCTTATGAAAGCTTGTGTGTTATTGTAACATTCTTGGTTATATCAATATTTAATACTGGGATACTCCCAATACTGGGAGATTCAAGTAATACAACTAAACAATTAAAATCTTCTGTAAAATGTCATTCTAAAAATGTGATTCCTGGTGAGGAATAAATTCCCCCAACTTTATTCCCAATTAAAGTTGGTAAATCACACACAGGTTTAGCTTATCAAATTCAAATGGTAAGGATGTTGTTACTCTGCATTTTGAAGGAGGTTTGCCCTAATTTAAACCTCAGACATTTAGTTTGGTGGGCTTCTGACTGTTAAGGAGAGTGAACACCATGGTGAGATCAAAAGAGCTGGCTGAGGCTTTCAGAAAGAAGAATGTAGCAGCTTATAAGTCTGGTAAGGAATTAAAAAAGATCTCAAAAGAATATGCAATCAGCTGTTCCACTGTCTGGAGAATATCTACAAGTGGTGGACTTCCAAAACCAACTGCCAACATGCCATGGTCTGACTATCTTAGCAAATTCACCATGAGAGCAGACTGCAAGATGCTAAAAGAAGTCTCCAAAAACTCTAAAATGTCATCATGGGATCATGAAACCTCTCAAACATCTCACCAGTTAAAGAATTCTGCATTGAGGAGTGGAGCAAACTTTCCTCAGACCGATGACAGAGACTGATAGATTCTACAAGAAGCATCTCACTGAGGTTATTTCAACCCAAATGGAGTAACACTAGCTATTAGGGGGTAGGGTGTCCTAACTTTTTCCTCAGTTAGAATACACATTTTGCTGATAACTTTTGTTTAATATAGAAATCAAGTTAAAATTGACTTGTCAGAGGTGTTAATGTTAAGGCTGATCAGTGTAGAATGTTCTAAAGGGTTCGCAAATACAACCACCATAATGTATAGCACTTCTTTATGCTTTATGTGCTTTAAGACAGCTCAGTGTAACAAATCTCTTCTTCCAGCTGTGGGTAAATATTTTGTTGTTTCCCATTTGGCTGTTGGGCAACATCTGCCCCTTTTAACAATTGTACACTAGACCCAATACTCACGCAGTACACTCCAGCGAGGATCAGCACACATATGAACAGCAGCACCGCTGCGGCTGACAAGGCGTACAGCAACGGCTTATAACTGTAGCAAGTGCACACTTCAGGAACTACAACACAGAGAAAATGATTGATCAGAAAAAATACAGTTTTATATTTTTATACCACCACAGCACAGACTCACTCCCCCACAAAACCAAAGCCAACACCACTGCAGTCTCTCGTCAGACCAACTTCCATTTTTCTTCACATCAAGGTACTTTTATTTCCTCATTAATGTCATGGTAATGTCAGATACATTTACTCACACAATGGTCCAGCTGCCATTGGAAGCTCCTGACAAATCTCCTAAAAACTAAGGTGACCTGTTTTTTTAAATTTTATTTACACTGATCAGTCAGTCAACAATTCACCAGTAGTTCTTCCTTGAATCACTTTTTGTAGGTACTAACTACTGCAGACCTGGAACATTCCACAAGACCTGCTGATGTGGAGATGCTCTGATACTTCAACCCCTTAAAAGATGCCATTGTAATGAAAAAAACAGTCAATGTTACAATACTCGCTCTACCTGTCAGTGGTGTTAATCAGTGGATCTCCATCTGGAGGTACAAAAATGTCATTTCAGGAATAAAATGAACGTATATTTATGTATTAATTTATTTATCCCTCATACATTACATTTCACTGGCCTCCCAATAAACAGCAGATGCAAATCTGCATTTTTTTTATAATTCATACAGTAGTTCAGTTTTCTCATGACACCCATGACACCTCTCTTCTTTCTTGCATTTCACTCATATTTTACTGTTTAACTTGAAATACTCCAGATACTGGAAACTGCTTCTGCACTTTTCAATTTTGAAAGAAATGGAAGATTCTAAGTATTAAGGCGTTCCTGTTTTTTTTCTTGGTTTTGTTGTTACTCTAGCTGTGGCTGTTCTAGAGAGTTTTTCAGAATTTCAGTCTGGCTGAAAGTCGCCTAGATCTCTCTGATACACTCATATGAAGCCCATTTTTCCCAACTGCAGACACTTCAGTTGAATGTGTGTGGTGTCCGGGTTGGTTTGTACTAATGTGCTTTCCTCATCCCCAACCTGGTGTAGGCATCGCTGGGGCAGCCAGACGATATGTTATCTTGGGGTTATTTCTCTGAGAGGTGACTAGAACAACAATGCAATGAGACAATGTTTATTCAGCTTGCCAATAATTTACCTAATGATCACAGCATCATCACAACCGCTGCCCCCTGAGAGATATGGAGGGCATGCCCAAATGGGATGTAACATATAGTCACCGACAGCCCTGGGGCACTCATCAGGATAAGTACAAAGGCTAACTCCCGAAAAAGAATGTGTAGATAAGACTAACTCAAATACCTAAGATTAGCTACCACATTTTTTTTTTATTTTTTAGGAAGTGATGGCCAAAACCCCCAAGAATTTCCAATATGACTACAGTGGAACTAGGTACTACCCATTTCCATGGTTGTGTGTATAGTTGTGGACCACTCTGTAACTCAAACGTTTCATTTTCTTTTTCTCAATCCATTCTCACTTCTCTCATGTGTAGGAAACAAACTAACTGTAATATTTGCCTTTATTTAGTTCTAAGCCTTAAAAATCTGTTCAAATGCTTGATCCAGTTTTATTATTTCCACTCTAACATGCTTAACCCAATGCATAAAAGGCTTGTTCACTTGTGAGTAGAATCATGTGTGTGTGTGTGTGTGTGTGTGTGTGTGTGTGTGTGTTTAATAAAGCTTAAATTCATTTCATTTCATCACTGAGCAGGTTCTGCAAATACCAGTCACCCCCTTCTCTATTTTTACTGGGTTTCTCTTTCCTGCTGTCCAGCCCTTTTAATATTTCTCCTTTATTGCCCCCCCCCCCCTCCAAACAATGTATAAATATAGACATCTTCCTTTTAGTGGATTCACACTTGTCTCTCTATTGATCGTATTTACTTGCTTTACATTATAGAAGGAAAGTCCAAGATCACCTATACAAATTAGTATGAGAAATGATATTTTAAAGCAGTACACGGTCTGTCACTGCTTGTGATCTGAGAGGCAATCATCTTGCACAACAGACTGTAAAAGTAATGAAAGTGGCTCATGTACATATTATATTTCAGAAAAGGGAAGGAAGATGCTCTGAGGAGTTACAACAAAAAGTGTATTGTGATCTCACACAGTAGAAGATGGATAAGTATAACACCGAGACTGCAGCAGTGTATGCAATGTAATGCAGTGTATTGTGTTAAAATGTGAGTCTATCCCATTAACTGTGTTCAGTATATTGCACTAGTTCATGTAAAAGTAAGTACAATACAAAACAAAATGTAATGTCCACTTTGGATTTAAGTCCATTCAGGTGTGTCAGTGTTTCATCATTTCTTCATTTAACTGGTTTCAAAAGCAAAGTGTAAAAGGTGCTCAAGAGGAGAACAATGGAGGGATGACTGAAAAGGCTTTTACAGAAGAAAGCTACTCCTGTGAAGGATGTTTACCAGTGCGGAGGTGAATTGAGGAAGAAATGGAAATTAGAATTACTGACAGACACTTACGACACAGGAAGGATTTCCACACTACTGAAGCATGATGTGTAGCTACTTTATGACTGGCAGACAGACAGACGAGTTGGGACTCTGTGTAAGGTGTAATATAATGTAAACTAATAATGGTTTGCAAATCTCATCAACCCATATATATGGTATGGTATAAGTAATACTAAAAATACTAAAAAGTAATACTTTAATGGCTATAAAAATAACAGGTTAGAGAGTCTCTCAGAAGTAAAGATGGACATGTATTCACCAATCTGCAAAAATCATTTTCCTTAACTTCCTTAACTAAGAATTAGTCCTTAAGACTATAAAGGAGAGGGATTATTCATGTTATTATCAGCTCTCAGTTCAAAAGCCGGAATCTCTGTTGGTATGTGGATGCATTAGTGCCTATGGAACTGCAGCTCATACTTGGAAAAGACTCATCGATTCTGAAAGGGTTTAGAGCGAAACTGCCAACTACGCAGAATGCATCTATTACAGCATGGTTTCAGAGTAGAAGAGTTTAGGTGCTAAACTGGCCTGTCTGCAGTCCAGACCTTTCACCAACTGAAAACATTTGGTTCTTCATGAAAAAAAAAATGACAATGAAGAGCCAGGACTGTTGAGCAGCTAGCATCCTGTATCAGACAAGAATAGCACAACGTTACTATCCCAAAATCCAGCAGCTGGTCCCTTCAGTTCACAGATGTTTACAGATGTGTAAGAGTAAGAGGGTAAGGGTGAGCGACCTCGTCAGCCAATCCTACCGACACAGTCTGGTTATCAAAACACCTGGTGAGATTCTACTGTCAGATACACACCTGCACACCTTCTCTTATCACTATGCTTTGCATTTTCAACTGAAACAAAGGAAGACAGGTTAATCTGATGGGCCTGTTTACTTACCGGGGTCTTCAACATAGAGAAAAAACACAGTCTTGCCAGGATATTCCTCAAAGTCCATAGAATCGTAGTAGAAAACGCAGCGGTACAGGCCAGTGTGGCGCCCCAGCAGGTGCACAATGCTCACGTTGGCTGTTCTGTGCCCCATGTCGCTTTGCGCGAGGATCCGATGCTTGTCAGCATCATTAAAAATGGCAGGTTTATTGCCAAAGTGGAGATAGAGCACTTTATCCTGCTTCACCAGTTCACGCACCAGAGAAAAAGCAAACGGAGTCCTGTCCTCCTTTGTGGGTGTGCAGGTAAACTCAACAGATTCATTCCTTTGCCTGTAGAGATACACGATATTGGCGAACCCTAGAGGAAAACACAGGCCAGGATGGGTGTTAGGTTTTACAGGGGACTTGATAAACAACTGCATTAGTGACCAACCTCATAGAAGCATCTGTCGTCTCGCCATCACAACAAGACCCTTGTCAAAGTGCCTGAGTTTTTTTTACGCTCACTGCTTCCAGCACAATATCTTTAAGAACTAAGTGTTCACTTACTGTTTAATACACCCCCCCCCCCCCCACCCCACATGTGTCACTTTAATTATGCCAATGTTATTTACATCACAGCCAGTGGTGTTAATGTTATGGCTGACTGGTGTATATTTTCAGTGATGCAAAGGCAATAATGACAGTCCTCCAAATCATGACCAATAAACAGAATTAAGCAGAAATGAACAAATCTGAACATACCAGTGGCTGAGAAGATGATGACAAGCCATAAGATTACCAGGGGGTTCCTCATGACTGCTTTTATATTTCGCTTCAGGCAGCTGAATGGGACAATGCACAGTGATGAACAGTGAGACTGAATATGGAGAGAGAGAGAGCATGCAAAGAGGATGTGGAGAGTGGCTCCTGCTCTGGGGTGTGTGAGGTGGGGCCCCATACATCTACCAACAGAAACAGGAAATCCTAATGGGTTCCTTTCACTGGGTCATGCAAAATATTGCGAAAACCGTTTTGACATCTTGTTTTCAACACTGTTTCAGCACAGAAGACAAGATTAATGTGATGTATCACGCTGTGTCTGAAGGACAGACACAGAAGGACTTTAGACCGCTTCTGAGTTAGTGTTCAGGAAAAGTAATGAGGATACAGGATAATAAATTATGTCAAATAAAGAAATACATATAATACATAATAACAGAACTGAACATTATGTTCATTTTTTTATTAAGAATAGTATTTATTCATTGTTCATTATTCAGTGTCATTATCCTGAAGCTGGGGACTAAATTCAGGAGAGGGGAGAACTGTAGCCGAGTATTACAGGAGGATTTATTGAATTATTTAAAAGACATGCTGAAAAAAATATATATGAAAAGTAAATTGAATACCAAGGTAATTAAAAATAGATAAAAATAAAAATAACACAAAACTAGACATATGATCATCACAAATGTGCTCGAGACACTGTGTCAAATTCTGTGATGTTTAAACCTTTATGCCACAAGATATTGTCAAGTCAACTGCTAGATTTCTGAAATGATGTTACTCACTAGGCTGCACCACTACACAAATGAGTGGTAATTAGAGTCATGCATCTCCTAGAGGGCGATTCAAAATAGGAATGTGATATTTTGTCGGACTATTGCCCAAACAATGCTTTGTGCCTCCCCCACTTCATGGGGCTAGCAGGAAGGGAATCCCCCACCTAAAGATCAGGTGCACAGTAACCAAGTAGATTTACTTGAGTATTGTACTTAAGTACATTTTTCAGTATCTCTACTCAAGTATATTCAAGTACTGTATATATTCTATTAGTTGCCCATCTCTTATTGACACCCGTGTCCAATAAATGCCGGGTTTGAAGAAATGTTGACAAATTACAGGTTAGAAAGGCAGAATCTCTCAGAAGTAAAGATGGACATATATTCACCAATCTGCAAAAAAACAGCATCTGAAATTGTAGAACAACTGTCTGTAGTAAACGTCAATCTCCAATGACCGACCGCATTTTCCATACACTAATCCTCTTTTTGTACCATCTGGGCTCCACCCTCCTGCAGTGAATCATACTATAAGTACCTTTTCATATCAAAGATGTTTTGTCGTCTGATGCTATCAAGGAATACATTTGAAAGACAAATATCTTTCTTTTCATTTTAGCTTCATTATATCTGTTCTGGATTTTCTGCATTGGCCATGCTTGTTCTTGACCTTGATTTTTGCATTTGGACAACGCCTGTGATCTTGACCGTTTTTGGATTCCCTATGATGTTGTTGTTCCTGTTGACTGGTTTGATATGTCCACCTACTTCCAGTAAACTGTTCACATTTTACTCGCATTTGTGTCCTAGCTCCTTGAAGCCTTACACATGTGAGATGCGTTAACACTGCAATGCTGTTGCTAGGGGAGGTGAGGGGTGTAAAGTTTGTAAAATTTTAAAATGACAATGGATGTCCTTTTGAATTGTCAGTTGTTTTTCTATTAGCTTTGTAGTATATTTCACAAGGTTTTTATTCTACAGACTCTACAGTCAAGTCAGTGCATCCTGTTGGCTCTTCCAGGAGTCATTAGGTTTTAGAAGTGCATTGTGGGAATAATGCAACAATGTATTAAACATTAAAAATGAAGTATACTAAAGTATCCAGTACTTTAACTCAGGTAAAATTTTGGCTGCACAGCTTTTACTTGTAGTGGAGTAAAATTTGACCTGGTTTATCTATACTTTGACTTAAGTACAGGAGTTATGTACTTTGTCTACTGCTGCTAAAGACAGAGTTGTCTTTTTCCAAATCAGCCATGTGGGGTTACAGTCACATCAAGTTTCCTGCGGATTGGTGAATCCCAAAGGTCACCCACCAAAAAAACAACCTAAAAACAAGTAAACTTATAATAAATTAAGCCATGGAATAAAAACTCAGAGACCACAACATAAAAATAGAATAAGAAAATGAAGGTAAACAGCTAAAATAACAACAGAATAAAAGTTTTTAGTCAATAAAATATAAAATCTCTTGACCAATGTTGCAGTTATGTAGGACCACTGCTTTGGAGTCATGGTGGTTCTGTATAACTGCCACATTGGTCATCTGTTAGGAGAAGAGATTTTATATTTTACTGTGATAACACTGTTACAAAACTATGATAGCAGGACAAAGGTCAAAATTTTACCATCAAAGATTTTTTGGGGAAATGTGTCAATGTCAGAAAGTTAAGATTACAGAATTTACAGAACATCTGGATGGAATTGTCCATTCCACCGTAAAGTTTTGGCTTTATAAATGACATATGGAGTACAGTAACTTCTGTAGCTGAGTCAGTCTCAGTTTTTATAATAAGTTCATGAGCATCCAAAGCTCACTGGTGCATGTGTGGAGCGAAAGCTAGCCTGTCTGGTTTGATCTGGTCTGTTAAGACTACTTCAACAGCAGAAGAAAAAGAAGGTGGTCTGAGGTTGTGGCGGACAACTTATGGTTATCTCTTGAGGGAGGACTTCTAGTGCAATAAGACACAAACAGACTTGTTATCTGCATTGTGTGCACTGTGCACAAAGTTCTTGGGCTAAGATAAAATAAAACTACAACCCTTAAACTAAACCATAGGTCTTCTGTTGGTGTAGCAGCCAAATGTCCAATCCCACACAAGAGTGACGGATTTTTAAAAGTGTTAATGCTGACTCTGATAGAACACACAGTGCACCACAGTCAGAGTTGTTTCAGCAGCATGATGTTAGGCAGACGGTGTTAATGGTAAGGCTGTGCAAAGCGCATTTATATATCCTAAATGAATAAAGGTCTGGTTACACTGACTAGACAAACAAGTGCAATTGTCCTTAAAATGACTGGATGAAGTATTATATGTTTTTATGGCACTCTGGAAGACCAGAATGCTTAGATGACTTTGCTGACACACATTCATATTCCCATTTTAACTCATTAAAAGCTCAGTTCTACACAAGCTATATTCCAGGCAGATATAAGCATAATTTCTGTTTTTAAAAAAATTAACAATCTTTATGTACAGTCGTGGCCAAAAGTTTCGACAATGGCACAAATACTTGTTTTAACAAAGTTTGCTGGTTTTAGATCTTTTATCAGTTGTTTCTGTGATGTATTGAAGTATAATTACAAGCATTTCATAATTTTCAAAGGCTTTAATTGACAATTACATCAAGTTTTTGCAAAGAGTCAATATTTGCAGTGTTGGCTATTCTTTTTCAAGACATCTGCATTTTGCCCTGGCATGCTGTCAATCAACTTCTGGGCCAAATTCTAACTGATGGCAACCCATTCTGTCATAATCAAGAGTTTGTTAGAATTTGTGGGTATTTGTTTGTCCATCTGCCGCTCAAGGATTAAGGTCTGGTAAGTTTTTTGGCCATGAACGCAAAATTTAAATGTTTTGTTGACTTTGGCCTTATGTCTGTGATAGCAGGACAAAGGTCAAAATTTTACCATCAAAGATTTCCTTGGAAAATGTCAGAAAGTTAAGATTACAGAACTTACAGAACGTCTGGAATAAGTGTCGTTGTTAGGCCTATTATAGGGGTGCTGAAGCCTCTTTAAAATATTCTTAAGCCCCCCTAAATAATTTGGTGGGGTTTTTTTTTAGCTTTTTTTTTTTTACTTATTCGATTTTTTTTTTTTTTTACAGAACTTGCGGACAAATTCAATATGAAGATGCACTAATATGAGTTTAAAGAAATAATAATATAAACCTGTTGCTATTCACATAAATATGATCATAACTCGGTTGGTCCCTTTCACTTTACACTGTTAGAGTAGCGTTAACCAAACGTGCCTCAGATCTGAGGCCCAGTGCTAATGATGTGTTCGGTTCAGACAGAAAAGTCATGACTTGAGCACATGCCTTGATACCAATCGTGATGCCTTTGATTATTTTTCACAAAAAGGACGCCATCATCTTAGTTCTGATACAGTGTTTCATGGAAGAAGATGACTCCACCAATGCAGCTGTTAATGCAATCGTCTGTGGTGAAGAGGACCTGGCGGTACAATCGGCGGTTCTCCTCTGTGTTCTCCACTCCTATCTGGTTCAGACGCTTGCCCATGCTGCCTGTTGAGTCATTCAGAGTAAGTGAGTCTCACAAAGCAGCTTTGCAAGATATCCAGGCAGAACGTTGGTGAGCACTTTCATAAAGCACATTAAGTCACTTTTGCTTTCCTGAAGAAGTGTATAATTCCACACAACATTACAAGAAACACTCAAGAACCTTTATTCTGAAGAACGTTGCTCACAGACTGAAGGGGTTGAAAAGGTGCACTAACCCGACTGACTCATCAGCTGCTAGAATGCCTTTCCCGGGAGCCATGCAGCTCCTTCTTCTGCTCTGTGGTGAGTGTGGCAAACTGGTGGCTCATTCTGCAGATTAGTCACAACCTGAGGACAGCACATCGATTGCATGCAGGTATGAATTACAGAAGCAAATAAGTAATCGAATTTAATTTAGGTAAAATGTAATTGTATGAAAGCTTGGTAGTTTACAACAGTGTTTCCAAACCCTGGTCCTTTTGACCCCCAGCTCCCAACACATCTGAGCTAATCAGCCCAATGAACAGCCCGTTACTGATCTGAAGGTGGTGTGTACGAGCAGAGAAAAGAGAAAATGCAGAGCAGGTGGGAACCCAGGTTACAAAACACTGGTCTGCAGTATTTGGTCCGAGATTCGAATGTTTCTGAAATGTTCAGCAAAGTCAAAGAAGCACTTCACAAAGCCCTACTGCACTGTCCTGCACACGACATCTTCTCTTTCACAACAATAAAACCGACCTCTGCAGCGATGGATGTGCTACACAGACTCCAAAAGAGAGAAAAGTACTGCAATGGTTGAAGTAAAATTATACTCATTCAAGTCTTCATGCGTTACAGTCTATAGGAACTAGTCTCATCTCATGAAACAGCTAAAATTATTATTATTTTTTAAAAAACAGGACTACTCACCGAGTGAGACAGAAGAGCAAAAGATGCTCAGACTCGCTCCAAAAGATAAAGAGGAGTGACGGTGTCTCTGACAGAGACATTGTCCCACTTCTTTATGATGGTGCTGTCCCACAGGAGGCTGACACCTGTAGGGTGGAGCCTAACGTCATGACCTCGTTAGATTTTAGCGAAGGGTTGGTAAAGGTCATTGAACTCTAACTAGCTTTAATTCAGCCTAGATATTGTTATTATTGTTGCCATAATGTCATGTCTAACACTAACAAGGAGAGGAGCCTGATTGGAGGATTATTGCTGAGGTTTTTGACTTAAACTCTAACATCAGCAACCTCCAAACTCACTTTTAATGTCCTACATTTCCCCCACTTATGGCATATTTGTGTGTTATTTACTAACACAGTTGTAATTCATTTGTGCAAAAGCGTTTTGTAACATTTCTCTTTTTTTCTAACCACTATTTTTTATTACTGTGCCTTTAAGACTTATGTAAACGCATTCTTCTCTCATTGGCTGTCCTATATTGTGTCTCAGTCTTGGCTAAAACACTACTTATAATTTCAATGTATAACGTATAATTTCATGGTGTTAAACTGCTAAACAGGCAAATATATGTACATGTGACATCATAAATGCAGTAAATTTGGCGTCTGGTAGAGGCTCTTTAACAGAAGGGCAGGTTCTTCTGTAATTTGATTCATTGCTAAAGTTTAGGCAGATGTCACAATCTCATTGTATGTGGTAACTCTTCATGGCAACTGTTGATAAGGTGTGGCATGCAGGGTAACTTGTGAACCTTCTGGGTTAATGATGAGGCTTAAAAAAAGGACTGAAAGGTAGAAAACACAACATGTGTAAAAGATACTTTACAAAAGCTGCAAATAATCCATAAGTAATATGTCCAAAGAAAAGTGGCACAGACCCCCAATCCACACGTGACATTGTTGAATTGCTATTAATGATATAATTAGATCAAGGTGAAAAAAAAAATCTCAAGGTGTTTGGACCATGAGCTGCCTAAAGACCCTGGGGAACATGCTGGAAGTCTCAGAGCACCAGCAGTTCCACAGAGCAAATAATTTCTAGGTTTATACAGGTGAGAGGAATTTTCCAGTAACTTCATGTTCTAGTTTTCAAGGACAAAAAGAGGATCACTGTTCAAGAACACACTCAATACAACTACAGCCGCTGCTGTGAAATGTCCTGAATTATGCAGCAGAGAAGGCGTAAATAAATAAACATAAATATGTTTTCTGTTGCAATGGTTCTTAACCTCTCCCCCAGAGAACCCTTACCCTGAGCATTTTAGTGTCACCTTTACATAGGAGAGCTTTGTTAATGAGCTGATTAGTGGATCAGGTGTGTTGTGAGCAGGGGAAACCCTAAAATGTGAAGAACAGGGGACTCCAGGACTAGATAACCCAATTCTATGCATTATAACACACAGCATATTTTTTATTTGCTGAATTCAACATATTGGAAAGACAATAGAGGATAAAATACGGACTGTACCAAAGTTATGGCATGTAATTTTTATATTTACCCCTCCCAAATATGTTACATTTGTCAAATCAAAAGAAATTGTGCACTAAAGTGTGTGCAAATATGTTACATTTGTCAAATAAAAAGAAATTGTACACTAAAGTGTGTGTAAATATGTTACATTTGTCAAGTCAAAAGAAATTGTACACTAAAGTGTGTGCAAATATGTTACATTTGTCAAATCAAAAGGAATTGTGCACTAAAGTGTGTGCAAATATGTTACATTTGTCAAATCAAAAGGAATTGTGCACCATAGTGTGTGCAAATATGTTAAATTGGTCAAATCAAAAGAAATTGTTCAAAAAATACTTTTCAGTTAGAGGATCAATATAATGTAATTTTATGGGGGTCTTCACATTTTAGCATGAGTTTAGCACCAATATGCATTTAACATGCTGGGATCCTTACCTGAAACTAACACTCTCATCCAACTAGTCAAGCAATTCTGAAGATGTTGGTTTAGTTGTAGCAGGTGATGTTGATTATGAGAAGAACTTCACTTCTGATAAAGATCCCTTACGTTACATGTACTGTCAACAGCAACAAGTGTTGTCATATTTAGCAGCAGTAGCATATCAAATCTATATACATACATATACTGATTGATTTTTGTTGAGTTAATGCAGTACCACCAGTTTTATTTAGATTTATTGACTGTTTGAGGCATGCACTGTTAGCTGATCAAGCCCCAAAATGAGTTGTGCACATAGCCAAAGCTAATTAGCTGACCTACATGGCTAATTAGAATAGTAAAGGATGTGAACAGGTGATGAACCTGACTGCTGTAGAGGTTAGGAGGGGTCTCCAGTGTCACACTATATTTGCAGGAACATACACTCCTCTTTCTGGATACAGGGTCTGTTATGGGCCTTTAGGGAGACCCACAAATAGTTAATGTTAAATTTAGGCTGCTCACAGGGGCTGTGGGGTTTTTTCCTGATACCTAATTAAAACATTAATAATGATGCTTTATCTGGTCTTCAATTTTCAGCCCTATTAAGGCTGCTCCCATTTGGGTTTGTCTTTGCTCTCACAAACAGGTCACACCAAGGTCTGAAAGTTGGAGAGCGGTCTCTAGGTATCATTCACAGATACATATTTTCTCATGAAATCATATGCTTCGTATGTCCAAATGGATCTGGACAGTCCTTCAAATAAAATTCAGCTAAATAAAATTCAGCTAAAGAATAGGATGCTCTGGAGCAGTCACACATGAGCCAAAAGTTTATTTATATAAAAGCGAGTCACAAAATCTGGGCCCATAATGAGCAAGTCAAAGGCAACAGATGCAAAGAAAAAACTACCTCAGCTGGAGGAATAAACCTTGAGAAGAACCAAGACACAGAAAGGACACATACTCCTCTGGAATAATACATTTAGAAATCAATACAGAATATAATTGAAAACTTCCGGGTCGCAGTGATGCATTATGGACTGGTTGTAGCCTGTTCAGTGTTATGGAGCATCCTGATCGCAGAGCATTACAATAGTCTAGTCTTGAGGTTATAAAAGCATGAGTTGTTTTTTTCCTCACAATTTATGGGTTTAGTGCGTTTCTTAACTATTTCAAAGAAAAGCAATTCAAGTACCATTGCCTAAATGTGTCAAAACAGTTTATAGGGACAGCTAGGTTTTTTAGCATTAAACAGGAGAAACTGTTCAATGGAACTGTAACTTTTGGTCAAAGAAGGAATTTTTTTTCAGTGTTCAGTTGTTTTTATCATATAATCATCTTCAGTCTTTAAATTTATTTTCTGGGTGGGCAGGTTTCAATGGAAATTAATGGTTGTAGATAACTGATGCTAACAGGAAACTACGGAGCCCGCAGCGTCACCCGAGGAGAAAAAAAAACTATCTGTGGCGACGGATTCGCAATCCATTCCCTCGGTTTATAAACCGCACACACGAATTCTTAAACTGTTCCCTCGGTTTTACAAACCGTACCCACAAATTTCCAATCCGTGCGCTCAGATTTTATAAACCGTACGTTCGGTTTTTGAATCCGTACCCACAGATTCATAATCCAAGTGCACGCTCATGGATCTGTGGCCCCGCCCCCAGTATTTCCCGACAGATTCAAACGGTCACCTGGATTCGCTGTATTGTTTATTAACATGGAGGATTTTCTTAATTTTCTAAAAACGATAGAGTTTGATGACGCGAC
>JBBIGC010000001.1:18344648-18357292 GCA_037576955.1 Lepidarchus adonis
CATGACTTTCATCCAGAATAGCGGCAAAGTTGAGTCTCTAACACACTTAGATGCTACGGATTGAGATCGTATTTTTTATTTAAAGTTGAAAATTTTGTACGGCCTGGTAGCGGTCTCGGCCTGGTGGTTGGGGATCACTGCTCTAGTCCTATTCCTGAGGTAATTGCCAAAAAAACTGCAGTTAGTGTGAGGCTTCAAAAAATTTTTCCCTCGCCATGAACATGTGGTCAATCAAGTCTTCGAGTCAGGACGACAGACGTACACAGAACACCATTCAGTACATCACATCCAACACAAATTTCACCAAGGTTCCATCGATAAATAGACGCGAATGCAAATGCAAGTCAAACTTTATTTTGGTTAGAGGGGAATGTCTGCAACACATTGTTCCTGAAAAAATGGGCATCTGGAATGACAGATTTCAGTTACACAGTTACAGGTGTACACTGCTACCATTCAAGCGGCATTTTGTTCTTTGGTGGAACAAGATGAGACACTCAGCACAACTCCCGACATATTCCCTTCTTCAAAACGGCCAGGGCGTCGTTTTGTGAGGGGAGAGCGTGGGACTGCATGTGCTCAGTTAAATAAAGAACTTTCCAAAGCCTTAGAATGTTTCTAGGGTACAAGAAGTTCAGCAGCGTCGGTTTAACCACCTCGACTAATGATTCAGCAGCAACTATTCAAACAGATCTAATGCCTGTGGTGGCACATGCAATGTTCTTTTTTTTTCAGTAGTTTTAAGTAGCTTGGTCCCCCATTCATGAACAGTGCACCGGGTCTATGCAATGTGCACTTGTGCCAGTATGTTTCCTACTTACACATCCAGGCAGTCGCATACACACACAGTCCACATCCGCCCAGTGGAGGCACTTCACATGGAAACAGTAACTATTAAAGAGCGACCTGACTTTGCACCTTTGAGCTGTAACGAGGCATGAAATGAGGAACGAAATGCGTCAAATCTAATGTTTTACGACAGAAATCAGGAAAAGCAGCTTGCAGTTGACAGGCAAATACTGTGGAACACATCCCATTAACAATGTTGCATTGCAAAAAAAGGCGCATCATAAATTAGAACCTAGTTTCTATCCCTATAACATTAAGAAGGCAGAACTCAGGATTTAAATAGCAGCTTCTTGGGCAAAATACAATGAGAAAAGAGGGAGAAGCTTCACAGAAGTAGCCTATTCCTGTGGAATACACTTAAGTCTGCTGTGTAGTTTTCAAAGCCTTAAAGCTTTATTTAACAAGTCACAAAGCTCCGCCTGCATCATTTTAGACTCTAGCTATAGTCTAGCTGCTGTTTTCCACGAGACAGACCTAGGATTTCACGGTGTTTGGCTGCACAGGCAGAATACAATAAATTATGAAGCTGAAGATGGTAACATAACTTGAATGCAAAATGGCAATCTGTTACAGCCCAATGCTATACATAGATTAGGTTGCTAAATACAAAATGTTCATCCTCATTTTGAGAATTAAATCTTCCCCAAAAACTACGGATTTCACATTAAAAAAAAAAAAACTAAAAACATTGAAATTGCTAATATCACATTTCAGCATCTGCTATACCATGCCTAATATCAAGGAACAAATATTTAAGGCTCTTTAAGGGTGACCAAGGAGGCTAAGAAACTGGGTGTCACTCACGCCACCCACACGCTGCTCAGCAGTTGCTCCATCAGTTACGCCATAATCTGCAGTGTGACGATTCCTGCACTCGGCTGCCGGACGTCCTGCCCTGATACGAAAGTGGAGAGACCGGTTTAACATCCCTTTTTTCTGGGGAGGGGGGGGGGTATGTGAAGAGGCACCAGTTGACCTGAGAAAGAGAGGAACTCATAACATTCCTGAAGCAAAGATGATCATGATCAACCACGGAAATGTCATAAGTTTAACTGTGGATAATAGAATTGGGCGATTCAGAGCCATATCGTTTTGGAAACGGCCCAATGTGATTCTCCCCCTAGTTTTTTTAAACCTCCTGTTTCACGGATGGTGCATCTCAGCCATTTTAGGTTAAAAAAACAAAACAAAAAGGGACCTGAGGTGAAACACGTAGGACTCGCAACGAACGTAACAGCTTGGTTAAGTTGATTCGAACAGCCGTGTAATTCAAAAAGAGCAGAATGGTGTTACAGATGGAGCAAACGCACCGAGTCCAGTTCACACCAACGTAGCATTCACACAAAAGTCTTTTCACAGCTCTCAGTTACAGTAGTACAGCAAGAAATCGAGTCATTTCGCCCGTGATCCTCTTTTATATTGCCATAAAACTTGCAAGTGATCCATTCATGCTTCGACAGTGATCGAAAACGAAACGCAAAGGTTTCAAAGAGAAAATCTGGCTCCTCTGCACACTTCTAAACCTGGGCCCCGAGTGTATTTAATATCTCAGAGGGGACGGACGGACGGACGGACGGACGACCAACTCCCCACTGTCCACACAGACATATTTCAATATGAAAGGCAAAGGATCCACTTCACATACCCTGAAAGGTCCTGTAGTGAGTAGTAACTAGCTTGACAACCCAAAAACATCTATTTTTAGAAACGTTTTGTAGATAACTAAAAAAAAAAAAAGCTTTCTATCCATCATACAACAACTGAACAGAGTCCAATGGTGCACACAGAACACAGAAGATCGCATATTAGAAAGGGGAACGATCCGGGGGTTCCACACTGAGAAAGCCTTGTGTTAACAGTCCCATCACAGACTTGCGCCCAAGTCATGTACAACAGCCCATCGTCATAGGTGCATATCCAGGTGCCAGTTTGCGTCTTTACTGGTTCAAGCGCAAACTAACGTGTAAACATTGAAAGGGAAAACTCTGACAACTGTCAGAACACACATCTCAAACATGGCACCCCAAACACTTCCTGGTCTGTCAGTATTAGCATATCTTTAAAACTAAAGCAAACCTAAATAATTTAGAGAAATAGACATTATACACACTGCCTTGAGCAAAAACCACATCTGTGGTGAGAATGTCTAGTTGAAAAGTTCAACCAAGCAAGTCTAGACAAGAACGTGTAGCTCAGACAGAAAAAAACAGATGTTGTTATGGTTACGTGCTCTTTAAATGCAAATAAATATGCTAACACGCGCTAATCTAATCTACACAAACGGAAAGAGACAGGAGGAGGTTTGTACACTAGGAAAGGAGTAGTATACCAACGGTTACGGTTATGTGTAGCGGTCCCAAAAAAACAACAAAAAAAAGTGGAACACATTCAGTAGATCACTTGCAAGACTGGAAACAAAAAAAGGACGAGCAGGGGCAGGTTCTTTACAGCGAGTCTAATACTGAGCGATGACTAGCCCGAGCGGGACGCTGCTCATCTGTACCCTGGGTGATGAATATGTACATTTCGACTATCACCCGATTCCGAGCCCCTGCGCATCTTCGCCATCATAGCCGCATTCTGCTCTCGGAAGCAGGGCGCTTGGAAATCTCCACCCAAGTACTCCATGGTTTGCATCCCGTTTGTCTGGCTGGCAGTGCCAGGCCCGGTCCTGTACTGGGCCCCGGGGGTGCAGTCTATGGGCGTCCCCGAAAGGCCCCCTTGGAATGGAATGACCAGGTCCTGAGAACCTGAGCTATCGCTGTTTGGCGTGGGCAAGATGCTGTTCCATGGTGGCTGCATGTAGTGCCCGTTGCTGTAATTCATGGCCCCAGGCATGGCGCTGACAGGGGGGGAGGGGGTAGGCTTGTCTATGGGGGGTTTCAGACTAAACGTCTGGCCCATGCACACATCCTGTGGGTAGCTCATGCTCTTGGTGGGGAAACCCGGCCCATCTCTGGGCGGATGGTGTGCTGCGTCTGCCAGGGTCTGGTGGTGAGCCAGTTGCTGCTGGTTCCACGAGCGCTGTTGTGGTTGTTGTTGCTGTGGCAACTGAAGCTGGGCCTGCTGCTGCTTCATATCATGACAGACAGGCATCCGACTCATGGCAGCCATGTTAGGGAGTGTTAGAGTAGTGACAGGGACAGATTTGTCAGTGTTACTGAGGACACAGGAGGATAGAGGGTGGGGAGTGCACACTCGGGAGCTGGCGTTGATGAGCAGGTTGCGGCTAATGGGGCTGGGGTTGGCGATCTGTCCCTCGCACACGGAGGTAGTGCTTGCGCTGGCGCGGGCCTGGCAGAACTGGTTGATCTGGTGCACAATGCTGTTCAGGTCACTCGGCCGATTCTGGTGCAGGCTGGCAGCCATGGACAGCGGGATAGTTGAGGTAGACACGGTCACGTTAGGAGGGGCATCAGCATCAGGAAGCCTGCCAGGAACCTGCATGCCTGATGGGTGCTGCAGTGGTTGCATGATGCCATTGGAGGCTGGAGGGCCTGCACCAGTGGCTTGAAGAACTTGCTGAGAATGGGGGAAACCCTGGGCGTGCTGCAGGCAGGCTGACTGAGTCATGTCAGGAAGGTGCCGGAGGCTCTGTGAACCTGACTGGTGCTGCTGCTGTTGGGCAAGGGTATGTTGGCGGTTGAGAGCATGATGTGGTGCAGGCTGTTGGTTCGCCAGGCCAGGATGGACAGTCTGCTGATGGCCCAGGCTTTGCTGCTGTTGTAAACTGGGAGGACGGGCCAGGACTTTCTGCTGCTGCTGCATTGTATGGGGATGAGGAAGGTTCTGCAAGCTCTGAGAGTGGGAGAGGCTCTTCTGGGCCAGCAGCTGTGGCTGAGAGATGGCCTGTATGCGGGAAACAGTCTGAGGCAGGTTTAAAGTGCTCGGAGTGCCGTAGGGTCCATTTTGCGGATTCATGATGATCTTGGGAAGGAATCGGGCTCGGCCGCCCTCAAACTCCTTGAGAATTCCTTTAACGGGGACTTTGACTATGGCCAGGAGGCCCGTCCTGGTGCTGACCTGAGAAGGATAGGGACTGTATCGCTGACTGGAGGTGTCGAGACCGTTCACTGTGCGCCGGAGATGCTTTCTCTGAGGTACTTTAACGCTACTGGGGAAGATTTTTATAGTCAGTGGGTTATTGGCAACTTTCTTAGCATAGGCATCCAATTCCGCTGGGGTTGGATACTGTGCAGATCTCATCTTCTGAGTAGTGTCCCCTGAGAAAGAGGAAAAAGTATAGCTCAAGAAAAGTGGAGCACACTTGACAACCAGAGCAAGTGTAACACAAACACTAGTGAAATATCAAGTCAAAAAGAGGAAAATATCTGACTTGAACAAGTGTTGTAGATCACGGGTCTGAAATGCACTTCTGAGAAGCAAAGTCATTTTTAGATTAAATTTCATAACTGTGGCAATGAAATAATAAGTCTAAATGAGGACAATATGACTTTATACTGAAACAATATACTTTTGGGGCAATATGCAATGCATACATTGGGGTTTTATTTCCAGATTAAACATATTCACCTCATTTTCTTAATATCCTGTCTATAGATAAAGACATGAGTTCTGGAGCAGACGATTAATAAGTGCATGGCTGATCATTTATCCATTATAGTAGTAACTGAACTGATGCAAGTATTTCTGCCATGTATAAAAAGAGAATATAAGCTCGGATATTTTTTAATGTGGCTAATATTGCTAACTTCTAAAATGAAATACAATATATGAAAACTATCAGTCAATCGTTTTTATTCTTAAGTATATAAATCTTGATACTATTTGCGATGCAAGTATAGCTAGAGGCAAGAATTATAAGCATATAATATCTGACATAAGACACCAGTTAAACCAGCATAACTAAGTGGTAGATGTGTTCATGGTTCAATCAGTGCTGAAGAACGTACACACATAGAATGACAAACACGTACATTTCTGAAGTCCAGTGTTCATCTGCGTGTGGGTGAGAAGCTGGAGAGAGGGGGCTGATACCGGCAGACAGGCCAGCATGTCACACAGGCACTAATGCAACATTGGATGCTCACTCCTCATCACACTATAAAAGAAAACACACAAGCAGAAAATGAATATTAATGGTGGAAACGATTTATGCAGCGGCACACAACTGGAGTTCATGATAAGGAAATGCCAGTAAATTCAGATCACAGGATGGTAAACTCGCCCATCAAAACTGAAAACAGCACATATGACGATGCATATATGAATGACAAACACCTTTTTTGTCCATCACCATTAAACGGTTGCTTGACTTCAGTCAAATCAGACATGGCAACAAAAATCATCACCCCGAACGTTGGGCAACATCAGTCGTTTCAGGAAGATGTGGCTAATTGAGTCTCACCTGAACTTCAATCACCATCAGGAACAAAAAGGGATCTATAATTGCCTCACTGCAGAAGCCCTTTATTTAAATATCATGCATTCATCCATGACCTTTCTGCACAGCTCAGCCGAGCAGCTGGTGGCAGAGCCCACAGTGCACACCCTGCGGTCTCAGTGCCAGCAGGGCTCAGCCTGGCAGGTGCCCAGGGCACGGCAGGATATCCAGGTCACAGTACGCTGGTGGGAGCCAAAAGAAAATAAAAAGAAATAAATAAAAACGCGTTCAGGTCGCCTCCATTTTAGGCAGCTTGATATCAATCTTTCAAGAGCGTTTCTACTGTAATCCGGTCAGCTCTAAATTCATCAGCTTTTTACCGTTTACGCCTTTTCCCTAAGAGAGTTGGAATCCCACTTAGTGGAAAACCTGATACTAAACGCTATATATATTAACGTCAAATTTGACACGGATATCTTGTTTTTGTGCGAAGTGTCTGGTGGCTAACGGCTAACAAATCAACCGACCTTATTAAAGCAAAACTTTACCTTGAAACGATTATTAGAAAAGTATAGCACAATAAATAGAACGACAAAATGTAATTAAACTGAACACTGGAAATTTGACGTAAAGCCAACACAACTATATAAATGTGTGTGGGGGGTTGCTAACGCGAGCTGGGTGGCTAATGCTAACTAGCCAGTTAGCTATTATCTGTGTAACTATAGCTAACTAGGTTAGCCACTTAGCGAGAAAAGCCTATAAACTTTGGCAAGGCGATGAGGTAGGTTGCCAGCTTGGCCAAAGGAGACAACATCCACCAACGTTACCAGCGGGGCTTTCGACAGCCGCAGAGCCCCTGATAGTTTACGGCTACAGATGTTTTTTGTGCTGCCAGTGTAAAGTGAATCTATAGTGACCCCTGCACATCACCAAGCACCGCGGAGTTAGCGGTAGCTGCTTATGTGCGTCCAACAGCCTGTTCTGCAGATTTTGTTCGCCAGGGTACAGGCGGTGAGTTTAACCTGCCCCAGTCTTCTTTGTGCCCACTCTGCGCTGATGCTGGCTCACCGTCCAGCACTGGCGCTTTAAACGCACTTTGTATGAGCGAAAAGATCTCCGGCAACAGCGGAACTTACTCCCGATCTTCAGTGCGACGCGCTCGAGTCTCAAAACAGCATTTTTTGTTGTTTTTCTCCTGCATCGCCAGTCGACTCGAAGAAGCGTCGCTTAGTCACTGACCGCAGCCAGACGACGCGCATGCGCACTACGGTTTGCCCAGCCTCTTCTTCGTGCAAGGGAGGAGGTTAACGGCGCGTTTCCTCGGGACAGCGCCATCTTGTTGTTCGGAGGCGAACGTACGCTAAACAACCCGGTCTAGAGTGGTCACGTACACACGTCGCGTTAACACCAGTGGTGTGCGATACTACACATTTTGGTATCGATCCGATACCAAGTAAATACACAGCCAGTATCGCCTATATAGATACCTTTATTTTTTGTTATTTGGAAGTTTTTATTTATAGGTAAAAGATAATTATATTCAGTCGAATCTGAGCTAATATTATATTCAGTGTATTTGTTTCCATTTCAGTAACTGTATTCATTTAAATAACACCTTTCCACTGAATAAATGTATTATATCATGGTCGTACCATCATTTATACTTTTGAAGAAACAAACTAAAGGAATTGTTTTTCAAGACTTTATGCTATGAATTCTATAAGTATTGGTTTTTTTTTACTGAATTTTAATTTATGAATGAAATCCCTATTCTTTTTTTGTATTGTACTTAACTGGGATAGATTAGTTGATGGTCAGGATTATGTTTTGCTGGAGTCATTTTTATGTTTATGTCCGTGTGGCTAAAATGACGTTTCGATTAATATAGATTGAACTGATATTCTCTGTCCTGTTCAAGCAGTGACTGGACACCAGTGATCTGTTGAGCCATTTTCATAACTTGTTCGAGTGTTTTCCAGTCAGATGTAGAGCAGTTGCCATACCATACTGATATATACCAGTACATATATCTCAGTACACGTACCATGCGAGCCTTACTGAACACCACAGCAAGTAAAGGTGCTGTTGTGCATATTTGACCAAGGTATAGGAGTTCAGTGAGATCATTTGAGCTGTGGACACCAAGGAATTTGATGTTGGACACATGCTCCAATACAGCTCCACTGATGTGGATAGGAGCGTGGGAGTTGGTCCTCCAAATGTGCATGAAGTTAAGGGCCAGGTTGTTATTGGTACACCACACTGCCAGAGGCTTAGTAAGTTTTTCCTGGCCTCTTATCAGCCCCACCACTGTGGTGTAATCTGCAAACTTGTTTATACTGTTGGAACCACGGATAGGAACGCAGTCGTGGGTGAAGAGGGAGTATAACAGAGGGCTCAGCACACAGCCTTGTGGTGCACCAGATTTCAGGGTGTGAGTGGAAGAGTATGTGTTGCTTAGTTTAACAGACTGTTGTCAGTTAGTCAAAAAGTCCAAGGTCCAGTTGCAGAGTGAAGTTTCCAGATGGGTAAAGACAGAGTGGAGTGCCATGGAGATGGTGACTTGATGCAGTATGCAAACTGATAAGGGTCCAGGGCTGTGGGTGATGAAGACTTCAGGTTTGACAGGAACGGTTTTTCAAAGCATTTGGGAATGATGGGGGTGAGTGAAACTGGGCACAAATCATTTAAGATCACGACGAGTGTTTTGGAGCTGCCATTATGGTGATGGTCTTGAAGCTTGCAGGGAAAACTGAGGGGGCCAGTGACCAATTGAAAATGTCTGTGAAGACACCCGCCAACTGACTGTCTTAATACCATACCACATGCAGTGGGGGTTAGAGGAGGTACACAGGAAGTGAAGGAGCCTAAAAGATGAAACAAGATTGTTCATGACAATTCTCAGTGAAAAGCATATACTAGCCTGTTCCATCCATGCAACATAAAGAACATTTTTGGGATCAGATTAGACTTGGGAGCTCCGGGATGTAATATTATTTCCACTACAGTAAAATTTTTTCCTGCAGCTAAGGATGAATAAAGTCTGAGTGCAGAAACTGGCTTTTCTCCACACATGCCTTTGAGGCAGGTCTGCTTATTGTATCTCGAGGAGGCCTAATTTCCCCCCATTATTTTTGTCTATAAAGCCCTTTAAAATGGCAGTGCTTTTATACTTTGCAGTGTTTCACGTTTCACTAGCATTGTGTGATAAGAATACTTCAATGAGCGATAACATTTACAGTTTTGCCAGGTTTCTCACCCAGTTAAATCGCTAAAAGAAAATTGGACACTTCTGTGTTATGGTGAAAAAAAACCTATATATTAAAAAAACAAAAATTTAAATATAATATAAAAAAAATAATAAAATTAAATCAGCCAATAGCAATGATGTTCCAGAGCCCCATGTGTTCCTGATAGGATCATTCTTTAGGGTTCTACCATCACTGTCTGCGTACTACAGACTAGGGTTTTACTTGCAGTCCTAAAACAAGAGTGTACAAGTGTGTAATTTTCTTTAAACTGCATGAGACAAATAATAAAGATGAACAATGTCTAATACGTTGTGACTAATAAAGGCCACATAATTGCAGGTGAAATATGTGAATATGTTAAATAAATTTTTATAAATATATTAGTCTGTTTTAAGGTCATTGAGTAGCTCTATGTATTTTTTTCTTAAATAACATTAATGGAATATATATATATATAGTTTATATATATTGTTTATATATATTGTTTATATGTATCTGTTTATTGACCAAGTACGTGAGTAAACAGATACAAGTAATTTGATTCTGGTCGATTGTGTCTCTCAAGCACAGCAGTAAAAAAAACAACAACAATATGTAAATATACAATGAAAAGAATACTGAATAAATATAATATACAATAATATACAATCTACAATATGAATACGTGATATGGATTTATATTTATAAATATAAGATACATGTTAACAATATATAAAAGTGTATATATATATATATATATACATATAAAATAATATGCATACACTATTTATAATTATAAATATATGTATGAATATATGCGTATATACATGTGTATAAATTGACACTCGTCCATACAATATAATATAATAAATACAGATATAATCTAAACTCTAATATACAGAGATTGTACATGCGATGCTGTGTGTATATAGAGCAGTGAAGTGAGCAGAGATGAGCTGATAGTTAAGAACTGATCTGAGAGCAGAGATGAGCTGATAGTTAAGAACTGAGCGGAGCAGAAGGCGGAACTCTGAGCTGATCTGAGAGCAGAAGCCAGAGAGATGAGAGTAATGGGCGTGGCCAGGCGTGTTGTCCACACTGGGGCGGAGGCAGCACTTGAGAGGAAACCAAACAAAATATTGCTGATATTTCCTCACAGATACGCCGAACGTATTTTCCCCTAAGCACAGAAATTACTAATTCATTTTAAGCAAGATTATTTTAATAGTAAAATCCACATATGCTATTATGGGGAACTGTTTGACCGTTGGACCGAATGAAGCCCTCGTTGTGTCAGGTATGTTAGCATCCTAGCTAGCTAGTTTATTTATTTGTGTCAGGTATGTTAGCATCCTAGCTAGCTAGTTTATTTATTTGACCAATTTATCATCAGAAGCAGAAATTCGGGCCTTTTTATGTATCGGTAGCTGTTCAGATAAACCGCAGCTAAAGATGCACTTCAGTGTGTGAGGTGTGGTCGACTAAAGAGGCACGTTCATTGTAATAATAATAATAATAATAATTCATTTCCAGCAGCTGCTGCTCATAGTTTCACCGTTTTTAACATACAAATTGTATTTTCATTCATTCATTTTATTCAGTGCCATTCAATTGTCGGGTTTAACTGATAGAAAAGGTTCCTAATATGATGAATGGCAGGATATACTCTTCTGCTCCATCACTACTACAAGCAATGTACAAACCACATCCCATTTATCTAATGCTTTACATGGCTTTTATTCACGGATGCTGTGTAGTTTGAGTAAGAAAATGTAAAATATATTTATATAATAATAATTTATATATATTTTTTTAAGGTGGCTGTTGTGGATCAGACAACAAGACGTACGTGGTGGGTGGATGGGCCTGGGCTTGGTGGTTCCTGTCAGATACACAAAGGTACAGTATGGCCTGCTGTACCTCTTGGACAAATTTGTATGCGAGATTTTTTTTCTGAACCCTATTGAAATGTTGTATAGGAATTGTAGGAGTGTTACATTCAGAGAAATAAAAAAGGGCATTAAAAACTCAAAAATATATTGAACACAACAAGAAATTCAGCATATGCGCCAAAATTAGTGGTAGCCAATATCAGAGTCTGGTGAACAGTAATAAAAAACACTCACAGGAGCTGATTTACTAACTTCTATGACCCTTATTTCCTCCAGAGGAATATTACATAATTTTTTATTCTTGTTGAAGTAATTTAAAAAAAAAATTTTTAAAGTTTTTTTCTGTATTATCTTTATTGATAGACACTGCATCAGAAAGGGGTAAATGTTTGCTTGGTCAAATAAGACAAAAAAATCTGTTTCCATAGGGTGTATTTTTTATATTACTATATGTATTTATATATGAACTCATAAACTACCACCAAACTACCATCACACTGTCATTCACTTGCAATATTGCTGTTCACTTTTTCACTTTTGTACATCACACTTTTGTTTATATATTTGTATTTGTACTGTATATATTAATATATTTTATATATTTTTTGTCCATATGCTGAGTTTACTGGTTCTTCTTGTCCATCACATTTCATTGTACTGTTAACCTAACGTTGGCATACATATGACCAATAAACAGAACTTGAACTATTTATCATTTTTTGTTGTTGTCTGAGCATATAACCAGTCACATGGTTCATTAATACATAAACATGCTTCTAAGTTGTAAGCTATAATTTTAATTTAATTGTGTTATTATCTCAAAAACAATGATCAGGATAAATCATAAGTACATAAGTCCCTAAAGCGATTGTGGCCTCATACAATCCTAGCAACCCCCTGCTGATGGGAGGCTGATTTATTTATGTCATTGAGGTGTCACACTGCTGCTGGGTTCTGACAGCCTTGGCTGAGGGTTGTCATGTGCAGAAATGCCTAATATAGCCGCCGCAGCCCACTGTCCAGTCATCAACACCATCCACGGTTCTGTCGCTCAGTTCATATGGGTGTAGATGTGATGAAGAAACAGTGTTATAGAAGTATTGTTTCTCTAGGTTGGTGTTTTAGAAAGCTAGAGTAAAATGACTCTAGGACAGGGGTGCTCAAACTTTTTTGGCTTGCGAGCTACTTTTAAATATAAAGTCAAAATGAGCTACCAACAATAAAAATGCTAAAAAAAATTACACACACTCACAGAGAGAGAGAGAGAGAGAGAGAGAGAGAGTATACTTTATATTTAAAATATATATTGTTTACCTTGCATAGCAG
>JBBIGC010000001.1:18371441-18382051 GCA_037576955.1 Lepidarchus adonis
TGAGTCATAGACGGAAGTAACAGAGAAACTTCAGTCATTTTTCAAAATAAAAGCCTGTTCAGACTCGGATAATAAATCAAACAGAAACAATGTAAGTTATTTATTCTCATGGCTCGGTACCGTTCTGCGGCCCGGGGGTTGAGGATCACTGCTCTAGTGCACAAGCAGAGCAATCTAATGGTGTGAATAAGAGTTTACCTTCTGTTTCCCCCCTCATTGTGTTTGTGTGTGTGTGTGTGTGTGTGTGTGTGTGTGTGTGTGTGTGGTTTAACAGAACAACTGAAAGGTCCACTGGAAGAGTATGTTAACAAACGGTACCCAGGTCTTGTCAAAATTGTGCGCAATCAGAAGCGGGAGGGTCTGATCCGTGCTCGTATCGAGGGCTGGAAGGTGGTCACAGGAGAAGTGACTGGCTTTTTTGATGCCCATGTGGAGTTCACTCCTGCTTGGTAGGAAGCTTTGTAACAGAAGCACCTTCCTGTGTACACCACAGTAAACCTAGATTCTTCATAAACAGTACTATGCAAAAGAAAAAAAGCATTTTTGTAAAGCATATAACATTATATATTTGGAAAATTCTGGTGAAATACATGTTTTGTTGATTGTGGGAAAATTAAAATAAATACCGTATTTCTCCAACAATAGGCTGCAGCTTATACATTGATTTTGCAAACCTGGTATTGCTTAAATGGGGCGTTTTATCTAAAAGCATTCGCTAAAAGTATAATTCAGTACAAAAAGACAACATCCCCAAATAATTAAAATGATTTAAATGTACTGTTTACTGCAGCCATGAGCTAAGATAGTTTAATAACGGATCAGTATAAAATGTGGAACATGTAAAGCGCCATTGTTATGTTAACTTTCCGGTCGGAGGCACGGAGAAACCGCTACCTCTGCTTCATGGCTTCATGGCACCTTCACTCCGAGTAACTCCCCAAATTCGAATGCACTTCTGAACCAGCTCACTTGAAGGCAGAGTTCCATTTTGAAATTTTATTTATTTATTTCGTTTTTCTCAAAGCACAAAGCAGAATTTCTGCTCCCTGTTCCCATTTCCAAGCTGCTCCAATGTGCGCTGCTAACCTGTGCTCTCTCGCTAACAGGCTACAACTCCCCACTAAAAACAACGCCTTTTCCACCCAGACTACACACACATTCTCCACTCCACACACTACACAGTCTATAATGCATTACTCCCCATGAAAACCGCCACATCCACCTTCCACTGGAAATCAGAAACCAACAAGTTGTTTGCCGGAACTAGCATCGGTTAGCAGTTAGCCTAGCCATGGATAGTTCTCGGTGCATCAAAATATGCAGAATCTCTGCGTATTGTAAAATAAACATGGTTGTAGAGTCGATCTCATCTAAATGCATCATATGATAACTTCACAATCTGGTTGTCATATTCTGCCGAATACAAAGAATGAATTCAAAGATAATAAAGAGAGAAGAATAAGAAAACCTTTTCTTTGATGCTGGAAAACGGCTCTGCACTGCTCCATCACTCTGCTGCTATTACGCACCTCTACACATGTGATGGGTAACAAAGTTCTCTCACTTAATTGACACTGCAGTACAGTGATGTCAATCATCCGTCTACATGTAAATTCTTTAGTATAAAATTAGCAACACTGAAATGCAAAAATTATTAGGCTTGCCTTTCTTCAAATCAGATCCATAAAAGTCTTTTTGACCCATGATGCTTTGCTGTCACTAATGTTGGACATTCCTCTCGGATATTACAGATGTGACGTGGAACTGAAATTCTGCAGCGTAGTTCTTACGTTGCTGCATGATATCAGAAAGTACCAAATTTGATAAATGTAATTGTTTATGCTCAACTATGATATAATGTCAATAACGTTACAGAGCTACAAAGGCTCCAGTTAGATGTTTTTACTTAAGATCAGTAAATTCATTAACGCTGTGGCTAATAACGGGGGCGGATTTTTAAAAAATAAATGAGCAATTTCTGCGGCTTATAGAAAGAGTGACCTGTCGTTGGGGAAATGCAGTATATACCATATACAGGTAGCACATTATTGCACAATTACTGTTCATTTTCTGAATTTAAAATATTGGAAAAAAAAAGTTATAACACACATTTTATGTTTTTCTTCCCCCCAATAGGTTTAAAACAAAGATCAGTGACTTTATTCTCTTTTTAACTGATAAATTTAGAAAGAAATGATTCCCAGTGTTTTCACTGACAGTTTGTAAATATAAAAAAACTTTGAAAGCTAATGTCTGTAACACACTGATGCTTTACCATTGTTTTATCTTCTTTCCCTTTAAATACACTAGAACTTTTTACCAGTTTACAAGATTTTAGCTTTTCGTTCAGTCTTGTTCGTCACTGTTTCACTTGTTCTAAACTTCTTTATTATTCCTCTGGCTGTGGATATAGGTTTAGGCGACTGTAGGTTTAGGCGAGTAGCTATTTTCTTGTAGCCACAATCTAATTTACGAAGGTCAACACACAACGGCTTACTTGAACGGCATGTTCTTTTGTCTTTCCCATGTAGAAGAGCAGCTAAGAGCAATGGGACTCTGTCACGTCCTGTTTATACCCCAGGGAAACAGAAAGTCATTAATTACTAATTAAAAGTTCCTATTTACTCTGTAAAGCAACAAAAATGCTTCAGTTACATTTATTTTATAGGAATTGTTAGGGGTGCCAATAATTGTGGCACATTTTATTTAGTTCAAGGTTTTTTTATTGAGGTTTTCAACACTCCTCCAACATAACAAAAACCCCAACCTCGCTCCTGAGGAGCTCCCACCCCGGCCATTGCACCCAACATCCATTCAGCGCATTCAGAAGAACAAAGGGGAGAAAAGAAGGGAAAAGAAAAGAGGGAGTACAAAAACAACAGTGCACAGTACAATGAGTCAGATTGTGATATGTCAACCTACATAGGTCTGATTCTGCTATTCACGCAATGCCGTCGTCCAAGTCCATCCTCTCGACATGGGTTGCCAGGTCTTATAGAACACTGATAACAATCCTCGTGTACAATAGCGAATTTTTTCCAAAGTCAAATGTTGCAACTAGTCTCTCATAGCACATTTTATTTAAAATAATGATGTCTTAGTGATGATGTTGATTTAAAAAATACTTAGAATCTAAGATTCTAATTTATTTTAAGGCTTTTAACACACCTTAACCAGGGGGCCAACAATTGTGGAGGGTGCTGTATGTCTTTTAAATCCTAATATATACTTCTGCATCAATGGTACCTTCACACATATGCAAGTTACCCTTGTTGTGGGCAATGATGCATGCCCATACCATGAGATATATATATATATAAACTGTAAACGTGAAGGAAAATGCATCAACACTACATTTAATGTAGTCAGGGATGCACTGATGTGGAATTTGTCAGCTAAAGCTGATATCTCATTATTTTTCACGTTAGCGCGCCCCTATTGGTCCAGGTCCTAAATTTGGTGAGTGGTGGGGTTGGCAACCAATGGGGTTTGACTGTACATTTCTGCTGATATAGATTCAATTATTTATGCAGAAATGTCAGTAAATCATCTGAATTAATAAAATATATGACCTACTTAAAACTGTATTTCTTTCTATGAACTTAAAAATGAGGTCAAATAAAAATGTAAAAATATTTTGCATGCTATTCTAGTGTGTTTAAACATCTGTCTGATGATTTTAAACAGCAAACACCTGCAGATATGGTTAAAATTATGAAATTATAGTGCATCTCTAGCTTTGGCTCATATATCATATTCTGCCTATGAGTGTATTGGTACCTGCTAATAATCCCCCCCCCCCACTCACTCTAGGGCTGAACCAGTTCTGTCCAGGATCAAGGAAAACCCCAAGAGGATCATCCTGCCCTCAATAGACAACATTAAAGATGACACATTTGAGTTAGAACGCTATGAAAACTCAGGGCATGGTTTCAACTGGGAGCTGTGGTGCATGTACATCAGTCCTCCTAAACAGTGGTGGGATGAAGGTGACACCTCTGCACCCATCAGGTATGATTCCAGATCATTCTCAGGAAAAAGAGACATTTCAAAGATATTGGAAGGAAAAAGTATTTATATCACAAATTGCACCTGAAACTCTTGCAACTTGCAACTCTGATTGATAGCATTTTTACCCAGTCTCTTTTAATGCTGAAGTCATAAATGTAGTCTTTTTCTCAGGAAAGTAAGGCCTGCGGTTGTTCGATGTTAATCTGGTTGCTTCTCTGGCTTCCTGTGTGAGTAATTATTGCACTTTTTTGGTATTTTGAGACGCCAACACTTCATGACTCACCGTGGATGACTCACTGCGATTCATTGGAGTCCCAGATTTGTAGAATATTTTTGTTTGTTTGTTTGTTTGTTTGTAATCCTGTCCTCAGTGTCCAAATTGGTGCTTGAAGAATGTTTTTGAAGAACACAGGTTTTTTGTATGCATGCCTGTATGCCTTTAAAATGTAAAAAAAATCTAAAAAGTCTAAATATCTTCAAAGATTAGCATCTGTGTAGAAACATTTGAGGCTTAAGCTGTCTCGGAATGTGCACAATATCTCAAAGCTTTGTGCAGAGCGTGATGAATGGTAATGGAAGATCTGGACGCAAGTGCAAGTTGAAGTAAAATTTTAATGAATAAAAACAGACCAAAAAAGACCTGTCAAAAAACAGGGTTAAAGGAGCAAATGGGTCTAGTATAGGCAGAAACAGATGAAGGGAAAAAAAAAAATCCAGAGCAAGGTCAAAACCCAGGAAACAGGAATATCAGAGAGGCAAGGAGGCAAAAGAGCCAAACCAAGAGACTCAATCAGCATAAAAAGGCTTAGAATGCAAGAAACTCATGAGATGCTCAATGGGTTGGCGGGTTCTTATAGCAATTCTGACTGATCCTGAGATAATTCCAGAGATTCTAGCCACCAGAGGGCGCTGTACAGTATCCCTGCCCTGACACTCGCCCCAACCCGAAGGCCTCCCCCAGACTGAGAACCAGAGACCTCCCGCTGTTGATTGTGGAACTTGGGGGAACTTGGGGTCCAATGTTTTGGTACTCTGGACTGTACTCCTCCCCATCCATGAGATACTAAAGACCACTCCATCTCAGACTGTCCAGAATAGAGCGAACTGTATATTCCAAAACACTGTCAACCATAACCTAGTGTCATTGGGCAAGGCTCCTGCCAGGGGACCTCTCAGGACAGGCCTCAACCGAGATACATGAAACACAGGAGGTTTCGGCAACAACAATTTATAAGACGCATCATTAAACCATTCGATTACTTTAAAAGTTCCAGCAAAGTGAGGACTCAACTTCTTATATGGAAGTTTTTTTTTTAGGTCGTTTGTGGATAGCCAAACCCTATCTCCAGATTGGTAACTGTAGTTATAGTTTCACACTCTGAGGTGATTTCAGACTATTATGCTCATTTATTTTCTTAAAAAATAATAAAAAAATTAATAACACATGCACCTTGCCACCATATCATGCCATCTACTGCTCAGAATTTTATCAATAATCTCCCTGAGCTTTCAACCTTGATTGGATCAATGTCAGACCCCTCAGAACTCAGTCATGTAACTGAATGCTTGAAATCAATATTCTCCTGTATCTTAAATAATGTAGCTCCTAACGTAAAAATGATCAGAGAGACAAAACTAGCATCCTGGTATATAACAAGATTAAAGACATTGAAAAAAACTGCACTGTCATCAAACTAATTTGGTGATATTTAAATTAGCATGGATGAGGCTGAGCTATAAAAAGCTCTTAATGCTGCTAGAAAAAGTAGAAGTAGTTTATTCACCACATACATGATCATACAAGTACGATATGCAGTGAAATGTACTTAAAGAAGGAAAAAATTAGAAATTCCTCTATTCAAAGCAAGGTAAAGTTTGGTGTTCCACAAGGTTCAATTTTAGGGCCATCACTATTCTCCCTGTATATGTTACCTCTGGGTAATGTTATCCGAAAACATGTTAACTTCCACTGTTACGCAGATGACACTTATGTTTCAGCAAAGCCAGATAAGAAACACTGTCTGTAATTGAGGAATGTGTAAAGGACATTATACAGTGGATGCTTCTAAACTTCTGCTAAATCCTGAAAAGACAGAAGTACTCATAATAGGAGCACTAGCAGCTCGGAGCAAGCTGTCAGATTACACAGGAACTGTGGAGGGCCATTCTGTTTCATCCTGTACAGCAGTGAAAGACCTTGGTGTGATTATTGACCCCAGTCTTTATTTGAAACCCATGTAGATAACATTACTAGGACTGCATTCTTTCATCTCATAAATAATGCTAACATAAGGAATATAGTCCTCATGTGATTCAGAAAAACTTATGCTTTTGTAACCTCTAGGTTGGATTACTATAATGCTGTGCTCTCTGGAAGTACTAGTAGGTCCATAAACAAACTCCAATTAGTCCTGAATGCAGCAGCAAGAGTTCTTACTAGAACCAGAAGATATGACCACATCACCCCAATTTGCACTGGCTCCTGTTCAATTTTTCCATTGGTTATAAAATACCCCCACCCCCCCCCCAATATACGCATTTACTCTGGTTTGTTTACGCACCGGCCTCAGAATATCCCACAATACTCATGTCTGTGCTACCTCCTGGCTCTTCCCTTTTAGCTATGCTGTCATAGATAGTCTTGCCAGAGCTCCTGCATGCTCTCAGACCACAATGTACATCATTCTTAATCACATGGGTTCCCCTTCTGAGCCTTGGTTCCTTAGTTTTGTTCTGCAGGAGAGAGTTTTCATGGAAAAAACTACATGGACATAATTTCTCAGGTTCTCTTCTCTTCTCTGAGACATTATGACACTTCTACAATTAATTTTTGGTGGGATCAGAATGTTTCAAAATGCACTTGTGAAACATTCTTCTCAAGATCTGAAAAACTTCTCTTGCTCCTGTGTTCCATTCCAGATGCTTCAAAACTTCTTTGAGATTCTTCAACTTTGCAGTCAGTGGTGCTGCCACTGGACTGAATCCCCTTATGAATCTCCAGTAAAACTCAGAAATTGCTGTAACTGCTGTAGGCTGACTTATTTCTGCTACTGCTTTCTTTATCTTGGAATCCATCTGGACTCTATCGGAACTGAAAATGTATCATAAGAAGGTCTCAGAGTTGATTCACCAGAAAGCATTTTAGCATGTTGCATGTACTGCTCTATATCAGGAAAGAAAATCAAATTGTTGTCCGTGTAAAAGATCACATAGCATACCAGCATATCTCAAAACACCTAATTTATGAATGACTGACAGGGCTAATGACAACCCCTATGGGACCACCAAATATTCATAATGTCCACTGGTGGTACAGAACAGAACTACTCATCCCTAGATTTCACTTTTTGAAGCATTTTTGGATGAATTTGGAGTAGTCCAAAAACAACACAGGGTCAAAACAGGGTCAGTAGGAGCAAAGACAGAGACAGATCCAAGTAAACACAAAACCAGAGCAAGGTCAAAACACATGAAACTAAAACCAGGTGCCCAAAAGGCGAAAGATTGGTATCAAGAGACACAATACAGATAGAAGGGCTTAGAAACACTCACAAGACTTCACAAAGTCTCTATTTCCAGCAGTTCTTCTAGCCCTTCTGCTTGATCTCCAAACAGTGCCACCTGGAGGGCATGTTTCCATAGTGTGATTAGATTTTTAAGGTTGCAGACTGGTTCTGGGCAATAGAGTGGGCACAGAGATGCAGATACTCCCCTTACATTAAAAGTTAAGTTAATGAGTCCAGCATTGACAACCAGCCGAGGCGCATTTGGGCGGAGCTTGATGGCCCCACGTGGGTCTCGTGTAGCCTCTGCTCCATTAGTGTGGCTGTCCATGGTGCTGAATGCCTGCTCTTCTAGGCTCACTTCTGTCGCTGTCCATGGTTCTACACGGGCTGTTCGTATACTCACTGATGCCACTAGGGAGGGTGTTTGTGCATGCATTCCACGAGGCGGGCGTCACGTATAGTTTTATAGAAAACACATGGATCAACCCATAACCCATGTTTTTTGTTCTGCAACTTACACTTTTCTTCAGTGATGCATGGGTCAGGGTTTTTAATACCTGCAATATAATCTGATAAATTTACCCTTATTTACTAGCCCAAGCCACAGGTTAGGGGTCAACCTGCACATTGTTGCACATAATTCTTAGTTAGAATGGCTTATCTGGACTTCTGGGTTGACGACACATGCGCAACCCCCACCTGTGGATGTCGGGCCCTCATACCACCCTCATGGTGTCTGTTTCTGATGGTTTGAGCAGACACAAAGGTGGAGGTATCGGTCCTCCATGTCTCCTGATGTCCTGTCTCCTGGTAGCGCCTCCATGCTCTGGACATGCTCATTCAAAAGTGACAAAAACATCTGCCAGAAAGCAGAGGAACTGAGAAGTGCTCTGTGGTCTCCACCTGCAGAACCTCCTTTATTGGGGATGTGTTGCTAATTGTCTATAATTTCCACCTGTTGTCAATTCAATTTTTTATTTTTATTTTTTGTTTGTTTATTTTCAAAAAATAAAACTAAAAATATTAATTATAAATCTGTGCATTTCAGAACACCTGCGATGATAGGCTGCTCGTTTGTGGTCAGCCGAGACTACTTTGGAGAACTGGGGCTGCTGGACTCAGGGATGGATGTATACGGCGGAGAGAATATCGAGCTTGGAATCAGGGTTCGTGTGCCGATCACATCGCTTTGTCTTATGTAGAGCACTGACTACTGCTGCCGAGCACTGAAATACAAAGTTGCATCAGTTTGGCAGAGCACAAAGGATGTTAGCATGGAACACTGTGATGTTGCGGTGGAACAGTGCATGACTAATGACCTGTTTATTTGTGTGTGTGTGTGTGTGTGTGTGTATACAAGGTTTGGCTGTGTGGAGGCAGTATGGAGGTCCTGCCTTGCTCAAGAGTGGCCCACATTGCCAGGACAAAAAAACCATACCACAGCAACATTGCCTTTCACACCCGGCGCAATGCCTTGCGTGTGGCGGAGGTGTGGATGGATGAGTACAAGTCTAATGTCTATCTCGCCTGGAACATTCCAATGGAGGTGAGGGAAAAAACTCAAAACACATAATTAATCTGCAGGAATCCTTTGACTATTTCTATAGTACAAGTTCCTGTTTTCCTGTGTGTAGAACCATGGCATTGATTATGGTGACATATCGGAGCGTGTGGCGCTAAGGAAAAGTCTCAAGTGCAAGAACTTTGAGTGGTACCTTGAAAATATCTACCCTGAGATGAGGAGATACAACAGCACTCTGTTTTACGGAGAAGTGAGTATGACATAAACAGATTCAGAGTGTGGGGTTTAATTATTAAGCTGTCACTGCAGGATAGAGACATTGGAGAAGCAACAATAATTAATTGGGCATTTTCTTGGCGGTACCAGTCAAGAGAGAAAAAGAACAATTGTCAATTAATGTTCAGTCCTGAGGGAACAATACACTTCTTAGCGGAAAACAGGCCAAAGCGTCTCCTCATGTGTGTCTGTATCTGGGTGACAGATTCGCAACATCAATGTGACCCATCTGTGTGTGGACCAGGGTGTGAAGGAGAACCACACGGCGATGTTGCACCCCTGCCACGGCTGGGGCCCTCAGGTACAGTCAGACTCCGTCTTCAAAAGACTCAATCTCTAACAAACCCACTGCATTCGGAAAAATGGGTTATGCCTGTAGGGAGTTTCCTTCATGACATTCTTGAGCATTCTTTTTTATCAGCGGTAGCTAAGCAACAAAATATCTAAATGGATGAAAGAAAAAGAAAAGATCTACGTTCCCAGTTTGGAATTTTAATATCTAACATATTGTCTCATTCGACACATATGTGCTCATATAAGAGGCTCTTCAAAAAATAGAAGCTTCTTCTCAATTCCTAAGTCTCAGACTTCTGTACTATATTTGTGCCATATTCCTTTATGTAGTTATGTCCATCATATGGAATCTTTTCAACATATTTAAAACAGTTTATCCTCAGTGATACAGTGCAGGTGATTATGCTTCAAACGAAACATTAAATGTTTATTTTCAAAATGTAATTAACCTAAAATTTATGCACATATAATTATCACATCTTCATTAAATTATTAAGGTATTCCAGATTAGGTAAAAAGTTATGATTTCCATGGTAAATTCCAGATTTCTGTTAAAGTTTCATGGTAGAGAAGCAAGAGCTAAATCAGAAAATTCTCGTATTGTAATGTTCTGATGTATACAATTAAAACATATCTAAACGTAACACAAACAGTAATATGTGTAATTGATTATGTCATCTTAGATTTAGGCCTTTCACAATCATGGAATTTCATCATGTTATGTGGGATTACATTTGAATTGTCTTTTTAGTTTATTGTATGCAAATGTGCAAGTACAAGCCTAAATAGGTTGAACCTTACCGTTGACATTTAGAGCAGTGGTCCCCAACCACTAGGCCGCGGGCCGCTACCGGGCCGTGGAGCATTTCGAACCGGGCCGGTACCGGGCCGTACAAAAAATGAAACTTTTTTTAAAAAAATACAATCTCAATCCGTAGCATCTAAGTGTGTTAGAGACTCAACTTTGCCGCTATTCTGGATGAAAGTCATGACAGAAAACC
>JBBIGC010000001.1:18399737-18410320 GCA_037576955.1 Lepidarchus adonis
TACCTACACCTCCTCACCTCCTCAATCAGATCCCCCACACCTCCTCACCCTCCACACACACACACACGCACGCACACCCACACAGACGCACAAACACACACGCACACACGCACACAAACGCACACAGACAGACACACACAGACAGACACACACACACACACACACAATTGTATATGGTTATCGCAAATGAACTATAGTGGTTCAGTAATGTCTCTTTCCTCAGAATCGCTCGCTAGTGATAAATGGAAGCCCCGTTTCGAGTCTGAAATTAAAAGGAGGTAATGATATTCAGCTCTTTCCCTCTGTTCTCAGACTTTCCTATTCATCCACACAGCTAAATGAAAACACATGTCAGCACTGAGCTCTGCCAACCACACAGGCCTTGGTCAGAAATGAGAAAAAAAAAGAAAAGAAAAAAGTATGTAAATGACTTACATTTCCCCCGACATATATCAACTTTTTTGAGAAATGTGAACAGATTACATAATGAATCTGATTCAATACTTGTAGAATTAAAGACTTAAGAATTTCCATTGAAAGGCCTTTTAAAGTGGTTCTCCTATTGCACGGCTCCTTTTAAAGGGAAACGTCCCTAATTGTTCTGCACAATATTATAGGTAATTCAGAGTGGGCTTTGGTATGTTTATGTGTGTTTGCATAGTTCATGCAGATGTTTTGAAAAATTGGTGGAATTTCCCATTAGACCAAACATTTATAAGTCGGACGTGACTTTAATGAAACAAAGGGTCAGATTATGAGTTTTGAAACTAAAGCTGCAGTCTCTCTTTATGAAATAACAGCAAGTCTCTGAGGCATTGAGCAAACATGTTGAAAAGTGAATCTCTGGGATTTTAGCGAAGTCTCTGTTTGTCCTGTGGCTGATTCCCCACTGCCAGTAACCACCATAATTACACCTTAAAGCTGAACTCAAACTGCGCAAAGGCTTGTGCTCTGTCCACACTAAACACGTTCTAAGAAAAGCTTTGTGTTGGTCTTTTATTATAAATCAGGAGTGATTAAAATATCACATTGTGCTTCTGACACTGCTGCTTATACACCAATCAGCCTTAACATTAAGACTGTTAATGTTCTGACCCCTTTCTTTCAGAGCAGCATTAACATTTTGTACAACAGGAGTTTCTCTTTGTGATTGGACCAGATGGGCTTCAAACCCTTCATTCATCAGTAATCCTTGGGGACCCATGACACTGCTGATGCTTCATCAGTCGAATCACTTCTCGTAGGTACTAACTACTGCAGACCTGGAACACTCCACAAGACCTGCCCTTGTTTCAGTACATCAACTTTACAAACTGACTGTTCACTTGCTTTCCCATCCCCCTGACAGGTGTGACTGTAATGAAATAACTAGATAACTAGTGTTTACTGTGCTGTAATGTTTCTTGGTCTTTCTCCAAATGCTTTTCTACATAACAGGGGGGATAAACAGTGCAAATATTTAAGTAACTGTCCTATCATTGCCACCTGTGAGTCTAAGAGAGCACACATGGCATAGCTGGGGAACTAGTAAGGCCTATCTTCTCAGCCATGAATCAGTGTGATGCAAACTAGCATTGATATCTGTAAGCTGATGTAGCAGAATTGGTGATTAGTGTTCTCCTCCAAGCATATGAAACTGTTCAATAGCATTGTGTTTGCAGCAATCTGAGTTTCACGTGACTCATAGGAAGCACGCACTCACCTTCATCCTCCTAGCGTCAGTGGAATCATGTGATTGGGGTCTTAGCTAGTGGGTGAAACTGGGCTTGATTGGGGAAAAATCAGGAAAAATCAGAAAATCAGAATCAGAAAAATGCGCCCTTGAAAAAAAAATACATACTGGGGATCCTGGAACTGTAACCTGACTGATGTGAATTTCTAATGAGAACATGGATTGGGAAGCAGTCCTGGTCTCATGGGTCCAGATGCAATCTCCTAACAAGACTTAATGCATGTGCACTGCTGTCAAGCATGAAAACACCCAAAAACTTAAAGCATGGAGAACCACAAACTGCTGAGTTGATTAGGCAGTAGAGGGCGCTTGCAAAAAGAACAGGATCATAAGGAGCTTTTATGCAGAATGTTACTCTTTTTTACTCTTGTCTTCATTCATAACATGACTGAGCACCTGACATTCAATGAGCTGCTTTGTTCACTAACCATGTGCACTCAGGAGCCAGAATGAGGACATGTGCTGGTTGGTTTTCATATTGTGATACTTTCTGACACTTAGAAATCTAAATAAAATGTCTGCAAAAAAAGTAGTACAAAAATCAGCATTAGCAGTCTTACAGTCCTCTAGGTAGAAATGGGAGTGGCTAGGCCTTTGATAAACTTGCTCTGATGTCCCTACTACATTTAGCTGATCATTTCTCATTGCTGTTCCGAGATGTTTGTATTATGAGATCATGTCTGGCCCTGTGAGAATATATCAAGCCTGGACTGTTCCTGAACTTTTGGAACTGGGCTCTAGTTCTCCAGGTGATGGGAGTTGATTCCACATTATAATCTTACATGTGTAAACCAGCACACAGGACATGTGGAAAGAATTGAATATAAAATCAGATAAAGATTCATTATATATAAAATACTGTAATCTATATAATTTAATATCAGTTATTTTAGAGGATTCAGAGGAAGATATGCATTTAATTATATGACCTATTTGAAATGGTGAATGAATTGTACCTGATTTTGTTCTGTCAGCTCCTACAGTTGTGTTGATGTTTAGGCAATTATTTAAATGTGGAACTTTTGTTACAGAGCTTTTGCTACTTTGTCCTAATTAAAATACATCCAGATTATTGGTGTGAGTATTGTGGAGGAACCCATTTTTCTTCATCAATAGCAGAACTCACACTGTCTTTGTGCATGTGGACCTACATTTACAGAACTTATCTTATTTCCCCAATAATAGGCCGCCCCACATTAGAGGCCGCCCCACATTAGACACCGCCCCCATTCTATAAGTCACCGAAAATGCTCATTTATGTTAAAACGCCCCATTAGCTGCAGTGTTACTGAATTTACTGATCTGAAGTATAAGCACCTACAGTAATTTGGCGTATGAAGACCTTTGCAGCTCTATACCAAAAGTGACATTATACTGTAGTTCAGCATGAAAAATTAAATTAATAAAATTTGATATCACACCACAACACAAGAACCACGCAACAGAATTTAAGATCCAGGTCGTTGCTTTGGTGAAGCAACATCTGCAATATTCAAGAGTGATACTGGTGACAAAAGCATGTCCAACATCAGCGACAGCAAAGCAGCACAAATCGAGTTGTTCAGCGATGAAGACAACGTTTACGGATCTGATTTTGTAAGATTTGAAGAAATGTTTCTTTGCGTTGCTTTTTAAACTGTGTTGCTGCAGTAAACAGTACATTTTAATTCAACTATTCATTTGGGGACGTCGTCTTTTTGTGCACTGAATTATACTTTTAGCGAATGTGTTTTCATGTTTTTAGATAGGACGCCCCATTTATGCAAACTGCTCCCAATACCAGGTTTGTAAAATTACTGGGGAAAAATTGCTGTATACATTTACAACATATGGCCAACATTCTTATCTAGAGCAATGTTGTGTGGTGCCTTGTAGCCCACAAAGAGAATCTGTTCTTCACACTAATAAACCTAGACTTCAGTTTGAAACCCTAGACTTCAGTTTATTGAAGGACCTACTATCCTTGAACTAATTATTGTTAACATAATTATTTCTGCACATACACTGCATTGTATTTATTTTTCACATTTTTCATGTTTCTACTTATATCCATTTGCTTTAACCACAAACTGTAAAATCTTATCTTACACAGACAAGTTCATTGTTATTTTTTATTATTATTATTATTTTTTAATGTAATTATTATATTGTTTGTAGTTGTGAGAACATTTGTTAGTTTAGTTCTTATCTGAGGTGCTCTTTGAAGAGGTGGGTCATTAGTCGTCATTTGAGGACAGCAAGCGACTTCAGGGGAAGTTTGTTCCCACACATTGGTTCCAAAATTTCGAAGAGTCTTAATGCCTGTCCTTGGAGAAGGGGGAGGGCAGTTTGGCTGAGCATGATGCTCTTAGAGGGCAAGTTGAGACCCATGGTTTGATCTGTGGTCTTCACAAAACTTTGGAGTTGACTATTGTTTCTTTTTTGGCATTGACTCCCAACCCTAGATTGAGATATACAGTAAAGTTTGCTCAGACCAACAGAACTGGAGTGATGGAAACAGTCTGAAGGCCTTTTGCTTGACTGGTTACATAGTGTACTGCTGTCTGCTGTTCATACTTTTTTGTTGATGATCATCTTAGAACTTCAACTATGTCCAGTCAACTAGTCACAGTCATGTCGAAGTCCTTGAATCGTTTTTTTCTCATTGTAAATCTACATGAACACTGTAACATCTCCTTGCTGTGGTAGCTAGTCTCCTGCTCGTTTTTGGCAGCCTGTAAATCTCAGGCAGCCGGACATACCACTCAGACTGGGAGCCTAATTGGAAACAGCACAGTCTGTTTCTTTGTGTGCAAGCACTGAGCGAGTGTATAAATAGTGAGATTGGAGTGTGTCAAACTCTGCTGGACGGTCCATATTTTATCCCTGTACATTAAAAACCACAATGTATTAAAATGTGTTATACTCAATAGAGTGATGAGTTAGTTGTTACACATTAATGCAGGATTTGCTTAAAATGTGTGGCAGAAATTTGGCCAAAATGTAAAAACTAAGTGTAAAAATGTAATTTATCATGCTAAAAACTTGACCTTGACAGAACTCACAGTAACTCTCAGAACTCTTCCTGTTGACTCCCACAAAGGATGTGTTCATTCTCGCTGTGGTTGATGGTGAAAGACTGCTGTAACACTGGCCTTTATTCAGCCTCCAGACGTTCAAGCCCTTGGTGTAATCACATGGCCTTTTTCTGTTGCAGTCCTCATACTTACAAGATGTAAGAGATTGAATCTGTCTTTGAAAGCAACTTTTATTATTCCAGACCCTTTGGGCTTCAAGAGCATGACTTCTCAGAACAAAAAATGGAAGTCTGTAATCTTTTATTTTTTTATTCCACAGAATCACTTTTGTTTTTCAACTTGGCAAGTACTGCAGACCCACTCATGTTTTATTATGCGGTTTCAGTTGTAAATTATAAGGTTACATTCACAAACCAAGTCAAACCAAGTTATGTAATCCCTGTAGTGGTTTTAATGTTCTGGCTGATCACTGTACCAAGTAGAAGTGCTGCTTTGGTGAAATTATGACAATACCGCTATAATAAACAAGCTACGTCAGAAGTGCAAACATATCTGATCAAAAAGTTTCAGTGGAACAGCTTAACACTTCCAGCATCTACAGTATAAGCACAGGAACTATTTTGCGTTTTCTACTTTTTCATCATAAAATGGTAAACCTATAAAGTGAAAGATGTCAGCAACAATAATGCAGCTAATAAAGCTAATTTTCATATTGATCCAGTGCTAAGAAATACGTAATACAAAGGTTAATACCCTGATACCAATACTTTTACTCTTGTTGTCTTCAATTGACTACGGATCTCTTAAAAGAGCATCTTGGACAATAACTTCTGAAACGAACAAACTAACAATATCTAAATAAATAATAAAACTAAACAATTTCTATGTAAATACCTCTGATTGGACCTTGGTGGACTAGCACCTCTTCACTGAAGTCTAGGTTTGGTGGTGTGAGGGACACATTTTCTCTGTACACTACAAAGCCCCATGCACATCGCTCTGGCTAAGAGCTTCTGCTAAATGCTGTAAATGTAAATCAGCAGATATTAAAAACACAACAGCAAAGTTACCACTACCATCACTTTACGCCGAAGCGTCTCCTCCAGACCACACGAGGGCGTACTGCCTGAGCCAGGCTCTTTCTTTGGTTGTCACCATGGTGATAAAGCTGTGCCAATGTTCACTGTAGTTTTGCTTTTCGTTTTTTTGCTTATGTCTTTCTCTAGTTCTGTCATTTTTTCTTTACCACTGTGGAATTGACTCTTTTCCTAAAATATCTGACTGACTGGCCTTGTAGGAGACTTTTTATTTTTGTTGTGATAGTGTTTCTTCTGAAATCAATCATCTCTCCAAGCTTTTAGAGTTTGAAGTTTTTAAAGATTTTCTGAGTAAATTAGTAAATTGAAAAGTGTAATGAAATAAACATATTGCTCTACAGAGCATTCATTCCACTGCATGTGTCTGTGTCTGTGTCATGAGAATCAGAGATAAAAGTATTTACATATTTCTATATTTATACGTATTTCTGTATCTTGTCAATTTTTTTTGCAGATTATTATTATTTTGTCAGTGTTCTGTTTTTTGTTTCTAGAAATAGTTTAGAAAGTATCGCACAGCAATAACTGTGTATGTGGCAAATATCCTACACATTTATTTTCTATACCATTTAAATATATATGTTCTCAAAAAATGTCTGTCAGAATCTAAAGTCTTAATATTCATGTACTGATCTACCTGTCCTTTGAACTAACATTACAGAGAAAAAATAAACCCTAAAATCTTTTTTTTTTTTTTCATTGTTTCATTTTTATTCCTTAGTCAACCCTGTATGCTACAGCTGTGGTTAATGCATGTCCATGACCCTCTTCAGATGCTTTGGATTTTTCTTGTTTTTAAGCTCTTGTGTTTGGTTTAACACTGTATGGTCATCAGCTCTTATACTTGTGGACTCAAGTCCATGTCACATAAGTGACTGTTTAGCCTGAATCTCTGTCTTGGTGTTTGTGTTGCGTTTAATAAACGTATAAAGTTCACTTCTTCACACCTACTTCCAGTCTAAAATCTGAGCTCAGTACATTACCACATTGCTCAGATGGTTTTTTGAGAAAGATGGGTTGTTCCTCACGGTCACATGGCCATTAAGTACCATGTAAGGCCAAAGTTTTCTCCCTGGGGAGTTTAAACCCGATGAGTAAAAACAGTTGTGCTCTTTATTACACCAGGCTCCCCTCACAAAATTCCTTACCATATATGAGACCAGATCTTCTGAGGTTTAGATCATCAAATCCATTTTAATTAAATGATGTAAAATTCTAAATGATAAATAATAGTAATAGCCATAATATTTTAAGACCTTTTATCTCAAGACTACTGCATCCTGCGTGCCGTAGAAAAAGTGCTGCAACCTGACTGGCATCAAGTGGAGAAAGATGGAATTACAAGAAAATGGACCACGCTTCAGAAACAAATGTTTCTGAAACAGATTAATTTAATATTTTTACAATTTGAAATTCAGTTCTTAAGTACATTATATATAAAAATAAAACATATCAAATAAAATAGATCATGTTTGTGCTATGCAAGCAACTGTAAAAAAGTAATTATTTACAATAACTAGTTACATATTTAAAAAGTATTTAAATGAATACTGACTACTGCATTTTAAAGTACTTAGTTACTATGGAAACGAACATTTGCACTACCTAAATATGTTTCAATTCTGTTATAAATAGAATGGATGTATTAATTCATGATTGTGTTTGTTATCATTATTATTATTATCAGAATTCACTCCTTGTCATTTGTGATTCAGATTTTAAGAACAATGGCAGAGACTTCACAACCCCACTCGTCAGCTCTGGAAGTTAGCCTAGCGTTAGCCTAGCGTCCTCTTATGGATATCATTATTTTTTCTTCCTCGGGCCCATCCATCTTGTTCTGGTATGGCCACCACCATCACCACGGGTTCATCTGCTGTCGACACCTCTAACAATGAAACTTATTAACCATAATAACAAACTTTCATAAACTGAGACTGTTTCTCTTTTTTTTCATACATGTTTTCACTGGTTTACTTTATTACCATCTGGTGTCGACCAGAGGATGATGGGTTCCCCTACTGAGCGTTGGTTCCTGCCAAGGTTTCCTCAGTTCAGGGAGTTTTTCTCTTGCCTCCGTTGCCTTGGCTCATTTGGGGGCTCAGACCCTGTAAAGCTGCTTTGTTACAACGGCAGTTGTAAAAACTTCTATAGAAATAAAACAGAATTTAAGACCTTCACAGTGTTATTGCTGCAAAACATATTGATGCCGTTGGTTACAGAAGAATTTCTAAACTACTGAAGGCTCCAATGAGCACTGCTGGGGCCATAATCAGGAAGTGGAAACAACATTGTTTCACCATAAACCGGCCATGACCAGGAGCTCTCACAAGAGTTTAGACAGAGGAGTGAAAAGAATTATAAGAGGAGTTGTCCAAGAGCCACACTCAATCCTGAAGAAAAAGCATGTTGAAGCGTGTTTAAAGTGTGCTGACCAACATTAAGACAAGTCTGTGCAATACTGGGAGAATATAGTCTGGTCTGATGAGAGCAAAATTGAACTCATGCCATAACAACACACCATCACCCCAAAAACACCATACCAACCAGTTTGGAGGTGGGAACCTCATGGTGTGAAGCTATTTTTCAGCAGACAGCAATTCTGTTCAAGAAGTGTAATCCTGTGCAAAAAAGGACGACATCCCCAAATGATTAGATGAATTTAAATGTACTTTTACTGCAGCAATGATCAGTTCGATAAGCAATGCAAAGCAAAGATAGATCAGTGATGGGTCAGTATAAAACACGGAAAATGCCATTGCTTACATCCACTTTCCACAGGAAACCGCAAACAAGTAGTTTGCCAGAACTAGCATGAACTCGCAGGTAAATAGGACAGAAGAAGAAGAAAACCCTTTATTTGATGCTGCAAAACGACTCTGCACTGCTCCATCACGCTACTGCTACGATGCACCTCTGCGCATATGATGGGTGAGTTCTCTCACTTAAATGGCATCTAGTATCCAGCCTCACTTAAACTTTTTCAGCCCTTTGCTACATTACATTACATCCTAGTATATAATACAAGCTAGAATAAAGCTACATTTAACAGAAATAATAGGAATAAAAGTTTATTGTTGGCTGGGAAAAGATGAGTTTTTAATTTTCGTTTAGGGTGGGGGTACGGCAGTACAGTGATGTCAGTCATCCGTCTACATGTAAATTCATCAGTACAAAATTAGCAACACTGAAATGAAAAATTGTTAGGCTTACCTGTCTTCAAATCCTTCAAAATCAAATCTGTAAACATTGTCAGTTGTGACCGGTGCTGCTTTGCTGTCGCAGAAGTTGAACACGTGTTCATCTCGGATATTGCAGATGTTGCCAGGAGCGTAAATTCTGCAGTTCTGCTTTGTGGCATGATATCGGTAAATTACAAATATGATCAATTTAATTGTTTATGCTCAACTACGGTATAATGTTACTACGAGTATGGAGTTTGTTTTAAACTGCTTAATGATCCTCTGACAGTAGATATGGGCAGGTGGAGGCGAGTGGCTATTTTCTTGTAGCTATTGTCTGACTTGTGAGGGTCGACACACATCTGCCTTACTTGAATGGTGTGTTTCTCTTTCTTTCCAATGTTGATTATACCCCAGGGAAACAGGAAGTAATGAATTACTAATTAAATGTTCCTAGATACTTTGATCAACTTTGTAAACTACTGTAGAAATGACAGAAATACTTCAATTACATTTATTTTCTAGAAATTGCATAATGGAGGTGTGTGTGTGCATTCTGGGACTGTTTTGGGGGGTGAATTGTGTTTATTATGTGGGAATTTGTTGTGTGTGTCTTGGGTTATTTTGGACAGTTTGCGTTCATAGCATGTTGGGTTCTGATGCTGAGTGCTAAACCAGTTGGGGCACTTTTCTGCTTTCGCATGTTCTTTTAAGATTTCGTGTGTCAGCCGCCATCTTTCTCCTGGCGGATCTCCACTCCAGAGATTTGCTACAATATGCACTCTGTGTGTATTGTAAAATAAAAGCATTTGTATAGTTGATCTTGTTCACCACGTTATTAGCTTTACTAAGTATAACATCACAATCTGGTTGTCATAATCTGTCGAGAAGAAGAGAAGAACCTTTCTTTGATTTTGGAAAACAGCTCTGCACTGCTCCAACGAGCAGTGATGTCAACCATCCATCTACATGTAAATTTTTTAAAAAGTTGATGTAAAACTGGTTGAAATTGCTTTGATGTTTCACAAAATGCCCACAAGTTCTAAAGTCCAGAAAACCCCTGCTGACCATCAGTTATTGTGCTCAGAGCTCAGAGCTCTTCAATGCTAACTGAAATTCTGGGCTCCACACTTCTTTCCTCCTAACCTTCTCTCTTTTGGCAGAATTGGGGAGATTGGAGAATGTCTTCCACAAACTTTTAACTTGGACTTTGTAATTTATCTTTAATAAAACCTTTGAATATTACTTTGCTGGCCTGACCTCTCCTTGAAGAACACTGACATTCACAACATCAGACAATAGTGAACCTCAGTTGTGCACTTTCAATAGGTCTTTCTGTGGGTCTGAATGCTCTGTGCTCAAGTATGTTCTACAGTGCAAGAATCTCGTCACTGTAACCAGAAGTGTTTTGCTAGCCCTTTCATTGGGTGAAGCACCAGAGGATGAATCTGGAAACCAATTTTAGCACATCCCCCTACTGTTCACAGTACTACTGTACAAAACAAAATACTGATGTTGTGAGTATTGACCTTCTTCAAATAGCAGTCAAGTCACC
>JBBIGC010000001.1:18411482-18423789 GCA_037576955.1 Lepidarchus adonis
GCAGGTCCCTCATGATCAGCCATAACATTAAGACCACCTGCCTTATAGTGAGCAGGTCCCTCATGATCAGCCATAACTTTAAGACCACCTGCCTAATAGTAGGACCCTTGTGATCACTATCAAATAACATTCTGTAAAACAGGAGACCACACTCCCCACATGCGCCAGTGAGCGTTGGGTGCCCATGACACACCAGTTGTTTTTTGCATCACTGCTGGTAGTTACTACTGCAGACCCAGAAACTGTTCTGGAGCCATGACTTCTCAAAGTCGCACACGCTCCTGCTTCCAGCACATCAACTTCAAGAACTGACTGTTCACTTGCTGCCCCTGACTGTAATGAAATAACTAGAGTCAGTATCACCCACTTCACCTGTCAGTGGTGTGAGTGTTATGGCTGAAGGATGATATGTTTCTAATAAAGTGGATGATGTGTTTGTGATCAGGACCATGAGGTCAACACGGAGCTGACTCGCATCGCGGCCCAGTTCTCTGACCAGCAGGACCAGCAGGACCAACATGGAAGACCCAGCAGCAAAGGAGACGACCTGCTGGCCATGATGGACGAGCTGTAAAGGAAAATCACAAATTGTGTGTTTGTGTGTGTGTGTACGTGTGTGTACGTGTGTGTGTGTGTGTGTGTGTGTGTGTGTGTGTGTGTGTGTGTGTGTGTATGTGTGTGTGTGTAAAGGTGTACTGTGACTGGTGTGAGAGGCCGTGTCCAGACGTCCAGCAGTGGAAGGTGGAGGTGCAGGTCTTGTGGGACAGTGTGATGTAGTTTTCTCCTCCACTAGTAAATAAAGCAGTTAAAGAAAAATGTCTCCATGTTTGTATTATTATTTGTCTCTGAGTCTGTTTCTCTGAGTCTCAGTTCGAGGGTGAAGTTGAACATATTAAGGATTTTCTTATTTTTAAGGCTGAAGAACGATGTTATTGCTGATTTCTAGAAATCTTGCTCAATGTTTCTGACGGATTATTAATGATTAACACATCATCTTCCACCTCGTTTTTAGTAGCTGTGCTCTGGTTGTCGTTAGACGTGAAGGTGGATGTTTTCCAGTGTAAGTGTAGAAATCTTGACCTGGAAACAGAACTGATTTCACTGTAGGAAAACAAAACCCTGAGAAATGAGTGAAATCCCTGTGTTCAGAGTAACAGCACATAATGCACCAGGCATAATGGAGGGTATGCATGTGATGTCACCATGGGTGGAGGTCACTGAGTGTCAGTAATGGATCACAATTCACTGTAGCTGCCCAGTGACATTAGAACTGTAGAGTCTCTCTCTCTATTCAAGAAGCACTAAAGACTCAACTCCTCCGCACCTAAACCTATCAGACACATGCACATGAGCTCAGCCTGTAACGGCCTAGAGAACAATGTCCATTACCGACTAAGAGGAAGTGTGTTCTTCTACAGCAGCGCTCACTTCAGCGTTGTCCTGCGCAGATTAAACACTTGATTGTTCCTGCAGGTCAGAAGTCGCTTTGGACGAAAGTGTACTTGCTGTATTAAAAAGGGTGACGTTTGCTTAGACAAACATGAAAAAAACAAGTTTATGGGGTGTACTTGTTTTTTCACGTCTGTTTTGTAGCATAGTTCCAAGGTCACACAGAAAACGATGTATCATACGTGTTTGTGGTCCAGTCTCAGAATCGCAGTGTGTGAGGTTCCCCAAGGAACAATGCTGGGACCCCTATTGTTTTTATCTGCTAATTCAATTCAATAAAACTTTATTTTTCCCCAGCAGTGTTGCACAAATACAAAAACTTAACTTAACTTAACTAATAGGCCTATAAGTAAATAAATTACATAAATGAAAAACTAAATGCAAAAGTTTTTAATGGATCAGCAGTGAGGCATGAATATAAAAAGTAGGTCATGGTAATAAATTATGTACTGTACCTACATAAGGTGCAGAAAAGTTAACTGACGACCCCAGTGTTTTTCTAACAGAAATGAACTAATCTCTTCGGCAACTGAAAAGCACGTGTTAATCAGAGAGCACTTCCGCTATGAACCTGCAGCCTCTGGCCACAAGAGGGCGCCGCGAACACGCCTCGGTGACGTCAGCATACAGCTTGGCGGAAAGAAGGACGTTTTCAAAAAGTGTTGCAGAATTTCACCGGATTATTAAGGTAACTACATTCATTTGCGTCTGTTAACAGTGAGTATCAGCTGACGACACGTGTTGGGATGTCTTAGGGCTTTAAGACGTTTATGTTTTGCTGCGATTTCGTTTAATCTTTGGAAAATTGTCTCAGATTTTTGTGTGAGCTCCACTTTGATATTAGTGATTCGTCTAACAATCAAACTTCACGCAAATTCCAGAAATAACTATACACATGACGCATGTCTTTAATGAAGAATAATTTAAATGTATTTATTTTATTTTTTGTTTTGAGAATGTTATGCTTATCAACGAACTAAACTGGGAAGTCTTTTTGTGTTGTGGTTCCGGGTTGTCTCGCGTTGCATCATGGATGATGTAGTTTTTACCGCCCTTTTCCGCGCTTGAACTCGTAGATATGTAGCACAATCAAAACTACAGCTTACAGGAACTTCCGGCTCGACGTGCAGACTTGTTTATAGCTAATGTTTCAGTATTAGCAACTATACTTTGTTTAAAAATTCCAGTTAAAAGATATGAGTAAGTTTTTGTTGTTGTTTGTTTTAGTAATCAACAAACACAAAACCTTAACATTCTGCGATACAAACGGTGAATTATGAACCGTGACACTGCTATGGGGTGTATGTGCACGTGCGGGTCTGAGCATGCGCAGTAGTGCTCAATGCTTTTATAGTTTGTTTTTCATATTTCTATATTAGTGATTTTTTGTGGGATTTAATATAACAATTAACATGATCTACAATAAAGCGGGATAATCAGAATTAGGCCTAGTTTATTTCTAGATATTAAGACTTTATGTTGCAAATAATTATGGTCAGTCAATATATCACAGCTAAAAACTTTAGAATATGACCTAAAAATAATGAAAACTGATGAAAAAATGTGTCATAATTATCACAATCATAATTGGTCACTTTCACTTGAAGGCTTCTTCGGTGATGCCTGGGTTGGGACTTGAATCTGCTAAAACCTTAGGTCACCACTTCCCTACCTGGTTTAGGAAAACATATCTTGCTTATTAACTTTTTTTTCTGTAATTGTAATTTTGTTAAAGCCAATGTCATTGTGGATCCCTGCTGAGATGAACATGGTCTCACAGTACAGACAACATTTAAGTTTGCTACCATACGTCTTTGCCATTGTCATTCATTTTGTATATTTTTAAGTACTTGTGTACAGAGGTTTTGTTTCAGTTAACACACTGTGCTTAGGCAAATGAAGCCATAAAATTTCAAATGTATCGCGATGTGTTTTGTATCATGAGATTGGAAATACCCAGCCATTCATCTACAGTCAAGCCCAGAATTATTCATACCACTGGCAAATTGTGACTTAAAGTTACTTTTATTCAACCAGCAACTTCCTACTTCATTGGAAATGATACAGGCGTCTCCCAGAAGATAAGACAACCTACAAGAGGCATCATTCTGGACAAAAGAAAAACATTTCTCCACTTTTATTGACATTTGAACAAAAAGTGGCATGTCCAAAATTATTCATACCTTTCTCAATAATCACTAGAAAAGCCTTTATTGGCTTTTACATCAATCAAATGCTTCCTATAATTGTTAACCAGCTTTTTGCAGCCTCCACCAGTATTTCTGTCCATTTATCTTAAGCGATGAGCTCCAAATCTTTCAGGTTGGAGGGTCTCCTTCCCACCCTCCGATCTTTAGCTCCATCTGCAGGAATGTCCAGTGGTGCCCAAGGCTGAGTTCCTCTGTTGAGGATATTGATGTATTGCTTTTTTTCATGGTGCCGTTTACTGTGGTTAGGTTCCCTGGTCCAGCGGCTGAAAACATCCCAAAGCATTAGGTTCCCACCACCATGTTTGACTGTGGTGTTGTTCAGGTTGAGGGCTTCCCCTTTTTTACGACAGGTGAAGAAAACTTTACAGCCTAACAATGAGGCAGAACAACTCCATTTTCATTTCATCTGATCTTAACACAGGCAACCAGGAGTCTTCTTTGTCCAGATGAGCGTTTGTGAAGGCCAAGCGAGCTTTTTTGTGTCTTATCTGGAGAAGTGGTGTCCTCCTTGGTTTTGCGTCCGTGGAACCAATCATTGTGCAGTGTCCATTTAACTGTCTGCCTTGAGTCATTGCCACCAGCAGAACCCAGATTAACCAGGATGACCTTGGAGGTGGCCTTAACCATGACTGTCCACAAACTAACTGCAGAGAGCTGCTCTCTATCACCTGTTGAGTTGATTTAAAAAGCGTTTCCCAATGAATCGGGGAAATTCAGATGCTGACAGTGTTGCTTGTTTGGAATGAAAGTGAAAGTGATGGTATATGAATGGTATAGAACTTTGGATTTTCCCACAAACAATGACAGTTTGCAAAAGGTATGAATCATTTTGGACATGCCACTTTTTGTTCAAATGTCAATAAAAGCTGAGAAATGCCTCTTGTACATCGTTGTATTATCTTCTGAGAGACGCAGGTGTCATTTCCAAAGTCAGAATTTTCCAGGGGTATGAATAATTCCAGCCTAAATAAAACCAGCGCACGTCAGTATCAAATCACTGTTCTCACATCAGAACGGCTGTTTTCTTCTTTACACTCGTTTCCCTGAAGCAAAATGATCAATCAAACGATGCAAATGACGTGTGTGGGTGTGGGTGTGTGGACGGCCTACACCACGAGTGTCCAGAGTCGGTTCAGGAGAGTCAGTGTCCACCACAGTTTAGTTCCCCTACACTCTAAACTGGTAAAGAACAGGTGCGTTTGATCAGGGAAATGACCGAACTGTGCTGGACGCCGACGCTGGACACTCCTGTTCCACACGGAAGTAAGAATGTTTCTGCTGTTTTGGTTTATTCAGGAAAATGTGTTTCACCATCTCACATCTAACATCATAATTCCTTTGAATTATGTAGTGACTTAAGACGAGGCCGGTCTCTCCCAAATCTGCTCACACTAGTGTGAGGTGTGTTTTGAGCGAGTGTGTTAGATGGCTGCTAACAAAATGAACTGATTTTAGAAATGTGGTGAACTGGTTAGATTCTGTGATTTAATTTCTTTTCACTTATTTGACAATTTCCGATTCTATAGGAAAATAAAAGACGAGAAACACAATACACAGTTTTAAATGACTATTAATCTTGTTTTATTTTTGGTTTGCCACATTTAGCAGCAACAGCTCCCAAATTGTAGTGGAAAAGTTTTGGCCCAGTTTGAATATTGCTCATTCAAACATCAACTGCTCCACTTAATATCCTGCCACAGCCAATCATTGTGTCGGCACCGTAACTTGGCCACTTCCTTAATTTTCATCAAATTGCCCTTCCAATCACGACTAGGCATTCTACTGCAAGGTTTCTAGAGCAAAATTCATGGTTCATGTTTCCAGAGACTCAGAAACCTCTAGAGATCCCCACACCACTGCACTACCACCACCATGCTTCATAGTGGGCAGTGGTTGCCTAGTGATAGGAATTTTCAGGTTCAAGTCCTAGCCCAGGCACTACACTTCTCCCCAGATACTGTTGGTAGCTGCCCTCACATCTCTCTGTGGTGCACTTTGTGTGATGGGATATGTTCGTAATCACAAATTTTCACTTTTATTTCCCTCACTTCATGTTTCAATGTGCAATTCTTCTTGTTGAAGGCTGTCTGGTTTATGCACACCGTAATTTCTCAGGTTGCAGTAGCATCTCTGTGTTCTCTCCCTGTATACTCTCCACCTTTTGCACAAATACCCTTCATATGTCGGTTTCTGTTCAGGGATATAAGACGTACAGATGTTACAGGTTACAGATCACCGTGCCCGCTGCACTGATGCTAGTAAAACCACAGGTCCAACTGGCCGATATTTTTGACGAAACGGTGCATTGTGAAATGAAACCGCATTACGCAGACAAGTTCTGTTTAATACTCTGACATTTTGTACGTTTGTAGGTGTTTAAAGGACGTATTCTCCATCTGCAGGTGAACAGGAAATAGCAATGCCGTTCCAGTCCACCCGTGAGCGCACCATCGCGGAGAACAGTCTGCTGGTCCTGCTGCAGGGCCTCCAGGACCAGGTGACCACAGTGGACCTGCGGGACGAAAGCACGGCCTGCGGGCGCGTCGTCAACGTAGACGCGTTCATGAACATTCGTCTGGAGAACGTCCTGTACAAGGACAGACGCGGGAAGGTCTCCGAAATGGCCGACCTGTTCATAACCGGACGCAACGTCCGCTACGTCCACATTCCGGACCACGTGGACATCGGGAAGACCATACAGACACAGCTGGAGAAAATACAGCAACTTCGCGGCTCCGCGTTGAAAGGATCGAAGAAGGAATTTGCAAAGAAGAAAAAGTAGCTTGACTTTGAGACTTTTGTTCATTGAGTGATTAGAATTTATTTAAGCTGTATTTTTAAACTGGGGCAAAAAAAAGCAACATTCTGTCCAACGTGGAGATTTGTAACGGCAACATTTCTGTTGAATTGATGGTTGCCACTTCATTTTAGGCTAGTTTAACCACAAAGTGCCATCTGTTAATCCTCCAGCGGCTGTGGGTGTGAGTTTTAGAACCAGCTGGCACTTTAGGAAGTGTTCCCTCCATGCAGATGTGGTAGGTGCTCAGTTTGCTGCACTGGTTCTAAAGTTCTCCACCAGAGATTTCACACCATCGTATTTCGAGTTTTCCACAGAAGCCATCAGTCCAGTACTTGGGTGTCCCGAACTTTAAGACTTGGCTTTAAAAAGTATTTAAATGTTTTGTATGCATTTGGGGGATGAGTAAGGAACCTTCCCCTTTTCCCCCTCTATGGACTTTTGCTCCTAAACAAATATCCTGCATCTACCACCCCGCCCTGCAACCCCCACCCATGAGACTTTCACCACTTTCTCACCTGTTTTTGTGCCTTTAACCTGAGCTGATCTCTGAATGAGCCTGTTTTTCAGGATGTAAAGTATATTTCACAAGCTGTAGTCTGAGGTTTGGTGAGGTAGAGCAGGTGCCATCTTGAAAACATGAAAATTAAGTCCTTTTTTTTTCTTCTGGGGCTTCCAACAATGCATTTAGTGTTCTGATTACAAGGCAACCCCTTACTTTGGGGGAAAGGGGCTGGAATCCCCATGTTTCTTCATAATTCAGTGTGAGATGTGACCCAGTGGATCGGAGTGGGTTTGGTGTGAGATTAACAGTGGTGGTGAAAGGAACTAAATGGTAAAATGATCTGGCAGCATCTTCATAACTATTTCATGTACAAACCGTCCGTGAGGGAACTTTCAGAGGCACTGCACTTCTCAGATGTCTGGTTCCATTCACTAATACAGTGTGGCTGGTTTGCTGCTGCATTTGGTTCACCTGAGTACTGCGTATGCAAATTGAGTATTTTTCTTACAAAACACAGTCGTTTTTGTGCAGAGGCCCATGTGATCTGGGTTTCCTCCCTTTTTCCATTTCACAATGGTGGCTGATGTTCAGAAGGTCATGGCCCTAAAATACAAGGGCCTATTATTAGAGTGCAGAATTGGACGACTAGAAATATTTGCTTTTACAGAAGAACACGTTGTAGCGGACAGAAAGAGAGTGTTTTTTTGTGTTTTTAAGAAGGCTCTGGAATTTCAAGTTGGTATGGTATCCATGAGGGTTATCTGCAGAAGTCTGGTCTTTCTCCAAATGGGCAGAAGCTCCTCATCATCTCAAGGCCAAGCATTAGCTCACAGCCGCATGTCTACTGCAGTGAGACTTTACAGGCGAGAAAGATGGAGGAGATCCTTCTCTGTGGTGGGACACATCATCAAGAACAAATTTCATGATAAAGTTCTTAAATCATAATGTTCATACTCATTAAGTTCTCAGGCTTCATGAAGAAATAATGTGAAACTTCTGATTCTTAATGTTTAGAATTACATTCTTAGTCAAGACAAACTTTATGAATTATAAAGTCGCTTCTGAATTAAGATAATAAATAATTAAATGTAGACTATCTTGTTTCTTTTTGGTCAAAGTTTTTGCGGAAGACAGTTTCTCGGCCATTGTGCAATAGGCGTTATATAATAAGTTAACAAGCAGAGTGCATGCAGATGGTGATCTAACCAACTCCTTTATTTGTCGAGCATGGATGAAATGATTCGACAGCTCTGAGGCTCCCACAGATTCTTTTATTCATTTCTTTTCATTTATTCATTGGGATGTAAAGAATTGTGAAAAATGTCTGAAACACAGTAAATCATCAACCTCGGCTTTGAAACATTCCTGATTTCACAATGATCTGAATCATAATCTCCTGAATTATAAGTTCACAAATTGAACTGTAAATGTCATAAAATGTTGGAATAATGTTCTGAACCTGGGATCCTGAAAAAGAAAGTTCTCAGATGTGAATCCTGAATGTCTTTAAACATCTGGAATCATACGTTCGTAAACCCTTGAGTCCTGAATCAAAGTTCATGCATCATCAGACTCTGAATCAACTGGGCGATAAAGTTCTGAATCATGAAGTCCAGTGTGAATCTCTAGTGTCTATCAGCAGTGTGAGGGTCTAATGCCTTGACAGCTGTTACAGATGTTGTCTAGTAAAGTCTCCCTGCTCGTCTAAGCCGTCGTCTGATCCTGAGGTCTGCGGGCTTGGACTGATTTGTTTTTTTTTCTGTTTTATTTTTAAAAAGAACAGTTTTATTTCCCGGAGTAGCTGCGGGCGAGCTGATTGACCGGACACTAACCACATAATTACAGTGTCTGAACCTCATTCACACTCCCAGCCCAGTGAAAACAGGCTGTTCTGTACTCAACCATCTCCCACACACTCCAGCACTGGAGCCTTCATTTCTGCGTCTGTCTTTCTTTGTTTAGATGTGTTCTTCTGAACTTAGTCTCTTTACATAATGTTGCTTTCAGAATAAAGCTCTTTTCCTTCCAGCGTTGATGCTGTACTTTCTCAGGGCTCAAATCACAGGTGTGCAATGTTACCATCTGAGTTCCTGAGACCACAACACATTCGTAAGCAATGCCCCCATCATCGAACAGACAGTATTTTAGTGGTGGAGATGTTCTACACAGCAGACAGACAGGAGGAGAGTGCAGGCCTCAACTTCCTACACTGGGGTAATTGAGCATGAAGGTTGCTGTTCGTTTAGAGCTGGTTACGGAAGATATTTCACCCCGATAGAAGAGTCAGTACTCCCTATACTGAGGAACTCCCTATACTGAGGATCTCCCTATACTGAGGATCTCCCTATACTGAGGAACTCCCTATACTGAGGAACTCCTTATACTGAGGATCTCCCTATACTGAGGATCTCCCTATACTGAGGAACTCCTTATACTGAGGATCTCCCTATACTGAGGAACTCCCTATACTGAGGATCTCCCTATACTGCAGTCCTGTAGCCGTCTTTCCCTTTATTTTCCTACTCCCCACCAAAGCCAACTCACCCTTATGTTTTGAATGGTCCTGCAGTTTCCCCGTTTTCACCCCCACCCCAGTCAATCAATCACCCCAATCAGATTGAACTAGAAGTGGCACCGTGGTGCAGTAGTTAGAGCTGTCACCTCACAGCAAGAAGGTTCTAGGTTCGAGTCAGGTGGTTTTCCATGTTTGTGTTGGGTTCTCTGGTTTCCTCCCACTGTCTCAGTGCTTGTGGTTTAGGTTGACTGGCTGTTCTACATTCCCCGTGACCTGAAATGTGTAAAGTGGTTTGGAGAATGAATGAATTAAATTAGTGATTATTCCATAAGATCAAGAGGTTTGGAATGGGATGGGATGGGGCGGGTGGTGGTTACTGGGACATTTTTTTGATTTGTCATTCATTAGCTGATGGTGCTGAGGTTTGTTTTGTCGGTTGTTGTGGGCGCTGTAGTTTTGTTGATGGGTCGGGGGTTAATTGCTGTGACAGATTTTGGTTTAATGGGAGAAATTGAGAAATGTTCCCATTAAACAGTGATTGTGAACTGCGGTCAGCATTAGCATATAGAGAGGAAAACATCGGTCCTTTAGTGCCAGTGTGACTAACAGGGCGTAGTCTGGCCGGCTGCAACCGTTCAGTCTCCTGATTATGGTGAAGTCCACCACCACCCTGAAGGAACAGGAGTTTTTGTGCGTTTGTAGACTTTCCACAGGAGTGTGATCCTAAAACAAACTCGAACACACTCAACACAAAGAGCCCTTTTTAATGCCAGAGTCGGGCTCCATGCCCACTGCGGCCCTCCGAAACTATTTCCTGCTCCACCCTCACAGCTTTGGCTCAGAGTTCTGCTCTCTCTCTCTCTCTCTCTCTCTCTCTCTCTCAACACAGTCCATACAGAAGATGGATCCGTTAGACACCTAAGCTCAACATTACCTCCAGAGATGGAGTAATGGGCTGTTTGTTCTGAGGCGGTTGGGGTTAACAACAGCCCCACTGATATGATTCCTAGGAGAAAAGCTCGGCTCCTCACATGCAGAAAGCAGCGGCTGTGAGCTTGGCCTCACTCATGCCAGATGTATTACAGAGAGCGATGATGTGGTGCTGCTGAACAGCAGCCTTGACTGTAGTAGAAGAAGTGAGGTGCAGGTTAATGACAAGGCCAGTTACATGGCAGAGGTGCTTGGGCATGGTGCTACAAGTGGGTTTGTTTGTTCTTTAATAATGTGCAATAAATGTTAGTCATACTCTAATAGACTTGATTTTATACATTCCTCTATTCCTAAAATAGGCTCAGAAAAAAACGGACAAGAATTTTACAGAAGCTGAACAGTTTTCCTTTGCTACTGTTTCGTGCACGTTGCTATGGCGTCTCGATTCAATGGATGAAATAAAATGAAAAATAATTGACGACCTCATTGATGTGACCGAAGAGTTTGTGCTAAGTCTCAATTAATAGCAATGTAAGTAAGCAGCAGTAGTGACAATGTGACTAGGTTAAATTGATCTGATTTAGCATTTTCTGCATTAAGTGCATTTTTCAGACAAATGCTATTGATTGTTGATGTTACATAGCTTGATGTTAATCTCGAGTTATTCCGATGATATGTTGTTATTATTGTTCATGTTGAATAAAGTCTGGCTGCTTGCTCTGTCTGACTGCGCATGTACAGTGAGTGCAGAGAAAAAACAAGTTTCATCTTTTTTTCGGCCCTGGCAGCAGTAGTATTAGCAGTAGTAATATTAGTAGTGGTAACAGTAATAGTAGTAGTAATAGTAGTAATAGTAGTAGTAACAGTAATAGTCGTAGTGGCAGTAGTAACAGTAATAGTAGTACTAACAGTTGTAATAGTAATAGCAACAATAGTAATAGCAGTAGTAACAGCAGTACTAGTAGTGACAGTAATAGTAGTAGTAATAGGCATATTAATAGTAGTAACCGTAATAGCAGTAGTAACAGTAGTAGTAATAGTCGTATTAATAGTAGTACTAATAGTAACAGCAATACTAGTAGTAACAGTAATAGTAGTAGTAATAGGCATATTAATAGTAGTAACCGTAATAGCAGTAGTAATAGTTGTATTAATAGTAGTACTAATAGTAACAGTAATAGTAGTAAGTTGTAACAGTAATAGAAGTGAAAGTAGTAACTCTAACAGTAGTAGTTGCAGTAGTAACAGTAGTTACAGTAATAGTAGTAAGTAGTAACAGTAATAGAAGTAAAAGTAGTAAGATAAGATAATACTTTATTGTTTCACAAGTGGGAAGTTTTGCATTGTTACAGCAGCAGGACAGCAAACAGAGTATTAAGAAAACAATTAAGTAAGAAGTTACTTTAAGAAATTACGTGTAAATAAATGCAAGAATAAAATACAACAAAATAATACAAAAAATATAAAAAGTATCTACACAAATAATAGTAACAGTAACAAAATAGTAACAGTAGTAACAGTCATTTGTAGTAGTAATAGTAGTAGTAACAGTAATAGTAGTAGTAGTAGAAGTAGTAACAGTAATTTGTAGTAGTAACAGTAATTTGTAGTAGTAGTAGTAGTAACAGTAATTTGTAGTAGTAATAGTAGTAGTAACAGTAATAGTAGTAGTAGTAACAGTAATTTGTAGTAGTAATAGTAGTAGTAACTGTAGTAACAGTAATGGTAGTAGTAATAGTAGTAGTAACCGTAGTAACAGTAATAGTAGTAACAGTAATAGTAGTAGTAATAGTAGCAACAGTAATTTGTAGTAGCAGTAGTAGTAACAGTAATTTGTAGTAGCAGTAGTAGTAACAGTAATTTGTGGTAGTAATAATAGACCCCGCTGCTCTTAGTGTGTG
>JBBIGC010000001.1:18448056-18460380 GCA_037576955.1 Lepidarchus adonis
AGTTTTGCCAGAGCCCCTGCACTCAGACCACAATATTCATTACTTTAAATAATCCATAACATTGAACATCCCTAACAGTGAATGACCATTAACAACAAGTGTTTGTTATTTTGGAAACAAATACACTATAAAATAATTGATACACCAAGTTGAAACAAGAAAGGGCAAAAATGAGATATCCAAAATTATTAGTCCCTTGGCCATTAATAGTCAATAGTGTTCCCTTTCTGAGCTAAAACTGACAACAATCTCTTAGAGTTCTGTACTAGGTTGGTACAGATCTCCTGAGGGATTTTGTCCCAATCTTTCTTTGCAAATTGTTCTATCTGCTCCAAATTGCATGGTTTCCGAACACAGACTTTCTTTTTTTTAGCACCAGCTACATATTCTCAATAGGATTGAGGTCCGTTCTCTGTGCAGGCCACTCCAGGATCTTGGTTTTGGTGTCCTTGAGGAACTGTTGGACTAATTTTGATATCTGCTTTGGGTCATTATCCTGTTGGAAGACACAGCGACCACCTAAGCCTAGACTACAAGCAGATTTCTGCATATTTTCCCTCAAAATGTCAACATAAATTTCCACCATGTTTAACTATTTTTTACTATTTTTGATATACAGCCAGTTTAAAATGTTATTTTATATTACAAAATGTTCCAAAAGCTACTAAATAGCACTGGTGAATGTTTGATTATATCACTGGGAAGAAGTTTAAAAAAAATTCCTATATACAGTATATATATATTGTCAAGTAGAAGGTGCAATGTAGAGTAGGAGGGGCAATATTGAGTAGGAGGGGCAATGTTGATGAGAAGGGGCAATGTAGAGTAGGAGGGGCAATGTCGATGAGAAGGGGCAATGTCTAAATAGAGGGCACTACTAAATAGCTAAATACCTATTATATGAAAAAAATTCTAGTCTAGTAGAAAACTCTCTTAATTAAAAATAGAAGAATGTATTACATAAAAAAATACACAAAGACATATATTTATTTTCTGTTTTCTTTTAAAACAATTTTTTTTTAAATTGGCACTAGGACACTTACATTTCTTCATAAAGTTTATTTTTCATTATAAAGTTCTATAACTGGGGGGTTAAAGCGTTTTGAATCGTGACTATTTTTATTCAATGCAGTTTAATATTACGAAAACGTCTGCATTTGTGATAAAGGTTTAAATAGAGAACACGTGCTGAGCTCGTGTGTTCTGTGCTGGTCTGACACCAGATGGCGCTAGTATGAAAATTACATTTGTAAATTATTACGCATATTAATACAGATAAATTCTTTTTTTTCCTCATGACAGAACTGCATAAAATATTTTTTAAAACACTGTTCATCTCCAGCTAGAGGACTCTGAACATTCAGGAGCTCAGTGAGAATAAACAGCCAATGAGTCGCTCAGCTCACCCACTAATCAGCACAGAGAAAAAAATTCTTACTGTAGAAAAACAGATGATAACTTTCATCTCATTTCTAAACTTACACAGAATTCCTGCATCAAAACATAGAAAAACATTTTAAAATCTGAGCTGCTTTATGTGTGGGTGGGAAAGCATTAAAGTGCAGAACATTTTTGAGAGAATTTCCTTTGTTTTGACGCTATAGACTCGTATAAATGTGTTCAAACCAGTGTGAATTGCCTTTATTTTTTGCTAACAATGTAATGTTCGAGTTAATATTTTGAACGTAGCATATTGGATGTTGCATGTTGGATATGTATTTATATGTACAGTGATTTGATTGTACTGATTTCATTTTTTTTTAAACATTTTAAACATTTTAAACATCACACTTAAATATTTCAGATTATTAAAAAATATATGTATTAGTCAAAGACAACACCAGTAAAAACAAAATCAATTTTTAAGTGAAGGATTTTAATATTAAGGGGGAAAAAAATCCAAACCTAAATGGCCCTGTTTGACAAAGTGATTTTTGTCAAACACTTATTCACATCACTGTATTTAAATACCATGTTTAAATATTATGTTGCTATTGGTTATAAATAATTTTGTTCCTCTTTTTTGGTAGGTGGTGGGATGTGGAAAAGGATTTGAGTTCAGATTTTCTGCTGAAGTTGACAGTATTTCTGTGCCATCAGACTTTGAATTTGAATTTCTAACACTGAAAAATTTTTTCAGCATCAAAATCAGATTTTGAATTTTAAAATTAGACTTTGAATTTTAAAAACCATCCAATTTCTTGCACTGATTTTTTCGCCTCTAATTTTTTATTGTCAAAACAAATTCAGTGTAAAAAAATTTAATGTAAAAAAATTCAATGTTAGAAATTCAAATTCAAAGTCTGATGGCACAGAAATACTTCCATATTGACACTTAACATTTCACCTCTAATCTAATAAGATTCATTTGCACTTATGAAGTAATGGAAGATTCTGTCAGAGATTCCACTCACAGGACAAGGCAAGGCAGAGTCACTAACCTGCCCTCATCAGCCGTCAGCTGACTTGGTACAATACATGTCACTTTCTGCAGATCACAGCAAAGCCATAAGAGCAAGCAAAACTGGTCTCAACACAGTCCTTCACATCATCACACTGGAAAGAGTGGTGAACCAATCCTATAAAGAAATAAGTGCTTTATACTGAAGATTTTCATGCTGGATCTGTTTGAATGGTATATAATGGTAGATAATATTGATAATAATATCTGAATACCCTGTAATAACTGTTAAAATGTCTTTTTCTAGCTTAGGTCCAGAAAATATGGTAGCATTTTATTTTATTTATTTATTAATGTATACTTTCTCTTTGTGTAATCGTTTCATGTTGAAATTATTAATTGTGTTATGTGACAATGGTTCTGCAAAAGGCTATATACATTGCGTGACGTTATATCATACAGTGCCTTCTAATGACTTGAAAGTCATTCACATTTAACAGTGATTTGCCATACACTGACTGATATTTCTGCAGATTCTTAAAATATTTTCACAATATTATGTAAATGATGTCTTGTCTTGAGAAATGTTCTTTTTTAATCAACTGACAGTTCTCTCATGAGGTTTAACACAAGTCCTAACCCACCCTAGCAAAGACTGGACCTTTGGTGTTTGCTCCTTTAATACCTAATCAGAATACTCTCTCCTGTTACAAAGGTAACTTATTGTCTAATTTTTCAAAATGGAAATCCTTGGCTATTGTATAAAGTTTCCACTATTTTGCAACAGCTTTATTTTTAGGCATCAGATTCAGATTGTTTCTACTAACAAAATACAAACAAATATCCAGAGTAACTTAGTAAAGAAAAGATATTATCAACATCGGATTGTCACAATAGGTTCCAACTTTAGATATGTATTACAGTTTGGATTGTGTATATCAAAAGAAGGAAATATGAGGCAAAACTGTTAAATAAATGTTTTTAGCCCCGTTTGGCTTAACGGGATTTCATTATCACTGTTAGGGGAGGAGCCATGGTTGTGTTGCGTACTCGTGCAGTGCATACTGGGTATTGTAGTCAAAGAATGGTTATGGGTAATAAGAGTAATACAACGTGGCGCTACAAAATCCTTTAGGAAATAAGAAGGTAATATGCCAGTTTTACATATTTAAAGACTTCATTAAAATAATTGGGCTCTCTTCTTACTGTCTACTTAATTTGAGTAGTTTTTCGTCCTTGCTTTCTTGTAATCTGTGCCAAACTACAGAGAAAATCTCTCGTTGTATGCTTTAGATCACGCGAGATTTCACGTCACACATGTACAGATCACGCGAGAGTTCAGCTCCTCCGATAACGCCGCATTACAGTGTGCGACAGAGGCAGGTAAGATGGCGGCGCAGGAGACCGAAGCAGCACAGCAGTCGACAGTGACCAACGGCGAGGTGAGAAAGACAAAAATAGCAGTATCGACACAACACGCAGGATCCGTTGTTCCAAAGCACTATTTGTACTCTCTCTGCCACATACTGGTGCAAATTGTTCAGCGCATGTGCTTTAGTTTGTTTGTGTAACTCGAAGCCGGTCAGCATCCTAACCACCGGTCCTACATCGTTCTCTTTCTCTCTTTCTTTATCTCCCTTGTTTTATCCCTGTCTCGCTGTTTCTCTCCTTCTCACCTGTTCAGTGTTATTTTGTCGTCATGTCTCTCTTGCTCGCTCTTTTACGCTCCCTCACCGGAGCTAATGCTAATGGGGATGAGCTAACAGCCTCGCAGTGCGTGGTATAAATATTAACCCATCGCCTTTTACATCAAATGATAGAAAACTTCAACCACCCGTGTCTGTATTTCCCCCTACGTTGACATTAGAATCAACCTGAGGTATTTTATCGTCTTAATGTCCGCGGCTTGGCCCTTAGCTAGTTAAATGCTAACGGACCCTGTCATTCACAAGTCCGACGATTAGCAGACAGCGTCGAGCTCTGCGACCAATACTTCCCGTTTTCTTTGCCCGCTGAGACTGGAGATTCCCCGCTTATTTTTATGGTTAGGTTAGAAGGTGAGGTTTTGTCGGACAGGCAGTTAAACGCTGTTATTAAGGATGGTGAACTAGCTTAGCTTAGCCTGTCTGCTAATAGGTTAATCTGTCCTGTCAGAGTCGATGATCACTGGCGGAGTGTGATGGACGCAGCTGGCCTTTTTATCGTCTAATGTTGTTTGTATCCAAACACAGCCTTAAAAGACGATAAAAACTCGTTTTTTTTTATTTAATATCTAAGGCTTTTTCTGGGATGGTCGGGCGGGGTTAAATCACGGGGTCTTTAGCGTTTAGCATAGTTGCCCAACTGTTCAGAAGTCCTCACCTCCAAATCGCACTTAAATAAACTCGGGGGAAGAGTCTCTTTGGTGAGGGTATCGGTGTTGTGCCGAAATCTTACCCCCCTACAAATTCCTCCCCCCTTTCTAAAGACTGAAGATTTCCCTCTGTCTGTTCTGTGATTATACTTGTCTGTGATGCTGCTGCTGTTGTGGAGGTGGCCCCGTCCCAATCCTAATCCTACACTACACCCTTCATAGTGTTCTAGTCTCATAATGCTACATATAGAGTAATGCATTCTCTCAGCACGTGCAGATTTTCTCTTTATTGCATAAACGTATCTTCAGGTTCACACACGCAGATATATCTGCAATAAATGTTGTTTTTCTCTTTTATTTTTACTACTAATGTACATGTGCGTGTTGCTTTAGCATCGAACGCAGTAATATGTTTATACAAAACTGCCTCAATACTTTTCAATAACTCTTAATAACCATCAATAACCCTCAAATCACGTTAGAAATAAGAAAATATGTGCAATACACTAAAATAACTGTTCAGAAATCAGAGATTGGTTTTAAGACATTTCATACGTTTTAGGGAATACATTTTGTCAAAAACACGGAGGTAGCATGCGAAAGGGGGGAGGAATTTGTAGGGGGGGTTGGATTTCGGCACAACACCGGCATATCTTCACCATTCACTTAAGTGCAGTGGATGCTTGGCCCTGAAGCAACACTTGTTTAATCATTGACGCTAAGTTAGAGTGACAGGTTAACTTCCTTCTTCATATTTGTTTATCAGACCCACATAATGATGAAGGAGCGAGTTTACAGACGCCACCAGTTTTACTATCCTGGACACATGTTCTTTGTATTGCTGTACTGCCTTTGTTTTCTGCCTCTGTTTACTGGACAATGGTGGTACAGCATATGGGGGCAGATGAAGACATGAATCCCATCGAGTAAATATATAAACTGACTTTTGCCAGACAACTGCTTCAGTTCTGAATCGACCCATGCAGTTATTTTTAATCCAGAATGATTGTGTATTTAAAACTATTCCTAGTAATCTTAATTATCACATTATCTCCATGATATTGATTGGCATTATTAGTAGCCTCATTAGTAGGTGTCCCGTCTAGTGATAAACATATGTAGCGGATTTGTTTGTCTGTTTGTCACTAAACTGGGTCCATGATCGTCGCTTGTTAGTGGGAGTAGTGCGCTACATGTTCAAGTCCCTTTAATTGAAATGACAAAGTTTCACTGCTTCAGTTAAGTCGTAAATGCAGTAATTACATTAACTTATCAGTATTTGAGAAGTTTCTGTTTTTACCAGTAATGTTTCTGTATTAATCTGTGTATAGAATTGTTGTTTTATTTACAAATGCTAAAAATGTGCTGCACATCAGTCCTGAATGGAACTAGTGGGGTTTTCATTTCTGCAGGACTTGGTGCTGAGCTCTCGTCCTATTTTAGCATCTGAGAGCAGTCTTTTTGTCTATATTAGTGATTTTGGTGATTGATATGACATTTAAAAGATTGGAGGAGTCATGTTTTACTATCTTTAAGTAGAAATATAATAAAAATATTGATACACATTGACCTGTGGGCAAAACTGATGCTCTTCTTATAGCAACATGGCAGTATTGGAAGTGTTTGCATATTTAAAATGGGAATGAACTATTTAGTTTCCTAATTTGCTGAAAAATCCTGGATGTGTTTTGCCTTCTTTAACACAAATTATTTTAAAGGCTTTGAATGCTTAATTAAAATAGTGCAATGTATAACATTTATAATCATACTTTAAAATAAGGTTCATTTTGGGCAGTTTTTTTATTATTGAAATGTGCAAGGTCTCAGTGTGGATTTATACATGCATTTCAAGATACAGAGAAGACAGATGTGCTGTTATGTAATATCTGACAAAGAGATGGATAATTCCGACTTTATTCAGAGTTAATTATTTAATTTAGGATTGACAGGTTTGTACAGCTTCTCATATATATATACCGGTAGATATATATAGAGATTTTGGTGAAAGCTGAAGAAGAAATTCTAGACTAGCTATCAGACAGAACATTTCAATTTAAAGTCTGACTTTGGCTTTTAGAGTATTGATGGAACAGACCATGGTTTATTCTGTGACAGTCACATCTCTGAGCGTCTCTTTCCCGCACATTATTAAAACGAGTTGGCTGTAGCAGAAGGCGGTTTCATGGGGAGCAATGCATTATGGACTATGTATTGGCTGGTGTAGTTCGGGTTGGTAGCATGTATTGTTGTTTGTATGTGTGTGTGTGTGTGTGTGTGTATCTATGTATGTATTTGAAATGGCTAAGGAAATTTTTTTTTACATAAATGCTATTCTTAAGTCAACATCTGTTGCCACACACAGCATATTTGTTGATGTCTTTTTCACCTCCAATATCACACCTCCAACCTTCTCCCGGTTAAAAATAAATCAGTCCAGTACTTCTTTTATCTTTGAACAAGTATTAATGAAAAAAAAAAGTATTTAAAAAAAAAAAGAATGAAATGAAGCAAACCAGCAAATATAAATAGCCATTATCAGAAGTAGAGCTGCCAACAACATCGCAATACATATCACAATACAGGTACAAAAATATGATGCATTTCAAAATATATTTTCCTAAATTCATAAAAACAACATAAATATTCTAAACAGCTAAACTGTTCTTTTTTTGGGCGTTATTTATGTTGTACTCTGAAGGTCTTTAGATTTGCAGATGTGAGTTTTGTACTTGTCAGAGTTTTAAAATGTATTTTTCTTTGGAAATAAGAGCCATGATGGTGGTCACAAAAAAAGAGATTTATAGATGCGCCCTTCTTTGAAGAAATATTGAATGGGTTTAGATAAAAAAAGATAAATAACCAAGTACAAACTAAAGTTTTGTATCTATTGTTTGTCTGTAAAGCTTGGCACAGTTCTTGTTCACCAGTCAGATGTCCTGTTCACTCAAGTAGGGAATAAATGACCGTCTACAACACAAGTAGGCGAAAATGTAAATACATTTTCTGTAAATAAATTGGTACAAGAACCAGCAAACCAATAAGCACATCCTCCCATTAACCGGATTGTTAGCTAGCAGTGTTGTTTGCATGACGTATTGTATACCTACGTTAACTGAATGTAATGCGCCTGATTTTACATAAAAGATAGTTGTTAATAACATTCTGACTGTTATTTGCTGGCACAGTACAGTTGTAATAGGTCATGGTATTTTGCTGTATCAATTTTTTAAAGAAATGAATATAGTTTTTTGTCTTTTAGTACTATTAAACTTAACAAAACACCAGATACCTAATAAGGAAATGAATGACTGCAGAGGTGTACAATTTTCCAGACAATTATTGCTTGTGTTCATCATTGGGCAGGTAAGCAGTAATGGCGCTGCGGCTTCTGGCCAGGTTGCACAGACGGGTGCGACTACACAGGACCCACAGCAGCAGCAGCAACAGGCGCAGCAGCCGAATGCTTGGCAGGTCATTAAAGGTGTCCTCTTCAGGTGAGTTGACTGTACATTTTTCAGTACAGAGTTATGGTATGTCTGCTATTCAGGATCAGCCAAAACCCTTTAATTTAAATTCAAAACCACATTTATAACATTGTAGACCATCATCTTTGTGTTCTATGGAGTGGAGGCTGACTTTTAAGCCAGAGAGCTCATGCAACACTTTTGGGAGCAGTAATTGATGTTGCTGGGGAACTTGGTTGTATTTTAATCTGTTGCAATACTACAGATCCCAGAGGGGCTACTGAAAGATCTTTTTAGAGCCATAGAAGCATGTTTATGTAGAAAGCAATGAAAGCAATGATTATTTATATACACATACTCAGAATATGAATATATTTTGCTGTTTAATATACAGTATCTCACAAAAAACCCCTCTAATTTTTGTAAATATTTTATTATAACTTTCCATGGGACAACACTAAAGATATGACACTGATACAATGTAGTGTACAGCTTGTATAACAGTGTAAATTTGCTTTCCCTTAAAAATAACCCCACACCGCCATTAACGGCCAAACCTGCAGACAACAAAAGTGAGTACACCTCTAAGTTGTGCCCGATTAGCCATTTTCCCTCCCTGCTGTCATGTGACTCGTTAGTGTTACAAGGTATCAGGTGTGAATGGAGCAGGTGTGCTAATTTTTGGTTTAAATTTGTTACCGCTCTCACACTCTTATACTGGTCAACCTGGCATGGAACTGGTCTGAAGAAAAGAAACATCTAAATAAAAATGGCCCAGGCTATAAGAACATGGCCAACACCCTGAAACTAAGCTGCAGCACAATGGCCAAGATGAAGCAGTAACAGGACAGGTTCCACTTAGAACCGGCTATGGCAAGAAGTTGAGTGCACATGCTCAATGTCATATCCAGAGGTTGTATTCTGAACATAGACATGTGAGTGACGCTAAACACAGGGCATCAGATTGGCCTAGAAGGAAGCCTCTTCTAAAGATGATGCACCAGAAAACCTGCAAACAGTCGTCTGAAGATAAGCAGACTAAGGACATTGATTACTAGGTTTGATTAGACCAAGATAAACCTATTTGGTTCAGGTGGTGTCATGTGTGTGTGTGGCTGCAACTAGGTAAGAAGTACAAAGACTACAGTCAAGCATGGTGGTGGGAGTGTCATGGTTTGGGACTGCATGAGTGCTGCCAGCTCTGGTGAGCCACAGTTCATTCAGGGAACCACACATCGCAACATGTACTGTGAAATACTGAAGCAGAGCATCATTTATTTTCTGCAACTATGCTGAAGGGCAGTATTCCAATATGATGATGACCATGAACACATCTCCAAGTTGACCACTGCCTTGCTAATAAAACTGAGGGTAAAGGTGCTGGACTGGCCAAGCGTGTTTTACAGACCTAAATTGTCTGTGGGGCGTCTGTGGGGCGTCTGTGGGGCGTCTGTGGGGCGTCTGTGGGGCATCCTCAAATAGAAGGTGGAGGAGTGCAAGGTCTCTAACATCCACCAGCTCTGAGATGTAGTCATGGAGGATTCTGGTGGCAAAGCTCTACTGAACTCCAGTGCTAGAAAATAATGGTGGCCACAGTTTGGACATTTTCCCTTAGGGGTGTACTCACTTTTGTTGCCATCAGTTTAGACTTTAATGTCGGTGTGTTGAGTTCATTTGAAGGGACAGTAAATTTAGTGTTATTCCAGCTGTACACTGACTACTTATCATTGTATCAGTGTTATATCTTCAGTGTTGTCCCCTGAAAAGATATAATAAAATATTTACCAAAATGTGAGGGGTGTACTCACTTTTGTGAGATACTGTAAACGCCTTTTACCATGTATGGTATTCATGATTTTGAAGAAAACCTTTTAGAACAGATGCAATATTTTGCAATGCTTTGGATTATTAATGGAATCTTATGACACACTCCCACATGGAGTCACTCTTTAGCTGTTCTATTAAACATTATTTGCATATTCATATTTTCATTTGGGCATGTTGCTAATATCTGAGTCTCAGAAATTGAATATAGTTATTGAAATGCTTGCATATCACTTGACTGATACTGGTCAATTTCCTAAAGTAATTAGAGTATGGGAACCCGACCTGGACCTGACGGGTCAGACAAACATTTCACAGCGGTTACTCGGGTTCGGTTCGAATTTCGTCACGTCAGCACAAAAACAGTAAAACAGTAAAGGCTGCTACACAGTGAATCTCCAAAAGATCTGTCTCACATGATGCAATTGTAAAAGTATTTGTTAATAAAAAAATACAATACTTTTTAATGCTAATTAAAGTAGGGCGTACGCTACGTCACACTGGATCGTTTGCTTTTTCCCTGTACATGGGGATTTGTTTGCGTAGCCATGACAACGCTTCATTCAGTAGCCGGAGCCGAAGCATCATGGGAAACGTGCGAAAGAAATAGTTATTAGGAGAATTCAAAGCGTCAGAATACGAAGGAAAGTTTACTTGTTAGTTTGTTTAAAGAGAGGATCATTATAATCACTTAGCAGCATTAAAATTCCAGTCGTGTTTGGACAGAAAAAAGTGACCCGATCAGCGCACTTGCTAATTTGCACTTAGCTGTTGCATGTAAGGGAGAATGATATTGTAGTTTCTAAGATATGTAAACTGCTGAGTCAGAGTGCTGTCCACATTTAATCTTTTTTACTTACATATTTAGAGAACAGTATTTGGAAACGAATAATCTCAGATCTCTGAAAGTGGTAAAACTTGTAGTGCTGGTTTTCCAGGCAGGAAATTATTTTTAGTTTTGGCTTAGGCACAGGCTGTGTTTGGGAAGCCATCCTATAAAATAGGGGAAAAAACAATGAATGAATTGTCTCAAGTTTTGCTTGCACTTTATTTAGGATTTTCATCATATGGGCCATCAGCAGCTGGTTCCGCAGAGGCCCATCAACCCCTGACCCCAACACCCCAACAGGTGCCCCACGAGTTCCCAGCCGCAACCTGTTCCCCAAGGACACACTTATGGTACTAAACCACTTTAAATCATTCTGTTCTACTTCTGACTCCTAGATCTGTGCAGCTAGATTAGTAACATCTGTTCCTCTAATTATTACTGAATAAAAAAATGTGATTTGAGAACATTGATGGAGAACAGCTAAAGCTTTGCTTATAAAATCTGAAATAATGTAATTAAAGTGCTATAATACACTTATAACATTTGCATTTTTCCTCTGTTTTTAGGATCTTCATGTGTATATCTCTGAGAATGAGATATTTTCAGATTTCAATAACACAGAAGCCCTCATCTGGTTCCAGAGGGACCTGGTCTATGGAGACTGGACCACAGGAGAATTGGGGGATGGCTGCTATGAGCATTACCAGGAACTGGACACTCCTGAGGTAAAATGTAGACTGAATCTGGCACTCAGAAAGCAACAAGTGATTTCAGCCTTTAAATGTAAAATCAGAGGAGACACGTGTGTTTTGTTTGTTTCTGATTTAGAGCGTGCAGCAGAACGGCTCATTGTACATCCACGTGTACTTCACCAAAAGCAGCTTCCACCCCGACCCTAAACGCAAAGGCCAGTACCGAAGACTGGCCACCGTCCACACTACTCGAAGTAAGTCAGTCCAGCCGGGAGTCATACAGGGTGTGGTATTTAAATCTGTTCATCTCTAAGGCTTTGATACTCACTGTGAACATCCATCACAGTGCTGAACAAGTACAAGCGCAGGAAGTTCCTCAAGACAAAGAACCTGCTAACAGGAGAGACCGAGGCTGATCCTGAGATGATTAAGGTTGGTTCTGTATTTAATGTACTAGCAAAAGTTGTATGGCCCACTGCCATGAAACAGTAAACTGTTCTGCAAACTAGAATAAATACCTCCTAGTATACGCACACACACTGTTTTGCAACTTCATTTGCTGCAGGTCATCGTGCACATGTCTGTCTTTGTAGAGAGAGAGAGACTGAGGGCGAGAGAGAGAGACTGACTGAGAGCGAGAGAAAGAGACTGACTGAGGGTGAGAGAGAGAGACTGACTGAGGGCGAGAGAGAGAGACTGACTGAGGGCGAGAGAGAGAGACTGACTGAGGGCGAGAGAGAGAGACTGACTGAGGGCGAGAG
>JBBIGC010000001.1:18634714-18645625 GCA_037576955.1 Lepidarchus adonis
CAGAACTGTGTTGGTTTTGTTCTTTGAACAAGGTGATGTTCATGCACGACTCATTTTGTGCAGCAGTAAAAAACATATCTATGTCTTGAATTTGAAACAAATATTTTTCACTAAAGAGGGTTCGGTGAATACGCATATGAAACTGGTGGAGTTCTGTTCCTCCAACAACGTTAAGAACCACTGTGTTAAAGCCTTTAACTAGGACAGAGAGAGCAAGGGAATCAGATGATACAAACATAAGAGCATCAAGACCCAGCAAGGTGAACTACAGTGGTAGAGGGCAGACTTGGCAAATATTTCAATATATTTTAATAATGACAATAGAAAGATCTGAAAGTAAATTCATCAATGTGCATCTTAAACCCCATTCGTACTGCATTCTTTTAACAGGCCCTAAAAAATATTATTTATTATATTATTATATTAATCAGCCTTAAGATCAACAAACGCAATGTTACTGAAGATCCTAAAATGAACCAAAAACAGACTGGAGAAGCAACCTCTCGTTTTTTTATGGCCCAAAACTTTGAAATACAATTCCATTTGACATCTGCCAGACATCCACAGTAAATATTTTAAAAAACAGTTAAAAACTTTATCTATAAAAGCATTCCATTAATAACGCTCTTACAAGACACAACACTAAACACTATACCAGTGCATATAAAAATATTACCAATTTAATTTTATTATTTCTTTTATCCATTTCTAAATGCTCTTCTTCTGTTGTGTTTTATTTCTTATTTGAATCTCCTGTATATTTGTTCTGTTTTTATTTAATCAGTACTGTATAACAAATTATATTAACTATGTGTGTTGTAAAGAACTTTGAGCTGCATCCCGGTGTGAAAAAAGTGCTATATAAATAAAGTTTATTATTATTATTATTATTATTATTATTATTATTATTATTAACACAGATGTGTCTTATTTTTAAAAGATGTTAAGTTTATCCATAAAACAACTTTGCAGAACTTTACTACCAAGTGTTTAATGTCATTGAATCAGATTTTGAAAACTTCATAACAAATTATAATATATATTTAAAAAGTAATACATAATGTCTTTTCTGACAGCCACCAGTTGTTATGTTTTTAATTTTATAAAGATATATAGTCAGTTTCAATGAACAATTTATCTATTATTTATATATATTAGTAACTCACTATCGAAAGTTCAGATCGGCGGTTTTTTGTGTGTGTGGGTAGGATTTGTTTTACAGCTGCTCAAACAGACTTTTTCATGGAGAATGTTCTCAGATTAGAAGTGACTCTTCTTATCATCGACGCCTGACTCCGCGGTTCAGTCTGCACACTCTGCGCTGCCAGTCGGAGCTGAAAGAGTTGTGTCCCTCCGGCCGCCATTAAAGGATACGACCCGTGTATTCAAACAAGAACCCCAGCGAGACTCTGCCGAGAAGTGGACTAATGCTTCGCCTTTTAATTGCGTTTGCGTCGCAGTTTTAACAGGTGTTTAGCGGGCTGTTTCCATTGTGAACGCATCTAGTTTGGGGGCCGCAAAAAGCAGCGCGACCCTGTGGTGTATTAGTATTAGTTTTATTATTTTAGTTAACGCTACTGGACACTTTTACTCCACTTGGCAGCTGGGTCGCCAGTCATTTAGCAAAGCTGGCTAACGGCTAGCCTGTTAGCTGACGCTAGCGGGCTAATCTGATGCTAAGTAAAGGGGGAGGGGTGGATTTTATCGCCGGCGATTTAGTCAGTGTCGTTTGTTATTACCTGATGCATTATATTTAAACAAGAAAGCCGGGGTCTGTGTTCAACTCTGCCAGCTTTCCAACGCTGGTTTTCCGCTTTCCACAACAGCTGAGAGACTAATGTTAGCGACTTGAACAAGAGGATCGGTGGAGTTAGCTTAGCGGCTAGCTAACTTGCCGGAGACGTCTTGTGTTCGACTAGCCAGGCTGAGTGGGCTTGTTCTCCCGCTAGCCGGACCCAGGAACGTCGGACAAAGCGCAAGTGAAACGATGGGCATATTGTTTTCACCCTGAGGATGAGTTCTTGTTTCGTACCCAACGGGGCTAGCCTGGAGGACTGCCATTCTAACCTGTTCTGTCTGGTAAGAGATTTAACCTGCAGCAGAGAAGCTAATGCTAACGCTAAGGGGTGTTTTTTTTAGCTACCAGGCTATTCAAGCACAGCTCGTTCAAAGTAGCGGAGCTGCTGAGGCAACAACCAAAATACACAATGTACATGACAAATATTCGGGTGTATAACGTATACTGGTCCGCTATGTTTTTGGGTTAAGTCATTAATGCTAATAGCTGCCTTAGCTAATCTCGCTAGTAAACAAAGTCAACTAGCTGGGGTTAACAAGTAAGTTGGTGTGTAGTCCAAGCGCTTACAAAACAAGGTGATTTTATCGCCTAACCTGCTTAAATCACGCTGGACGTTTGGCATTCGAGTTTCAGACGTTTTGTCTCTTTATAACTTATTTTTAGTTCACTGAATGTAGCTAGGCTAGGCTCCAGTGCTTTTTGTATTGGAACTTCTATAAAGGGGACATGACAATAAACCCCGATCTAGTATTTTACAGATAGATTTCGTTGTTGTCACCTAGTTCAGAGGAATCAGATTTTGAAAACTTCTTAACAAATTATAATATATATTTAAAAAAATAATGCATAATGTATTTTCTGACAGCCACCAGTTGGTATGTTTTTATAAAGATTTTTTTTTGGTATATAATATTTTATTTTTGCATTTTTTTCAATGATTTTTGCTTCATGATCAACCAGTATTTATTGCACTACTCACACTGCACGTCATATTAATTTCCCTAGTGGGGGAAATGGATGAAATGTATTAATATAGTCTCTTACAGCTCGTCACTACGTTTCCTGTGCGAATGGGGTTGTAGAACTGAAAATGGGCTCATACCCTATTGTCATGTCAGAAGTTTTCTAATGTTTAAAGTTGAATATTTGCTCAAGGTGCATCCTTTCCTAAGTTACAAAGCGTCAGAGAGGTTGTAACTTTAGATCGCAGTGAAAATCTAACCCCAAGAATGCTCTACAAACCTGATTATTAAATCTTTTTGCCATACGTGTAATGCCCATTAATGATACTGGTGTTCCTCAAATACATTCTTGCCCGTCTTCATTCATTACCATGTTGAAACCGTTCTCTCTCTCTCTGACCTCAGGCTGACCTCACAGGCATCAAATGGAAGTGCTTTGTATGGCAGGGCCCCACCTCGTCCCCCATCCTCTTTCCAGTGACCGAGGAGGACCCCATCTTGTGCAGCTTCAGTCGGTGCCTGAAGGCGGACGTGCTGAGCGTGTGGCGACGGCACCAGACGCCGGGGCGCCGTGAGCTTTGGCTCTTCTGGTGGGGCGACGACCCCAACTTCTCCGAGCTTATCCACCACGAACTCTCAAGTACACACTCGTTCTTCCATTTCCCTTTACTTTCACAAGAAATCACCTGTCACTGGGTCATGTGTTTAGCATTGTAGTACAAAGGCCACCATTAATGCTTGTGGGAAAAAAACACCACACATTTGAATAGGAAGTCTTGCTGAATGGCCTTTCCGTGGGTTTGGGGTTCTACCATCACTCGCCAAAACTCTTCAGGAGTTCCTCATCATGGAGTTGGGAGTGTTTTAGCTTTTGTAAACCGCTTGCGGGTGTTTGCTCTCACTTGTAAGATCATGTTTCGTAGTGCAGCTGTGTCTTCGTTTGAGGAATGAAGAATATACCGGTGCAGAGGAAAACACGTCCTGCTGTTTGGACACGGAAGCTCTGCTTGTAAACCGGACGGGATGACCTTTACCTGTTGTTTAGTGAGCTCCTGATCTCTGTACTCATTATGCAGTGATTACCTGAAAGCAGCTGATAATGCTTTTAACCCTCATTGATTCTATGAACTCTTATTTTAGGAATGCTTTCAGAGAAGGTTAATATAGAGCGTTTGTGTCATCTCCTAAAGATTGTAGTTGAGCTTGTTAGAAGCCGTAATTGTAGAAAGGGTTGTTTAGGTGGTTACTGGCCCTGCCTTTCATCCCCTCCCCAGGCATATGCTACTGTTCAAAAATTTACATTCGCTAATCAACAGCTGGTTTGTTTTATTCAGTAGAAACGTTTACTTGCATTTCAAATGCAGGAGATCCTTAATAGTTTTCTAGTTCCTCTTTACCTAGTTTGTGGTGTGTCTCTGCTATTTGGTTCTTACCGTATTTCCCCAACGATAGCGGCTTATACATTGATTTTTAAACCTTGGTATTGGGTGCGGTTTGCTTAAATGGGACGTCCTATCTAAAAACACGAAAACACATTCACTATGAAGAGCAATGAACAGTTCGAAAAGCAAAGCAAAGATAGATCAGTGACTGATCCGTAGAAAACAATGTAAAGCAGCATCACTTATGCCCTGTTTCTCGTGCTCGACCCGCGACCGTGGTTGGAGGCCTGCTACCTTCAAGATTCAAGATTCAAGAGGTTTTTATTGTCAATACAGCCGTATACACAGAACACAGTGTATTGAAATAAACTATATTGAATAAAATATTTAGTGCAAGTGATGAGTGCAAACAAATTTACCTCGGCTGAGTGGCAGCGTCACTCAGGGTAACTCGCCAACTTCTAATGCAAATGCACAAGCAGAGACTCGCTCGGAGGCGTTTTGGGACCCGTGACTTTATTTATTTCTGTTTTCTCTCAGCACAATTCAGGGGCCTAGTGTTTGGGACTTTGCCCCTGAGATCAGAAGGTTGCAGGTTCAAGTCCCAGCCCTGGAACAACTGATGTATTCTTGAGCAAAGTACCGCCCCCCTTCACTGACGGCTGCGTGGGCACGTGTGATGGGTTAAAAGCAGAGGACACATTTCGTTGTGGTGACTCTGTGCAGTGGTGACTCTGTGCAGTGGTGTGTTCACAATAACAAATAGTCACTTTCGCTTTCACTTAATTCCCGTTTCCATTTCCAAGAAAATGTTTCTGCACTGCTTCGTCCTGCAGAGATGTCAATCATCCATCTACATGTAAATTCTTCTGATTAAAATTAGCAACACTGAAATGCATTAATTATTAGGCTTCAAATCAGATCTGCGACCTGTGCTGCTTTGCTGTCGCTAGTGTTCGTCACGTTCATCTCACGTATTACAGACGACGTCTGAAGCTTAATTTCTGCAGCGTGGTTCTTGCATTGCTGCATGATATCAGTAAGTTCCAAATTTGATCAATTTAATTGTTTATGCTCAACTACAGTACAAATCTACAGGTATAGAGCTGCTCTTATACTTCAGAGCTGTAAATTCAGTAACGTGTGCAGTTTATCTTAGATTTTTAAAACGGAAATAAGCGTTTTCGGAGACGTATAGAATGGCCTCACACTGGGGAAATACAGTAAATCACACACAGTGGTTAATATAATCAAGAAACGGTGGTGATATTTACTTAGATGTTAGTTAAAGGTGTGTGTGTGTGTGTGTGTTTGTGCTTCAATGCTTATTTAAGGAAGATACTGATGCCTTTGGTTTTTCTTCTATTAGGTAATGAAGATGGGGTGTGGGAGATTGGCCTAACGTACGAGTGCCGCACACTGCTCTTCAAAGCCATCCACAACTTGCTGGAGCGCTGCCTCATGAACCGCTGCTTCATGCGCATCGGCCGGTGGTTCGTCAAGCCCTACGAGAAGGATGAGAAACCCATTAATAAGAGGTAAACACACATCAGCGCTCTTCTTGAGAAGTGAAAAAGCTGTTGTGACCGTGGGTTTGTGGTTACCTCAGTCATGTGACTGCTGCTTTGGTAAAATGTTAAAATGTTTGTTTAAATATGTGTTTGTTTGCATTTGGCATTATGAGTAGTTTTGGAGAGCGAGTGTGAAGCGATGGTCATAAAAAGGATGTAGAGAATATAGATCCAAAGCTCTTTTTAAGGTTAATATTATGAAAAGCGTTAAAGCAAAGATGATGATGATTGTATTTTAAGTGTTAGGTGTTTAAACATGACTTGACTTCTTATTTGATGCTATAAACACACTTCTAGTAATTTCACTATTGGAAAACTAGCACCTGGAAGAACCAACCGAGTATTGAATGATGCGTCAGCTTTGCGTGTGCAGGATACAGCCTCTCGGGCAAGAAAATCCTGGTTTCAGTCCTTTATTCACTCAGTGTGTGTAATTATTACTGTATAGAGTGTTTTACTGCATTGTTCATCAGAATGTGTCTGTGTAGTGAAGCGATTGAGTCAGTTAACTGCTCAGATAAGTCAGGGCGGGAGGTTTCGCTGTTCTGTCCTAGTTGACGAGCGGTAATTTGCTCCCTCCAGACTGAGGTGTTGTGGTGTGTTTATGGTTATGAGAATGTGTCAGAAATAGCCCCTCTGCTTCCTGCTCAGGGTGCGCACTGTGACTGAGGAAAACATGCTGCTAACTCTGTTTTCAATGATTTTTTGCTTTTTAAGAAAACCCTGTGGTCACTACACCCACAAGGTCAACACGAATCTGTTACACTCTCATGTATCTGCTTTAATTTGCGAGGGCAGCAGCAGCTCCTACTCGTTTGCTGTGCCAGAAGTGTTTTTCCAGACTGATAATTTGAAGTGCTTTGATTCCTTAAGCAAAGCAACATGGCAGAGTGTGATTTCAGTAGAAAACTGCAGGGCTGCGCGCAGGCTTTGACGTGCTGTCTGTTTGTGCCGAGCTTGTGGTGCTGAGTTGGTAGTGTTCCTTAATGACGCTCCACGCAGCGCTCAGCAGACATATGAGGAATGCAGACTTCCCCCAACCAGCTATGCAAGCTTACGCTGAATCTGCCTCATCCTTTTATGATGGAGGCAGCACCCTGTGGCTCTTCACCTCTGTGTGTGAAATAACATTTCTCTGCATCTGCTTCGAAGTCTAAAAACACCCCTGATATATAGTCGACTTTGTGTGACTGAATCTGGGACATAAATGTAATATAACAAATGATAATTTCTAGACTCTTCAGCAAATCCGATAATGTAAAAAGAGCCTGGAACTCAACAACATTGTTAAGAAATTTATGCTTGATTTTTCCTGTACCTGGGAGTCGCTTTGGACAAAGCGTCAGCCAAATGAATAAATGTAAATGTAAATCAACTAGAGCTGGGAAATATGTCTATTTGTAGTTATGAATTTCGTCAGTACTTAAAAAGCATTGTTGTATTTCAGAGAGCATCATTACTTTTGCTTAAGTGCCCATATTGTACTGTGGTACTCATACTTTAACATAAAAATATATATACAGCTCATTTCTGTTTTAACAGATAGTGGAAAATTACATAACGTGACCTGGGAAGCAATAATTTTCCCCTAATATTCAACAAATTAGTACGAAAAGCCATTTTAGATAATCTTATTACAACAAATATATATGTTTTTATCATTAAGAATTTGCTTTTTTATTTAATTGCTTGTTTACACAAGAAATCTAATACAATGATGATCTTTATTTTTTTGTTTTTGTTGCTTTTTAAAGCGAGCATCTGTCCTGCGCCTTCACTTTCTTCCTGCATGGAGACAGCAACGTGTGCACCAGTGTGGAGATCAACCAGCATCAGCCTGTCTATCTCCTTAGTGAGGAGCACTTGACTCTGGCCCAGCAGAACAGCAGACCAGTTCAAGGTAAGACCACGAATTCCACATCGGCTGATCCCCCAGAACCTCAGACGACATTTACTTTAACTGTTTAAACAAGATGTGAGCTGGTTATTCAGTTTGGCGTCCCAATTTTAATAAACACTACATTTTTACTGGTTTATCTTCTTGGAAGTGTACTTGCAGGTTCTGAACGTAGCTGGTTTTGCATCCAGAATGTGCTGTAGAGTTTAGATTTTTAAGAAGGAAGATTAGCGGTTCTGATCCTTTAGTAGAGCCTGGTCTTTGCTTGCAGCATCAGCTTAACACTGTGCATATGTTATATATTCATGCTAATAAGTGTATTAGGTTTCTAATGATACACTTTGCTAATCGCTAAGATTATAGGCAACACTTTATGGATATTGTTGCAATGATTCATGAGTTTTTATGGATGATTACTTAACCATTTGAAAAGAATGCAATGCATAGTTTAAATATGAAATGTATTTGTTTTTGACTTGCATAAATGTATCTAAAATAAAGCTCTACTTTACAATAAAGTTAGAAAAGCAAAGATTAATTTGAATCAAAATGCATTAGGCAATTTTGTCCTATGTGCAAATCAACACAGTTTAGTTCCTTGTTGTGTGAATTAAAGCGAGACTGTGGCTTCACATTTCTTGGCTGTTTTGTGATCTCCCAAGCGCAGCCATTCTGGTGGCAGGCTTGTTTTTTTCCCTCTGTGCTCAAGGGCATAATAATGGCAGAGTTACAGCATCATGCTGATGCTTCTGGGACTCTCTTGCCTACTCTGCTGCTAGTCATTAACTCTGTACAGACCCACTCCGGCGTTGATGAGGTGTACTCCAGCTACACACTTGCAGCTAAATTACATCACCACTGCCTTTTGTGGCATTCATATTGATTTATTTTTACATCTGTCCCTTTGTCCTACCCTCTGTTTCCCTTAGCCTATTACGCGTCTCAGCTGTGTTACCATTCCTGGTGTACTTAACACTGATCTGCCCCCCTGAAATATTCATGTGCAAATAAAATGTTCGTATGACTGTACTCGCTCATGGCTCACAGTCTATGGATTAAAGACGTGTTCTGCAGTTCAATAATGTTTGTGGCTTGATGTTGATGAGGCTCTTCCTCAGTAGTCAGGCATGTCCCCATTCATTATTAGCCTCCCTCAGGGTATTTTAGTCGGTTACATAAGCTGTTTTATGTATGTAGGCTTGGCCTAATGCAACCAATCAACCTCAGTCTGTCGGTATTCATCGGCTCTTTAGTTTCTGTCAAATTATCTTTTGTTGAATGTAAATTAAACAGCATTTTGGCTCAAAATTGATCTGAAGCTCCATTAAAAAATCTACATATGGGTTACGTACACTGCATGAGTAGGTGCATCCTGACTAGAGCATGGCTACCCGACCCGACAAATATTTCACAACGGTTACTTGGGTTCGGTTACGTCAGCACAAAAGCTTTAAAACAGTAAAGGCTGCTACACAGTGAAGCTCCAAAAGTTCTGTCTCACATGATGCAGTTGTAAAAGTATTTGTTAATAATAAAATACAATACTTTTTAATGTTAATTAAAAGTAGGGCGTACGCTTCGTCACGCTGGATCGTTTGCTTTTTCCCTGTACATGGGGATTTGTTTGCGTATCCATGACAACGTAGCCATGACGTTTCATTCAGAAGCCGAAGCATCATGGGAGACGTATGAAAGAAATAGTTATGGGGAGAATTCAAAACAGCAGAATATGAAGGAAAGTTTAGTTGTTAGTTTGTTTAGAGAGAGGATCATTATAATCACTTAGCAGCGGCTGTTTCAGCCCAACATTAAACTCCAGTCGGGTTCGGGTCGGGCTCGGTCACTGCTCTGTCGAATTTGGATCAGCACTCTAATTCAGACACTACTACTACTTATTACATTTGGCTCTACGGCAAGTGTCAGTTAGAACTTTTCAGAAGTTTATAGCTTAATGGCACTTTCATATGTCACGATTGTTAAAAAATTGCTATGCATGTATATTTAATTGGCAAAATAAGGTTAAGCATTGATCCAGCATTGGGATTTTTTTCCAGTGCCCCCTAGTGTCTTCCTGTGACCCACATTAGGTCCCAAGAGTTTGCGAGGCTTGAGGTGATAAAAGCTCCACCGCATACAGTAGGTCTGTGGAGCAACTGGGATTCTTTTGAGATGACTCGTAGTGGAGTTTATGTTCCAGAGCTAATCGTTCTGCCTTACATACTAATGCTCTAAGTAATAGCTGAATGAAATCTTCTAACATCTTGTGTTAATCCTTTACAATAGAGTCTGTTGCTACAGGAATAGTTCACATTTTTCCTGTTAATAACCTTATTTCAGAAGAAACCTTGGATGAACACACACTCTGCAAACCGTTGGCCATGTTCTGAAGTGTGATGAAACTTTGTGGTGTGTGAAGAGAGATGTGGTGAAGTTACTTGTGTTATTGAACATGCATCAATTTTCCCCAGTGATTCTCAGCCCGTACGGTTTAAGTGGGACTCTGACGGGCCAGTCCTTCAAGCTCTCGGATCCTCCAACTCAGAAGTTAATAGAAGAATGGAAGCAGTTCTACCCCATCAGCCCTAATACCAAGGACACTTCAGAGGACAAGTTGGATGATCTGGACTGGGAGGATGACTCTATGGCTGCTGTAGAGGTTCTTGTTGGTGAGACAAATGATCATTATAAAATGTGAGCGCTGTCATTAATTTTTCTCGCTCTTAAGACGACATTTTGTGCCTCTTTGTGGCTCAGCTGGAGTAAGGATGGTGTACCCTGCCTGCTTGGTGCTTGTGGCCCAGTCTGACATCCCAGCCCCACCTGCAGTAAGTTCCTCGAACACCACCACTGTGGGATCTGGAAGCCAGCACCATCACACCGCACACAGAGAGCCTGCCATCTCCTCGGTTACACTCACTCCTCCAACATCGCCGGAGGAGGCCCAGAAAGGTAATATTAGCTCACAGCCTGAGAAGGTGTGTTGATTTCCTATGGATGCTGTTTGTTTTTTTAATGAACCTTTTAGAGACAAGTACAAACATGTTCTACATCAGTGGTTTTCAAGTTCTGGAGGCATTTTGCACCTGCTGTAATACACCTGATCTACAGATTAGCTCATTAACAAGTACTTACTGCAGGGGTGTCCAGCTCCGCTCGTTCAAGGCTAGTTTCCAGCACATTTTGGTGATTTCCCTGATCAGTCAAGTCAATTTTATTGATACAGCACTGACGTTGTCACAAAGCAGCTTTACAGAGTTTATAGAATCCGGGTTCGAGCCCCAATGAGCCAAAGCGACAGTGG
>JBBIGC010000001.1:18646878-18665899 GCA_037576955.1 Lepidarchus adonis
TGCTCTCTTCAGTAGGAGTGGGGGTAATCACAGACGATCTCCCTCCTCATGATCCGTGCAGCAGAGTGAGACATGAATCCAGAGCTGGAATCTCAGAGTAGCTCCGAGTGAGAGAGAGAGAGAGAGAATCACACACACCTGGCAAGACTCACCTGTTTGGGCTTTGTGGTTGTATTATGGTATGAAAAATAGCAAAATATGCTGAGCGGGAGAAGGACCATTGTTGTAGATGTAATTGCTTCTGTACTGATTAATTTCACTCTTTCAATGCTGTGCTGTAGTCTGTCAGCCGGTGCCGAGGTGGATGAAAGTGTCTGCGGTGTCGGATGGCTTCAACATGGACAGCACCAGTCATCATGGGGGCAAGGTTCCCCGCAAACTGGCCAGTCAGTTACTGGAAACAGTTTGGCAGGAGTGCAATATTAACCGAGCTCAGAACAAGTATGAAAACATTTTACAATTTAGTTTTTTACTCTTTTTTTACTCTGTAGAGGAACATTCTTTCATTGTTTGAGCTGTCCTGTGGTTTGATTTGATTTTTATGTTTTAATAGAAGGAAGTTTTCAGCTGTGTCCAATGGTGTTTGTGAAGAAGAGCTGGACAAAGCTGGTGTTTGGAATTTCGTTGAACCTCACCAACGGATTTGGTGTGGTTGCTCAAGGTATGACACACATGCATGGTTGAGTCACGCATTACAATATCCTGTAATCCCAAAGTCATTAAAAAATCTATCGCTACTATGTCTTTTTCCAGGCACAAGAACCTTAAACAGCATACAAGTAGCATTCCTGGCCTTCCCCCCTCAACTGGCCAACCCTCCCAACCCCCCTCCAAACCCAAAGGGGTGGACAAGTTGGAGAAGACTGAGAAGCAGCAAAAGAGGCCCCAGACTCCATTCCACCACCGAAGTCCTGAAGATCCAAGTCTGGAGGTAGAGAGAAGCAGCCAGAGGCTTGTTTTGCGTGGGCAGGAGGACAACCACTACCCCAGTCTGCACCACGCCGATGTCAACATGGTCAAATCCCAAACACTGCACACATCAGCAGGAGACCTTGTAGGTTCCCCCCAACCTCCACCACTCAGCCCCCATCCCTGTGGACGAGAGGAGGAGCCAGCAGGAGAAATTAAACGCTCTTCCACACCTCTTCAGCAGTGGTACCCTCCTACCGAGCCGTCTTTGTTGCCTCAGAAAAGCCTGAGTGCCTCGTCCGTAGACCCTGCACCCTCAGATAGTCCAGACTCCTTCTCAGATTCCTTGGAGCCCACCATGTATGTAGGTTCAGCTATCAATCCCAACGAGGACACCACTCACAACCCCTGGAGGTACTTCAGACTACCTGGTAAGAAGAATGCGATTTTGCAGCCACCGCCGCTCCCCATTGACAAACTAAGGCAGGAAGGCAGTGGATGTGGAGGCCTGGACAGCGTGATTTCAGTCACTGAGTAGGTTAAATTTCTTATGTCACTTGCTTATAATTCCTGGGTTTGATTTAGAGCAGACTAACTTTGATTCTTGCATAAAAATGAATTTCTAAATATGTTTAAATTAATTGTAATGATGTGACTACTATAGGCTTAGTCTGTACATTAAAAACCTCACATCCAAAATACCATTTCACCACTGTTTTATTCTACGTTGCTATATCTAGTCAAAAACTGTTGTACTTTATTATTAATTGACGCTTTGAGTAGTAGTTTTCTTTAATGTGTGTTTATTTGGATTCCCAGGATGATGTCGTCCTCTGTGATGCCACTGAAAGTATCAGAGGAGCGGCTGAAGATGTACAATCAAAAAAAAAATCTGTATTTCTCAGCAACTGAGTGTGATGGAGACCACGAGTTGGATACGGACCCTTATGAGTTTGTAGAGGGAGATGAGGAGTTTGCCTTCACTGATAAAGACAAGAAGCCTGGAGCAGAGCCTGGCAAGAGAAATAAGGTCTGACTTATCACAGCTGCAGGATTTCTTGGTCGTTTTCTTTAGTCTTTTGTATCCGCTTTCACACACGCAGCTGAGCATATTGTGGTGCATTTCTGGGAAGAGCTGCGGAGAGAGAACCAGAGCCAGTATTATGTTGATATGAAGAAAGAATTAAGAACTAAAAGAGGCAAAAACCTTAGGATGGCCACCTTTTGAGTTTGTAAGATTTCCATAGATGCATCATTGTTTTTTTTGGTACTTTTTCACTTAAATTGCTAAGATTTATTAGAAGATTGAGTCAGCAACAGTTTGTGTAAAAGTTAGTGTGATCAAAACCAATATAAATGTCATTCTAATGACACATTGTATCCAGATTCACTAAATATTCGAAATAATTTCAAATGGCGTTAACATTGTAATAGAAATTTCTATTATATTAAATTTGGTGCCGTGTATAGTTTTTGATATTTGAAGATAATTGCAATGGATTACAATTGTTTCAATCCAACACATTGCAAATAACATTTGTCAGAGTTTTTCTTCTTTTTTTTTATTGTAGTTTTACTATTTTAGTCCTAGCAACCTTTCTGTAGTTCTTTTTTTTGTCAAAAACATTTTTCACATCATCTACTGCAGACTATACCAGTGTATCAGTTTATGGTACCTGTTTAAACTTGTTCATAATTTATGTAATGGTTGTAACTTACTCTAAACTCTATTTTCACGCAGCTTTTTTATATCAAAAAGTAGTAGTATCACTACATAAGTATAGCAAAACACTTTTTCTTTAAACCATCTACTTTCTGAAACTTTTATTATTAACTGAAGGTGACTTTAGTTTCTAAGTATATAAATATACTTATGTAATACATTTAATGTCATGTTTATTCTATTTTCTTCTTTCAGACGGATGATGGTAGTATTTCTCCGACTGATGGTGAGCATGTTAAAATCTAAATTTGAAATATATTTTAAATAAATAATAAAGATATTTGTAAAAGTATGCATTTGCTATACATTTTATTGATCTCTGTTTATGTCCCAGCAGATGCACATGGTTCAGCCAGCAGTAAACCTTTACCTTCCACCAGCCTGATGCATGTGACTGACCTGGCTGTGTCCATTAACGACTTGGACAATCTCTTTAACTCGGATGAAGATGAGCTCACGGTTAGTAGTCACAGTGTCTGCTTTACTAGTGAACAGTAATTGCGTAATTAGATATTTTGTTCGGTTTTAAAGATTTCTTCTACTTCAAAAATACACTCACCTAAGGAATATCAAAAATTTTTTATTTTATTTATTTTTTATTTTATAAATAACTTAAAAATAAATAAGAATAAAAATACACTGATAAGGAATATCAAATAATCTTATGTATAAATGTTAAATGTTAGTTATTTATAAATAAAATAAAAATAATAAAAATACACTGATGTAAGGAATATCAAATAAAGTTGTTTATTTTTATTATTTTATAAATAAAATTTAAAAAATAAACACACTGATATAAGGAATATCAAAGAATGTTGTTTGTTTTATTTATTTTTATTTTATTTTTATTTCATAAATAAAATAAAAATACACTGATTTAAGGAATTTTAAAGAATGTTGTTTATGTTCTTTAATCAACATTCTGTCAGTATGAGCAAGTTTTGAATGGCTTTATGGTGTTTTTTTACTTTGGGGGGTGCACTAGTCCCTGCTTTTCTGGATATTTTCACATGCTGTTTAACATCCTGTTTTATATATGTATTATAGGTTGTGGTAACATAACAGTCCAACACAGGTGACCCTTCTGTCTGATTTTGTTCTCCCCATCTCCCACAGCCTGGAGCTAGAAGAGCAGGGATTGGAACAGAGGGAAAAAATGGTGGCAAGGAGCCCAAATTAGCAGCCCCTGATAGCATGTCCTGTATAAGTAAGTGTTGCACACTGGACTTAATGGTCTGAATCCACTGTCACCATTTGCTCTTGAAATATATTACCATAGTTTTGAAAGCATTAAATTAGGTTTTGACAACAGAACATAGTTCCAGAAAGGCTGATGGATGTTCTTTAAACATTGAATAATGGACGTTTGTATATATCCAGGCTCTGCAGACCTGCAGTCCTCCTTCCCAACACCTCCATCTCTGGAGCAGCACATTATGGGTTTCTCCCCTATGAACATGGGTGGTAAAGAGTGCGGCTCTGTGGAAGCTGGGACAGGCTTCATGCAGACGGATGTGCCAACTCTCAGCGGCACGTTCAAAATGGAGGTGGAGGAGGGCTTCTGCAGCCCTAAGCCTTCAGAGATCAAGGCAAGAAGAAATGAACTGTTATTATAGAAACTTAGGTGTCGTTTAAGGTTCTGTATTGTTGCCTGAAACTGATGTTCTGCTCTTTTATGTTTCCAGGACTTCTCTTTTGTGTTCAAGCCCGAGTCCTGTCAGGCACGTGTGGGCTGCTCTCTCTATGCTCCTTTGAAGACTCTTCCTAGTCAGTGCCTACTGCCCATCAAGCTACCAGAGGAGTGTTTGTACAGGTCCAGCTGGACTGTGGGCAAAGTAGAGATGCTTCAGCCAGTGCCTTCCATGTCGCTGCTCAACAAGGACAGGTGTGTTACAGTAGTGGTAATGGATTGTCATAGGAGAGTCCTCTCTTTAATTATGTGTTTAGAATTTTGACTTTTATTTACACCGTTTACACCACATGAATATCAAAATATTTATTCATAACATTATTATATTTTATGACATATTTATTAAAATATTTCTTTATCACTGCTCCTCCAAAATATCTTCAAAATCAAATCAGATTAATGAACTTTGGGAAAATAATGCTGATGTATTAGAGTAGTGATTTTAATCACTGCATTTCAATGTCTCTCGACCCTAAACTTAAAATGGAGCATTAAATTTGATGTCCGAAGATACATGACATGCTAAACTATTTTAGGGAAGGTTGGTGATATGGCATCATCTGATTGGATGAATTACTCAGACATGATGATGTGAGTGTACAGGAACTATAGCCTTACACGGCTTTAGACTATACTCAACGTTACTTAACATTTATAAAAAATAGACCAAATAAGTTAGCACTACTTTTAACATGAAATTACAGTTGTGCTCATAAGTTTGCATACCCTGGCCAAATGTATGATTTTTGTGGCCATTTGTCAGAAAATATAAATAATAACACAACTTTTCTTTCACTTATGGTTAGTTTTTGGCTGAAGCCATTTATTATCAGACAACTACTCTTTTTAAATCATAATGACAAACTACCCAAATGACTCTGATCAAAAGTTTACATACCCTGGTGATTTGGCCTGATAACATGAACACAACTTGACACTAACGGGTTTGATTGGTTATTAAAAGTAACCGTTTTCACCTGCGATCTGTTTGCTTGTAATTAGTGGATGAGAATAAAAATCAATGAGTTTCTGGACTCCTGACAGACCCTTGCATCCGTCAGCCAGCGCTACACTGACGTTTTTTGGATTTTAAGTCATGGCAAAGTAAAGAATTGCCAAAGAATCTGCAGGAAAGGTATATAATAAAATATCAATGGAATTGAAACGCTAATCAGCAGTGTTCAAACTGTTATTAAGAAGTGGAATATTAGGGGTTCTGTTGAAACCAAACCATTGAACTGGAACTGGGGTATATAAACTTTTGATATGAGTCATTTGGGTAGTTTGTGTTGTGATTTATTTAAAAAGAGTAAACACAGTTGATTGATAATAAATTGCTTCAGCCAACAACAAACAATGGGCATTGTGTAATTCATATTCTCTGAATAATGGTTAAGAAATCATGAATTTTTTCGGGGTATGTAAACTTACGAGCACATCTGTATGTGTCAGTGTTTAATAATATAACAATCCTGGGTGGGAAGCTCAATAGAAATGAGTTTTTTGAAAGCGTCACACACTAGTGTGATATGCTACCTGTATTTTCCACCAAATCATTAGCTTTATGAATAAAATTTTAATTGTATTTGTAATGTGTTGCTCTTCGTTTCTTTTACAGTAACATCCCCAGTGTGGGTAGTGCTGTGGACCAAGATTACAACCAGAGTTACACTCCTCAGACCCACACTCCTTTCCTGTCGAACAGTGCTCCACCCAGCAACAGCGGTACCGGCATCCTGCCCTCTCCTGCAACCCCTCGCTTTTCTGCGCCCACTCCACGAACCCCACGCACCCCGCGCACACCTCGCGGGCCAGCCAGCGTCCAGGGCTCTGTGAAATACGAGAATTCTGACTTATACTCCCCAGCCTCCACCCCTTCCACCTGCAGGCCACTTAATTCGGTGGAACCAGCCACCGTGCCTTCCATCCCGGAGGCTCACAGCCTGTACGTCACCCTCATTCTCTCCGACTCGGTCATGGATCTCTTTAAAGACTGCAACTTCGACAGCTGCTGCATCTGCGTGTGCAACATGAACATCAAGGGTGCCGACGTGGGTGTGTACATCAGTGACCCTGGCCTGGACTCGCAGTACTCGAACATGGACCCTTGTTCCTGTGGCTTCAGCGCCGTCATGAACCGTCGCTATGGTAACGGGGCCGGCCTCTTCCTGGAAGACGAACTGGACATCGTAGGCAGGGGCTCCGACGCTGGCCGGGAAGCGGAGAAGCACTTTGAGGCACTGCAGGCCGGCTCTCTGCACTTCCAGAGCAGTATGAGAGAATGTCTTTCAGATGAGTTCATCCTTCTACTGCAGGAGCAGTGCACAAATCCCTTCTCCACTCTGACTGGCTTGGAGCCTGTTCGCTCAAACCTCCGGCCTCCTCTGCGCTTGGAGGAGAGAGACTATTACAGCGACTGCTACCTGGCGCTAGAGCATGGGCGCCAGTTCATGGACAATATGTCCGGAGGGAAAGTGGACGAGACATTGGTCAAGCGCTCATCTCTGCACCCCTGGGCCAAACGCAATGGTATGGATGCAGGTTTAGTAATGTGGTAGAATTGTTTTATAGGTTTCCATCTTTACAATACAAGCAGAATTTTCTTCTAGAGGTAATACCATTTAAAACATAATATTTAATAAAGAGCAGGGAAATTAAATTAAAATTTGATTAAAAAAATTAAATAATGGCATTTTGGACTGACATTTTATCAGTGTAGTTTGTGTTTTTTCACACACTTGAATAAATTATGAAAAGAAATTGCCAAAGACACTTAAATCTTTATTAATTTCTCTTTTCTCAGCTGTGGATGTGAGTTCACTTTTCTCTCAGGACGTATTGAGGATGCTGCTGTCTCTGCAGCCCGTTCTGCAGGATGCCATTCAGAAGAAGAGGTCCGTTCGCTCTTGGGGAGTCCAGGGCCCTCTTACATGGCAGCAGTTCCACAAGATGGCTGGCAGAGGAACCTATGGTATGATATTCTCTCAGGATTTGCTTATTAGAACAATTTCGTAGATGTGATTCATTTGATTCATCTTCTTTCTTGTCAGGCACTGATGAATCTCCTGAGCCTTTACCCATCCCTACCTTCCTGGTGGGCTACGAGTATGACTTTCTGGTGCTGTCCCCCTTTGGTCTGCCCTATTGGGAGAAGCTGCTACTGGAGCCCTTTGGCTCCCAGAGGGATGTTGGTTATGTGGTGTTGTGTCCTGAAAGTGAGATTTTGCTGAGTGGAGCGAAGACCTTCTTCAAGGACTTGACTGCAGTTTATGAGGTGACCTATTTCTCCTGATTCAGTGGTTTGAGCAAAAACAAATTTAAAATACATTTACAGACAAGCTCTAGGTTTCACAATGACAGTCATAATCGTTTTAGGTATATAATTTATTTTTGTTGATTTAAATACATTAGTGTCTCATGCGATGTGAAGAATTACATAAGTAATTCGGGGATTAATTAGTAACTTGGTGCATTATAATTTAGGCATGTTGCTAATGAGTATGTAATGCCTATTTAGCTACATTAGCCTCAGAACCAACTTTCTGCCATTAAACTTATCGGGTAGTATTAGGAAAAGGGAAATTTGAGCGAATTTAATATATTAAATGCTCATAATAATGTGTGTCATTTAGGTAAAATAGGATTTTTTATATAGGTGTTTTATACAGGTCTGTTAAGGTTTTATATTTCTTATTCTTTTTCTCTATTGTGTTCTATTTATTGTTGTTTGCTTTTAAATTGTTTTTAATTTTTATTTTAGTTTATGTATCTGGGGGTAATGGGTGGTCACAAAAAGCATTTCACTACACATCATACTGTGTATGTGACACACAAAATTTGAATGTGATTTGATATGAATGTGTGTAATTCTATAAAATGTATTTTTGTCTGTTTTATGACCTTGTGCAGTCGTGTCGGCTTGGTCAACACAGACCCATCTGCAAGTCCCACGCCGATGGCATAATGACCGTGAGCACTGGTGGCTCAAAACCCCTGACGGAGCAGCCGCTCAGCGACTGGTTTCTCAAGATGTGCAACAACAGTAGCAGCGACTCCTTCAACAAACTCCGACTCTATGCTCAAGTGTGCCGGCACGACCTGGGTATGATAACCTGGTGAATTTTTGAGTTCGCCTTGATGAAATTAAATTAAATGATGCCGTTTGCATCCATCCAGAAATGCTTTAGCCATATTATAGATATATTATAAATATATGTTGAGAATAATCTAAATATGTAGATATGTTACAAAAATAACAGAAATGGTCTATTATAGATATGAGGGTACAAAAATGGGTCTATTATGATTGTTACAATGTACATGTTGTGAATGTTATAGCTATATGTATGTACAGGCTATAAATATGAAATTATACACAAGTAAATAAGCTGAAATAAAGCTATACAGAGATATGGAATATAAATTATCCAAGTGTCAATCCTAAATGTCTTAAATTTCCCCACAGAGGATTTAATTGATTTTCATTGTGAATATTTTGCAAGTTTATTATTATTATTGTTATTTTAAATCCATTTATCTTTCTTTCCATCTATCCATCCACCTATTCATTTATCAGCTCCATACCTGGCAGCCCAGTCTTTAGACGGTTCCCTGCTCTCTCAGCGAAACCCTTCCTCCTGCTCATCCTCCACCTCACAGCCAGTCAACTCCAACAGCAGCTCCACTGCCACCAGCACCTCCACTTCCTGTGCTACTGTCAGTACTTCCACACCCATCACCACCACCACCACCACCACCACCTCCTCCCAGGGCATCGGAGGCCTATCATCTACCAAACCTGGCTCTGTTCCTTCATTTGGAGCTCACAGTCTGCAAGGCACTCAGCAGACAGGTGCCCAGGGCACGGGCACAATCGGAGATGGCGCATCAACCATCATCCAGCCTCAACCCCCTCCTGAACCTCCTGAGAGGTACACTTCTCGATTATACATAGTTTCCCAGACATATATTAAATCTAAATTCTTTAAGAGGCTTTATTTTTTTGAAATCAACATGTAGCCCTAAAGTATAAAGATTTCTTAAATCTCAAACCATGTGTTTACATTTTATATGTCATTTTTTGGGCAGGAAAAATACACACTAGCAATATTGTACTGTTTGTGCAATGTGGGGCATAAAATAAACTCTGACTGCCTGTTGCACAGATTTGACAATAACAATCAGAATTGAGTTTTTTCTATGCATGTGCATTTTGATTGTTATTGAATATCCTTGCTATTTTTACTTAAGTACAGTGAAGGGGACACAGGTTTCTTGTTTTTTGTTTTTTTTTCCACAACTGTACAAGAAGTTATTAATATTATTGCCATTAAAGTTGCGATACGGTATAATAATTTTGATTTTCAGTACTGCATTACTAATGCTTATTATGTGAAGCGATTTGTCGGAAATCTGTTTTTGAGGCTGTATATATATATTTATTTATTATTATTTATTATTTTTATAATTCCCACCTTGAGGAGCCAATCCGAAAACAGGAGGAGCTCAAAAACTGTCATGTGTGCCCTTGTTTTTGTTTGGCCCTGATTGGTTAAGACAAATGAGGTTATAAAAACACTTCTTTCGCAGGCAATGGTCAATACCAGATCTTGATGCAGTTATATTTGTATGTGACCATCTTGCTAAATCAAGCCTTGTTGTTTTCCAGCACTATGGAGAGGGAGAAGGTGGGAGTGCCGACAGATGGAGACTCTCATGCAGTCACCTATCCGCCTGCCATCATGGTCTATATAGTTGATCCCTTCAGCTATGAGGAGAAGAGCAAAGGGTCGAACACAAATGTGTGGACCCTGGGCCTCCTCCGTTGTTATGCAGAGATGCTGCAGTTTCTTCCTCCGCATATCAGGAATGCTGTATCAGTACAGGTAAGTTAAGTGTCAGTCTGGTGTTTGTTAGGCTCCGTTTATGTGATAAAATGTTAACATAACATGGAGTGAACCGTTTATGTTCCTTCTTGCAGATTATTCCCTGTCAGTATCTGCTGCAGCCCGTGTGCAGTGAGGAGCGGCACATGTACAGCCAGCATCTGAAATCTCTGGCGTTCTCAGTGTACACACAGTGCAGGAGACCTCTGCCTCTCTCCACAAATGTCAAAACACTCACCGGTTTTGGCCCTGGTCTCGCCATCGACACTGCATTACAGAGCTCTGAGGTATTCTGACTCCATTATTGCTCAGTAAATCAGAGATGTAGCCAGGTTATGAAGATCATTATGATTCGACATTTCCTTCAGTTCAGTTAAAATCAGAATCATGTTTATTGGCGTCTCTCAAGCACAGCAGTAAAAAGGAAAACAACAACAATGTAAATGTACAATGAAAAGAATACTGAAAAAAATATAATATACAATATTATGCAATGTACTGTCTACAATATGAATATGTGATATGGATTTATATTAATAAATATGAAGTGTTAAATATATATATATATATATATATATATATATACATACATATATATAATATATGTAAGTATAGTACATATAACAATAATATGCATATTCAATATGTAATTATAAATATATGTATGAATCTATACATGTGCATAAATGGACACTCATCCATACAATATAATTATATAAATGATATGAATATGATACAATATAATGGCAAATGGAAGATAAAATGACTTCCGGTCTTGAGCAGATGTTTTTGGTCTGTTTTACCCATAAATTATTTACTGTTATAATGAAATTGGGGGAAATATATATATATTTTTTTTATTCTTAAATATACAGTAATGATTTAGCCTTAGCAGAGGGAAGTACACTTTGGGGTGCTGGAATTCATAACAGTATTTGGGTGCACATTGAGCATGTAACATACATTTTTAACAGCTAAACACAGACTAATACTTCGCTTATGATCTACCAAAAGTGAGCCAAGGAAAAATAACTAATTTTGCTTAACTCCCCACATGTGTCAATCACAGATTGTGTTAATGCTGGCTCTGATAGAAAGGTGTTGGGACCGAACAGTGCACTCAGTCTTGGTAGCATGATAAGGACATACTTAATATTTAGACAAGTGGTTTTAATGTTATGGCTAAACAAAGTATAGTTTATTACACGTTTGCTTTCCTATTAAAAAAATTACCAATAATAGTAGTATTTACTTTTTAAATCACTTTTGTACAGGTAGCAAGCAACTGATGTTCAGCAGTGATAAAAGAAATAGAGTAGTGAAATTGAATCTACTTCTTGGCCCAAACAAATATTGCACTTTGACCCACAAATGTTTTAGTTAAAAAAAAAAATTATCAATTCCATCAATGCAAATGTCGTAGTGTTTGACACAGACAATTTGACTGTTGTTTTTCAGAGAGTCGATGGTCTGCGTCTCTATACGCCACCATTCCTCCTGGCCCCAGTTAAGGACAAGCAGACGGAACTCGGCGAGACGTTTGGTGAAGCATCACAAAAATATAATGTGCTGTTTGTGGCCTACTGCCTGTCACATGACCAGCGATGGCTTCTCGCTACCTGCACGGACCAATACGGAGACCTGCTTGAGACGTGCATCATCAACATAGATGTGCCCAACCGGTCAGTGCATGACCTAAACAGAAATCACTGCATTTAGTCTTTTGAAAGTGTGTGTGACTGTGAGGCCTTTGATTAATTGTACAGAGCTCGGAGGAGGAAAGGGTCTGCCCGGAGATTGGGGCTTCAGAAGCTATGGGACTGGTGTCTGGGACTGGTCCAGATGACCTCACTGCCTTGGAGAGTGGTGATTGGTCGCCTTGGCAGGATTGGTCATGGAGAGTTGCAAGGTAGGGTTTCCTCAGTACAGTTTTCACACTTCTTTAAAATTATTATAATATATTTTACATTAATAAATATCTTCCGAATTAAAAAGTAGCTAACAATCAAGAGAACAAATGTTAAGCAGTGTTGTAGCGGTAGTTCAGCTTGATCCATGTTCCAGACTATGGTTATTTCCATAATTACTCTTAATTAAAATGAATTAATGAAATTAATTATTAGCACCAGGAACCAAACCGTTTCCAAGCTGTTCCCCAAACCACACCTCGAACAGAGAGATACAGTGCATTGCAAAAGTCTTCATACCCTTTGTCACATTACAACCTTAAACTTAAATTAATTTTATATAGATCTTATGTGATGGAACAGCAAAAAGTAAATTTGAATAGTGTAAGACGTATTATACATGGTGTTTAAAATTTTTTAACCTTATAATATCTTCACATCTCACTTAGGACTGAAAAGGAACCTTTAAACTCGACAGAAATTGTGATTTTATATATATCCTGATCTATTTTGGTATCGACGGATATAAAAAAAAAAAATAAGACAAAACTAGGAAATTGATCAAATCAAAATTAACAAGAATTAATTGGGGAAGTTTTTTTCTGTAGGCTAACATGGTCTGTTTACACCTCAGCTGCTCCAATGCATTTACAAAGAATTTCTCTTCGGCCTGTTTGCCTCTAAATCACGCTTGAGTGATTCATATAGTTATTTGCATTAATACTATAAAATCAACACAATAGCAGCAGAGTTCAGGCTTCTCTTTATCAACACCTCAGCAAATGAACAATAAAAAATGAAAGCAGGTTAGAAGCTCGTGCTGTAAACGTGTGTTCCAGCTTCCAGAAGTGGCTCAGATGAGTGGGGAAATAATTAATTAATTAAACATTAATTAATTTATTTAATTGAATTTGTTTAAAAAGGAGTGGGAATGCTGCTTTGTGTTTTACACTTTTGTTTCATGCCACAATGCTAAACTGTCATGCTTAAATTGTGATCTGATTTTTTTAAATGTGTTTTTTTTATTTAACTCAAATCAGATTGGAGCATCTTGCTGAGCAGGCAGAATCTACAGTCTCTGAGCCGCCGGTTGAAGGAGATGTGCAGAACATGCAGCATCTCGTCTGCTGACAGTCCCAGCATCCTGAGTGCCTGTCTTGTTGCCATAGAGCCTCAAGCATCTTTTGTCATTATGCCAGGTAGGACCAAAAGAATTCAGACTGAACGGAAATGAAGAGAGAAACACGGTTTAGTTATTTCCACTCAGACGTTGTCAATTCCATCAACACCAAACCATATCAATATCCCAGGAGTTTAAACACCTTGATGCTATATTCTCTGATTTAAAAAGCGCGCCTTTAATTTTTTGAGCAGTTTATTTTTAAGTCCTGGCCTTCAAAATGCTCTTCTGGGGAAACTGTGGTATAAAGAAGAAAATGTGCAAAGATCTCATGCTTACTAGCGTATGTTTCAAGAAAATTGCTTGTTTTTTTAATCCTATGTTTATTTATCTTCCTAATGACATCATCTTCTGTTTTTCCTCTTGTTGTGTGTTGTGGTGTAGACTCTGTGTCCACTGGCTCCGTGTTTGGCCGCAGTACGACTCTGAACATGCAGACGTCTCAGCTCAACACCCCTCAGGACACCTCTTGCACCCACATTCTGGTGTTCCCCACTTCTGCTGTTGTCCAGGTCATCGACACCCCCTTCAACCCCAACCACGGTTCGTCTCCTATTTCCCAGCGTCTCATTTTTATTTCAGCATGGCAGGTAAAGCGAGTTCTCCCATGACCTGACCCACATACATTTCTGTCTCCTCAGATGCATCGGATGCTATGGGGGGAATGGACGGGATCCTGGACCTGCTGGTTTCTGAAAACGACGTGGACCCTGACCTCATTAACATATTACCTAACTCTCCCACCACCTCCCCAGTGCACTCACCTGGCTCACACTACCACCATGGAGGGGATGGCATCAAAGTACAGTGCTTTTGAGACTTAAAAATAGCAGATTTGCCTGATTTTAAGCAATTTATTCCAGGATATCCATATTTTTTAAATATGAAGAGATAAATGCATGTAATGTAATTCCTAGCATTGTGGATTTTGAACAAATGGATTGGGTGTAAATGTGAAACCTGTGTTTGTGTGAATATTGTGTGTCCCCCACAGGGCCAGAGCACAGATCGCATGGAGTCTCACGATGAAACGCCCAACATCCTGCAGCAGCCAATGGCACTGGGCTACTTTGTGTCAACAGCCAAAGCAGGACCATTGCCTGACTGGTTCTGGTCCTCTTGTCCTCAGGCTCAGAACCAGTGTCCTCTTTTTCTGAAGGTGAGCGCTGCTTATCTGTCCTCTTCATTCAAATGAGGTTAGCGTAGTTATTCTATATATTACTCCACACTGCCTTCCTTTTTATTGCGTTTATATATGCGCATACATACTCACTTACACAACTGTGTACCTAAACAGATTTACACACGTATATACATGCATATTCATGTACATATATTTAATATTCTCGATATATTCGTTGTTGCATTTAAGGTGTCGCGTATAAAAACAACTAAATAAAATGATACAACCAGCACACAAATGATGTAACTTTATTAGCAGCGTCTTTCTGAAATGCGCTAACAACGATCAGAGTAACGTCCTCCTCTGCCCCTCACGCGCTCTGGTTGCTATGGTAACGTGTAAACGTTCCTTACAGAATAAGTGTTCAGTGCTGTTGTGGTGATCTCAGGGTTTTCTGCCGTGACTTTCATCCAGAATAGCGGCAAAGTTGAGTCTCTAACACACTTAGATGCTACGGATGTATGTACATGCATATTCATGTACATATATTTAATATTCTCTATTTCATTTATACTTTTAAACCACTGTACTGTGAAGCTTGCACATAAGAATTTCACTCACGTGTGCTGTACTAATGTACTAACGTGACAATTTGATTTTATTTATTATAAAGTAATTATATTTTAAAGTAAAAAATAAAAAGGTACCTTTTTTTTGTATGGGTGTACGGCCCGGTAGCGGTTCGCGGCCCGGGGGTTTGGGACCTCTGATTTAGTCAGTAAAGGAGGCAGCACCACCCCCTGTCATTGTCTGCATCATGTTATATTTCTAAAAGGAGCTGTGTCACTGTTCTGTGTATTTGCTATATGATGATGTTTTTTTTTTTGTTGTCAGGCTTCTCTACATGTGCATGTCTCCTCCGTGCAGTCGGACGAGCTGCTGCACAGTAAACACTCACACCCTTTGGACTCCAACCACACCTCCGATGTCCTCAGGTACTGACTTACTCTCATATTAACTCTGCTTATTAACTGATGACTTTTGTAGACGCATAAATATGGCGTCTGTATGTAACTGTCTCATATGTCTATCGTCACCTGTCTGTGGTCCGTGGATCATAGATTGAGTGAGAAAATTCAAGGATCTTTTCATCCAAAGACACTGAGTAAAGGATTAGCATTAAGTGAACCAGATGTGGGTGTATGTTAGAATGGAAGATGTTCTTTATTCACAAATTTTTCACAGGTCCTGCATTTATTTAATTGCCAGGACATTGGGTCACCTAAAAATTCTTACTTACTTTTAAGAACACCTACACATTTCTTTATCAGATCATTGTTAATGGGTACACAATGTAGATTTACTCTATCCTTTCTGCTTCATTTAATGCCCCGCCCACAAAAGCGTCTGATTGGCTATATGTCACGAGTAGCCAAACAAAGCTGGTGTTGTCACTTATGCCGCACTTACCACACATACAGGTACATCGGGGAAAAAAATTATATTGTGAAAAAGTTATTGATTCATTACACAGCCTTTATTTCTTGGAATTTTGATCAGATAATAAAACCCAAAATGAGAATATTGTAAATATTCCATATGAGCAATGTTATCTGTACTGACAGTGTAAATAGCATTATGGAACAGCCACAACTATGTTTTATAATGTTCCTAAAATGTTTATTTAATATTGTTTAAAGTTAAATTAAAATGTAAAAAGTTAATGTAATCTAAAATTATTTTTTTGTGACTCTTGTTCCGTTTTCTTTTTTTTATATTTTCATATTTGCTCCAAATATGTTATCAGCACCATTAACCACTAATACCCGGGATCGATAAGGAGTCACATTAAACCCTGTGCGTCATATGTGTCTGTTTGCCAACAAAAAAAACATTGCAACCTCTTGCTTTAAGTATTTTCCTTTAAGTGATGCAGCATTAGATGTGAAGCATAAGCATCGTCAAGCCTGACTGAGAAATTTCCTTCTCAACTATTACTCAACATGATTGTAATGGCTGCCAAAAAGGAAACTAATTCCAGAGCGTAGTTCTGTGTATTCTGTCACAAAAGATATAATGAAGTGGGAGCTTTCAACCATGTTTATTAAATCTCAGTCCAGATTTGTAATGCTACATATTGTAGTAGTAGCTTTTTATTTGAACATTGTTAAAATAATATACCAATAAAGAAAAGAAACACAAACAAACAAGACAAAATGAAAACACAACAATAATAATCATAATAAATAACCATGTTCAAAAGGAGTAGGAAGAAGCAAAAGCTTATTAAATCCCGCCCCCTTTCCACTATTGGTAACTAAAAATCAACACGATTTCTTCCCGTTTATGCCCTATCATATACCAACAATTTACCCTAGAAACCCAACAAAAAATATACATATTTACAGATATATATACATATAATAAACATTTTTGTGCACACACATACACGTATATACACACACCCAGTGTGAAAACAGCAGCCTTCCTCCTCCCTATACTTTGCAAAAAACATATTTTTGTCATTTTTAAACTGATTTATACTGGGACATTGCTTTAGTTCATCACTCAGACTGTTCCACAACTCCACACACAGAGATGCAAACACTTTTTAGTGTCGTATGGATACAGGGATGTTTTAAATTTAGTTCCCCCCTCAAATTATATCCCCCATCCCTTTTAGAAAACAATTTTAGAATATTATCAGGAAGTAGTTTGTTTATTGCTGTATACATAATATGTGCAGTGAGAAAATTAACCAGATCAATTAATTTTAGTATTTTTGATTTTAAGAAGTCCTTTGATGGGAGTATGAAAGAAGTAACACGCTTCCTGGTTTGTTTTATTGTAATTTGATCTCCTCCTCTTATCCTCTAGGTTTGTACTGGAGCAGTACAACGCCCTCTCCTGGCTGACCTGTGACCCTGCCACGCAGGACCGCCGCTCCTGTCTGCCCGTGCACTTCGTGGTGCTCAATCAGATGTACAACTTTATCATGAACATGCTGTAAGAGTGAACGGGCTCCAGCAAACGGCCGCACACGCTGTGCTGCACTGCCGCTGCAGGCCAGAACCCTCACACACACCCTCACACACACCCTCAACCAGTCTACACACTCAGCAATGCCGAGCTGACCAGTGTCCATCTCATACAACTGGAGCAAAAGGGACTAGTCTAACAAAAACGTCTTTATTAAATGACCTGACTTTTGGTCTGGGTAAGATCTTGTCTACAAATGCTTGCATATATATATATATATATATATAATTTATTTATTGTACGTTTTTAAATGTGTAATTTCTTAAACTTTTATATATTATAAATACCTGAAGTTCTTTGCCTTCCTGCTGAAATGAAAATGATTTATCTTGTATCTGATTGTCTTCATTGCAAGACAAGGACTGAAACGGAGTGAATTTGCGGTAGCTTGCTTTTAGAGAAATATTTTCTCCAAGTGGAAAGACCTTTTTACTGCTACACTGTATAGATGAAGTTTGCTGAACCTGTTCTTACCTTTGTGTGGTTGGGACTTGAAAATAGGCTGTAGCTGCAGAATTCCTGTACAGCGATTTAATGTGTTCAAATAAGAGGACAAGTTCATTGTCGGATTATATATTTTATATCAGATTTAGAGAATCGTGTGTGTGTGTATATATATCTATAAATGTGTACATACAATCTGGTGCCGCTGTGGATGGTACAAACAATGTTTTAGAAATAAAGTGTGTCAACCTGACCTTACAGTGGTTGTCATTATTTTGATTAACCCACGGGTCAAAAAAGTATTTAGTCAGCGACCTATTGTGCAAGTTCTCCCACTTAAAAAGATGAGAGACCTGTAATTTTCGTCATATCTTTACCTCAACTATGAGACAAAATGAGAAGAAAAAATCCAGAAATTTTATTTATTTGCAAATTATGGTGGAAAAAAACCTATTCTCCACTTGTCACCTGTATTAATGTCGCCTGTTTGAACTCATTGTCAGTATAAAAGACACCTGTCCACAACCTCAAACAGTCACACTCCAAACTACACTATGGCCAAGACCAAAGAGCTGTCAAAGGACACCAGAAACACAATTGTAGACCTGCACCAGGCTGGGAAGACCGAATCTGCAGTTTGGTGTGAAGAAATCAACTGTGGGAGCAATTATTAGAAAAAGGAAGTCGTACAAGACCACTGATAATCTCCCTCGATCTGGGGCTCCACGCAAGATCTCACCCTAAAATGATCACAAGAACGGTGAACAAAAATCCCAGAACCACACGGGAACCTAGTGAATGAGCTGCAGAGAACTGGGACCAAAATAACACAGGCTCCATCAGTAACACACTACGCTGCCAGGGACTTAAATCCTGCAGTGCCAGACGTGTCCTCCTGCTTAAACCAGTACATGTCCAGACCCGTCTGAAGTTTGCCCAAGAACATTTGGATGATCCAGAAGAGGATTGGGAGAAGGTCATACGGTCCGATGAAACAAAAATAGAACTTTTTGGAAAAAACTCTTGTGTTTGTAGGGGGAAGAATGCTGAGTTGCATCCAAAGAACACCAGACCTACTGTGAAGCATGGGGGTGGAAACATCATACTTTGGGGCTGTT
>JBBIGC010000001.1:18719772-18731140 GCA_037576955.1 Lepidarchus adonis
ACAAAAGTCATAAAAAGTACAATGGTAACAAAAAACTACAAATGTAAACTGTGATTTTAAATAAAAAGCAGTAAAATTAAATAAGATAAATAGCATAAATTATAGTAAAAAAGCAGTAAATTGCAGTGATTGCAATTCCGCTATGTTTTCCCCATTCGCCATGAATAATGGTGTTGAAGGGTCCAGGTCGGGTCATGGCGCTCACCTTTCCAGCTGCAGAAGAGGGCCTGCTGTTGATCAGGGAGCGGTTGTAATTCTGTGCAGTGCGCATGCATATCAACATGTCTGTAGAACCACTCGGGGTTGTTGAAAGTGCTCTGAGGGTAAAAAATATGGGAAAAAAATATTCATATCAAGATCTACCTTCTATATAATCAGAGCTATAGTGTCTCCAACATACATCACAGTGTTCCCACAGACAGGCGAATCCCTCTGAGACGTCAGTGACCAGGTTGTTGTTGTGGAGATCCAGTGTGCAGCTGGGAAGTTCTGGGTTGGACATCAGCAGCTGAGACCCTATGAATTTCAGTTTGCTGTGAAAGATGTGGAAGTGTGCATGGGCAACGAGTTCTTTAGGACTTCCCATAGCCAGGAACTCGCAGCCCTGCCACAGACACGGGTAGTCATCTGAAGGAAAGACAATAATTACACATACACAAGTATTGAATCATTGAATAACTGCACTCAATATAAAATACAATATAATATATTATAATAATAACGGCAAACTGTATGTTAAATACCAGACTGGTGTATTATATTCTTATGTTATTGCAATTTTAACAGCATATTTTTTGTCTTTTTTTCAACGCCCTTCAAAATGTGCCACCACTTTTTTATTGATAATTATTTCTGTTTATTTTTTTATCTGGAAAAACATTGGCGCACTCACCCAGCTCCTCCATCGTGTCTCCATCACCCAGGTGCTCCTTCATGTGCTCAGACATGTGATCACCAAGCTCTTCCATTCTGCTTCCCTTAAATGTGCAAGAGCCCCACTCACATGCCACCACCATGTTGCAGAGTTTTTTTCTCTTTGCCATTTGAGGAAATCAGTCCTAAAGGAGATTAACACCATAAAACTACAAACTGCTCGTGTGTGACGTCATGTTATTTTAACTGGTCACTAAACAACATTAAACTTTACCACTATTAGGAAATGTGCAGTGGAACAGAAGAGCAAATGTTAATAACACGATATCCGCGTCCCTGTTAAATAATCTTACGGTTACAGTACTTACAGTTTTAAGAAGAAGCAAAAAACAGTCCGGTTCGTTTAGCTCAGAGCTAACATGCTAACGGCAGCTGAACATGACAAACCGAACGAACGAATCGCTCTAATGTTTAGACGATAAAAAATAAGATTAAACAATAAAACACTATGCGTTGTCGCAAAGTTCAAGTTAAAACGGATGCTCTTCTCTATCTGTGTTTACGCATCTATTACTTCTCTCTCGCAGCCTCAGACTCGAACGCGGGACAATTTGGTTTTCGAGTCGCACTTTGAATGCGTCACTACAAGACAAAATAAAAGTCATTTTCTGTACGACTGCAAAGCGCTGTTAACGAAAACATAATTACTAAACATTTTTATTTATTAAAAAAAGAAGCTCAGAACATATATTTTCTAATCTGTTTTTTTCTTTTGTCTAGTTCACGACATATTCAGTAGTGCACTTTTAGTCATAATTCTTACTTTGAACGTTTATTTTTTTCTTCTTTAAGCTGTTTTTTATCATTACGATGCAAAGTTATCTTATTGTTTTAACTGATGTACCGTATATTTAGCATTTTTATTTCGTTCTTTCATAGTGTCTTCTTATAATTGTTCTTTTACTGTTTGTTTTTATATTTTTTACACTTATTGTTATATTTTGCACTTTAAGCTGCATTCTAAAGCTGTTTATTATTATTTTAAACCATCAAGTTTGCTATTTTAACTAATTTAGCATGACAGAATGATCTCCAGCATCGTGCTCTTTCACCTGTGTTAACGAGAAGATTACTGAAATGATCTCAGTAGGTCCTTTTGTGACAGGGCTGAATTTCAATGGAAATTGTTTTTTGGGGGATAATAAGTTAATTTTCATGACTCAATTCAAGCAATTTATCTGATCACTCTTCATAACATTCTGGAGTATATACAAATTGCCATCACTTAAATTGTAGTAGCAAACTGAATTTTTTTTGAAAACTTTGAGACGAGTTGCAGTACTTGCGTTGACCGCTAGATGCTGCAATTTTCAACTAATTCTTCCCAGTTTAAATGTAATTGTATCCAAACGTTTATCTTATACACCAGCACTAAATAAATATAAATTGAAAAAGGTCTATTTGCTAATGGGATTTCTATCCCTTCATGGAGTTCACAGAGGTTATTAATAATAATATTAATAATATGATATATATATAGCACCTTTCACAGACCCCAGGTTGCTTATTAGTCATATTTTAATACTTTTTATACTAAATAAATGCTGTCTATTATCCTTTCTCACTTCAGTTTCTTAACTCTTCTTCCAAATAATCCATTTTATGTTTTCAACCTGCTAGCAGAGCACAGGGCAGAGATATTACTGAATCATTTATGTAATTTAGTAAGGATGAATGAGTCTGCTGGACTGCGCCCTTCTCCTGTTCCTAACAGCGCGTCCAAACATCCACCCTAATGAAGGTGCACAGAATGCTCTGCTTCTCCTTTGCTATGGATGGAGAGAACTCCATGTACCTCTTTTCTGTAAATACACATAGTGTATCTCTTGGAACCAGCTTGTCATTTTGGGTCAAACTATGTCTAATTCACTGAATATTTGATGCCCAAATTAAATATTTACAGCAGAGAAAGGGCTGCAGTTTGCTGAGGTGCAGGATGTGAAGGGTGGAAAGTATGAGATGTCGTTCGTGAAGAAGCACAACACTCATACCTTACACCAAAGCAGCACATTCTCTTAGTTTTGGGTTTATTGCATTTGCAGCTTAAGCTATTTTCTTAAAGAATCTGTATTATACATGTTCTTATATATGTATTATTTTTATTATTATTTTTTTTTTTATGTTGCTCTGCTGTGCATTCATAACAACTGGTCAGTTTTATGTAGAAAAAACTACATTTATTACAAACATTTTTCAATCCTTAGTCTTTTGTGGTGAGATATTCTGCCTTTGGAGTTAAGATCATCAAAATAATTGAATATTTTATGAGACATAACTCTTTCTGTGTATGAAAGTCGTTGGTAAATCAGTCTGCACAGTCAATTTAACATGTTTACTCATCTACGAAGACGCATTTTATTCATCTTGTACATTCAATCATAGAAATTTAGTGAAAAGACTAAAACTGACTGAAATGACCACTGCCCTGTCCTTCTAAGATCTGATGTTGGTCAGGAATAACACGCGTTCCAGTCAGTAGTATAACGGGGGGGTAGGAAAATTCCTTAGCACTCAGAGGGGCCCAATAGATGGTCCTGGTTCTTACTGGTGTCCTGAAGCTTCTTCACAACAATTAAACCTCTAAGTTCTTGATGATCTGATAAATGGTTGATGTAGGTGTAATCTTAGCAGCAGCCTCTGAAGCCCTTTCCTTGCAGGGAACTATGGTTAACAGAGGAAGAACAATGATTTAAAGCATCACCCACGTTTTAAAGCATCAAGAATGCTATTCTAACTCGTTTAGCCTGACAGAATGATCTCCAGCATCGTGCTCTTCAGCACTTTCACTTGTGTTAACGAGAACATTACTGAAATGATCTCAGTAGGTCCTTTTGTGACAGGGCTGAATTTCAATGGAAATTGTTTTTTGGGGGATTAAGTTAATTTGCATGACTCAATTCAAGCAATTTATCTGATCACTCTTCATAACATTCTGGAGTATATGCAAATTTGCATCACTAAAAATTGTAGTAGCAAACTTTAAATTTCATGTAGGTGTAATCTTAGCAGCAGTCTCCGAAGCCCTTTCCTTGCAGGTGACCATGGTTAACAGAGGAAGAACAATGATTTAAAGCATCACCCACGTTTTAAAGCATCCAGTCTGCTATTCTAACTCAATCAGCCTGACAGAATGATCTCAACGCTCTCACCTGTGTTAACGAGAAGATGGTCTCAGTAGGTCCATTTGTGACAGGGCTGAAGAAAGGACTTAATTTAAGCAATTCTTTTGATCATGCTTCATAACATTCGTGAGTATATGCAAATTGCCATCATTAAAAGTCGTTTCCTACACTGTGTACCAATCCTGATCCTCTAATTTCTTAACTTAAAAAGTCACCAAGACACAGAATCTTGCTTTAACTGATTTAATCGTTTCATTCAAAGCAAGCGAACACCACAAGCACATCACACATACAAACACGTACAGGTTTGGCATCTGGTGGCTCTACGTTGCTCTCTACACAGGCACTGTTTTCTGAAATGAACAGCATCACTTGAAGATAGCACCCAGGGTATGTGCACAGCACGTCTGCAGGACTTCTCAGGAGGTGCGGTGCTGCAGGTTCACACTGAGAGGGGATCTGGCCTCGTCCCATTTCAACACGAGAATGACGGCAAGGGCGCAAGTGACCAAGCTAAGTCTCTCAGCCTTGTTATATGGCAATAGAAGAACAGCAGTGATCATATTCCCCAAAGCCAAGTAGACTCCAAAGACTAGAGGAGTAGCGTATGTTAGCAGCATTCGTCCAAATAGCTTAACTATAATGACAGCAGGCAGCTTTAAGATTAAATGAGCAAGTTATTAATCATTATATAGCATAACACGTATCGAATCAACGTCAAATGTTGACTCATTAAGGGTGTAAATGGTTAAAAGGATTAATGTCGTACACTAGAGACACAAACACGCACATACAGAGTGGAAATGACCGTTTGAACTGTGATTTGTCGTAAGAGAACTTGATTTGCTTATATGTGAATCCTGAAAAGTCAGAAGGTTACTGAACACTGATTTAATGACACGTTTAGCAGCAGTTTGATAAAAACCAGTAAAGAATTCATCCTGGATTTGCCTTTAATTTATTCTGATGTGCAAAAAGCTCAGCTTTGTCAATGGCGTGAGAGATCTGAGTACAGTACGTCTGTGAACGTGAGAAAGTGAAGGAAACACTACATTGCGAGACGCCAGGTGTGTGTATAAATGGATTCTAGTGTGTTAACGATGAAATTCATACATATTATATGGCGTCACATCAATGCCAAAACTAAAGCACGCAAAATCACGCAGGCGTAAATTTCAAAGTCACGCGCAAATGTAAAACTCAACAGCACAAAATTAAGAATCGCGTGCGCGCTTGTGGTAATGTTGCACGCGAACTGTTTTTCCTCTCGCGAAGTCTTTTTTCCTCTTGAAGATCAGATTACAGACGAGAAGCTTTTTTGCTCGAGTGAGATTTCTGTGCGCGGTTTGAAAGGGGGCAAATGTTTTAAGGGTTTTGTCATTATAACTTTCTTTAGCCAATCACAAGACCAGGATCCATCGGCCAATAGGATTCGTAGACAGAAACTGTCTAAGCCCCGCCTCCAAACTGCCAAAACCCACCCCCTTTCAAACCGCGCGCGCAGAAATCTCACTCGAGCAAAAAATCTTCTCGTCAGTAATCTGATCTTCGAGAGGAAAGAAGACTTCGCGAGAGGAAAAATACAGTTCGTGCGCAACATTACCACAAGCGCGCACGCGATTCTTCATTTTGTGCTGTTGAGTTTTACATTTGCGCGCGCGACTTTGAAATTTACGTCTGTGATTTTGGCAGTTTTGGCATTGATGTGACGCCATAATATTCATGTGGCTGTTTTTATGCTTCTGTGACGTTTATGAGTGTGATGACCGAAAAGCTCAGACAAAGAAACAATCTTGTGTAAAGGCCGAGCACTGTGGGCTCAGAAGACACATGCTTTGCTATGGAGAAGACTGGTGTAAAATAAGTGAACACGGAGGTAAATACACAGGGGGAAGGGGGGGGGAGCCCAGTATGGATTGCACAGTGGTGGAACATTCAAAGTGAACCAAGCTCACGAGATCTGATCTACAATTCCAATTCAAAAGCCTAAGGCCACTTTCATACAGACCTTTTGGTATCCAAAACCGCACGTCCTGCCATTGACTTCCGCACACGTTAATGTCAATGCAGAGCGATGCACAAAAACGACACTGTTGAAGCTCTTATGGAACATTGTCAAGGACTGTAGTCATGGAAACACCTGAGTCAGCTCCATTAAATGAGGAAAGTATATTAATAAAGCTAAGAGAATGAAACAGGGGCTGTCTTTGTTGAACGGCCAATCAAATTACTACAATTTCTGCTGAGTTCTGCTTTATTTTCTCTGATCGCCAATCAGAGAAAACCTGTGGTGAGCGTACGCATGCTTCAGCCATGGCACTTTTGAAAACTGTATATACCATATACCAACTTTTTCACCCAAAAACCAACCTTTTTCACACCACAGACCATTTTAATATCAGACAGTATTTTCTCGGACTGGCATTTAAGGTGTCGCGGATAAAAACAACAAAATAAAATGATACGATCAACACAAAAACTGTGGTATTTAGTAAATATAATAATAAAGGTGAATCCACTGTGTAATTATGTTACTTTATTAGCAGCGTCTTTCTGAAATGCGCTAACAACGATGCTAATGCTACGGATTGAGATCGTATTTTAAAAAAACAGTTTTAATTTTGTGTAGGGCCCGGTTCAAAATGCTCCACGGCCCGGTAGCGGGGACCACTGGCCTACACCACTGACATATCCTGGTTTATCCATATGTATCTAATAGGAGACAAACAGGGCTTCAGTCGAGACATTAAACACCGCCAGAGCTGATAAAAAAAATGCTCTGCTTCCTACAGAAGATCAAAATCAGTTTTACCAGAGCTCTACAAACAAGCTTGAAACATTTCAGTGTGTTTTTTTGGATGGATACCAAAAAGTCCAGGTGAAAGCAGCCTGACAGACGGCACATGAACTGTACAGGAGTGAGAGTCCCTCAAATTCCTAATGCAGACCCCAAATAAACCCACACAAAGGGCATTAATCTTTCACCTCAGCCAGTCTGTTGATCATTTCTTTACTTTTCTTGGTGACTCCTCCCTCTGGCTTTGATTCCACGTTGCTCTCGGAGCTTTTCTTCTTGGCAGGTTGAGTCGCGGTGATTTGCTTCGCTTTCGCCTTGTGTGTGGTTTTGCTGGTCGTCTTTTTTGGTCTTGAGTGGGATGCACTGGGCCGCTCCACCTATGAACAAAAAATACGCTTTTCTATAGAAGTGTAAAGTGTAAAACAATACATCAAATTAATAATTCCATGACAGATTTGGACACAATGAAAACACAATGTGGAGACCACACCACACACCCAGTGTCTTGCTAGTGCATCTCAATGTGACACTTTCTAAATTATTCTGGTTAGTACACATGTATGTGGTGGTAGTTCGTGTTAGCGTGATGTTTCGGGCCCTATTTGAAGAATGCAGATGACGTTTAGAACGCAAGAGTGAGAGGCTTGGTGAACTGCATTAAATATCAACATGAACGTCTAATATACAATATTCTGTATTATTAATAGGAAAAACGGACTAAAAAATACGGCCAAATTAGAATGAATTGGTGAAAATTTGTCTGATAACCGATACTAGGAGCAAAACATTTTAAACCAGGAAACTAACACAGAAGAAAAAAATCAGGACTGTATCCTAAACTGCATTGCTTTTAGACATGAGCGAACTATTAATATACAAAACATAAAGAGACCACTTCTGGGTTTTTAATTAGTATGAAAATCCTTCCAGTGTCTGTGGAGAATTTGAACACAAGCAGAATCTTCATCTTTTAATAAATATTAGGTGATCACCTGAACCACACTGGATTTAAAGAGAAAATATATTTTTTTGTAATAGTAGCAGTCTGTACGTTATATAAAACAGAATGTCTGAATTCTTTTCAAATGTTCAGACATTAATATTATGGTATTTAAATATATTTTTGTGCATTATTCAATTGATTAAAATATTTTTTTGTGCATTATTCAATTGATTTAAATATTTTTTGTGCATTATTCAATTGATTTAAATATTTTTTGTGCATCATTCAATTGATTAAAATATTTTTTGTGCATTATTCAATTGATTTAAATATTTTTTGTGCATTATTCAATTGATTTAAATATTTTTTGTGCATTATTCAATTGATTTAAATATTTTTTTGTGCATTATTCAATTGATTTTCTTTGCTATTTTGACCATTTTTTTCTGTAATTAAATTCTGAAAGTGCATTACTTTTATGTGGAATTCTGAGGAAATAAAACAAACGTGTTCATCTTCCTCAAACACAGGAAAACCAGAGAAACTGATCAAACTGAAGTGGTCTCTTATTTTCCCCAGGGCTGTATATCGGTTTTAACCTCAAATTGATCCCATTAGTACAGAAGCTTTCAGTAGTAAAATAAAGTAAAATAATGAATGATTTTTTTTTAATAATCAGCTACCTTGCGTTAGCCATTTGCATCAGTTCATACTGGTAGTAAAATAGGGCCCATTTCCTCAGAGCAATGTTTCTTAATTCTGCTCATTGTGACCCTCAGAACTGGACACTTTCAGCTGTTTCCTGCCTCAAAATAAATCCAGTTCATTAACCCGTTCAGAACCGGATCCGTCTGAGGCAGAGAGTCGCTGAAACGCTGCAGGATCTTCAGGAGCAGGATTAATGCGAAGCCACGTGTGACGTGCAGATTAATGAAGTGTTTATTAATCATCTTCACTGTGAAGAAGCTGAGCATTCAGCATAAAGCAGTTAATTATCATTCAATCCTCCCGCACAAGTGCAAACTCCCGACGTACACTGAGCTTACGCACTGCATACACTCATCTCAGGGAGATACTGTCTTCAATTTTACACTTTAAAGACAAAAGTATTCAATAGACATATGTAATATATTTTTATTTTTACAAAAAACATTCCTCCAACGTATCACACCCTGCCTCAAACTTAAAGACAAATATCTACCTACATTCCCCATTTCTGTAAAAGTCTGCCATTTAGTGTAATTTGTGATTTACTACTTTATTTAACTAACTTTGTTAGTTAAATAAAAACTATTTTTATTTAACTAACAAAAGTACAAGGAACGTTTTGTAAACATGAACACATTCAGAATTAGATCCCTGCAGTATATTTACCACTGTGTTACATCACCTTTATTTCATTACACTGTTTCATCAGTTGGGGACTGAGGAGACAAACTGTTGCAAGTGGAATTTTTGCCCAAACTTGCTTGATCTCAGACTTCAGCTGCTTAACAGTCTGTTGTCACCATTGATTTTGCATTTTCAATAGTAGACAGATCTGAAATGCCTGCCAACCATGCCTAGCATTGTCTTTCTGAAATAACCATCCCGCTAAAAACCTGTCGCCTTCACGGCAGCATACTTCTCTCTATAATGCCAATATATGCCTCTGCATCAATGAGACCTTCACGTATAAGTCAACCATGCTGTGGGCACTAACCCTGGCAGAATGGAAGGTTCATTTCGACCTAAATTCTTTGCAAGAAATGTTCTATTTAAACTTACTGACAATTACCTAGCTAGCTACATTATTTTGCCCTATTATTCAGATTTAATTCACTTCATCTAAACCCATCTCCTAGAACTAAACCCTGCTTCCTCTATGTGAAGTACATATAAGAACATATATTTTTTGCCATTATTGCAACATCAATACACAGCGTGATTTGCTTAGAGACAGAATCCTGGCTGCTAATTATGCTAATTACTACCCACTTAGAGAGAGGCTCCGATTGTACTGTGGCACTGCTGTGGATGAAACCAGCAACCTTCTGATGGTAGGGACTGCAGTGCCACTCACGAGCCCAATTAATTTTTCAAGAGAGTTACTTTAGCATGTATGCTAGCTAGATAGTGCTAAAACCCCCAAGAGGTCGTTTATTAGCATTAAGTATTGATAATATTGAAAAAGTACAACGTTACGATAGTTAATATTTTTGGTCTCCAGTGTTAGTGGGGAAACATTAATACCACCCATGAACTAACTCGTTAAATCCATTCATCCAGCCATTAGTTAGTAAATTAATTAACCTCTCACGTCATTTTTGGGCTGGTTTCTACATCTCAGTGGGAAGAAACTCTGGTCTCTACATTGTCACATTGGCGGAGGGATTGAATTTGACCCATTGTGAGTGGTCTAATCATCTCAGTCATGGTGCTGTGCTGTGGGAAGATGCTCCAGGTCCTCCATGCTTTGCGTAAGAGACGTAAAAGAACACACCTGACTACAGCAGGCTTACAACAGAACTGCTGTCACTGTCTGAACAGTCCTATGAGGATGAGAAGAGGGTCTACATAAACACATACACACGTACGCACAATCCCTGCGCTCGTTTCATACATGCAGAATTAAATACTAGTACGAAATACTGGAAATTACCTCATGTTTTGGTAGGGATGGGCGGTTTGTCTCTGGGAGATTTAATTACGAATCAGCTGGCGGAGGAACCTCTAAAAGATTGATTCTCTGACATGTCTGAAAGACTCAAAATGCTTATGCTTGTTTTTCCCGCACTGTGATTGGCTCACGGGACAGAATTCTGACAGAATACTGCAGGAAAGAGGTTGAGTTTGAGTAGCATTAGCATTAGCTTGCTAATTACAAGAATGTAGTGCATAATCACTGCTGTCCAACTCATAACCGTTATTAGCACTTTCTGTTTGACGCTAATCTGTAAAATCACATCACTTTACTCTGTGGCCACTCAAAGGTAAAGTTTATGATTTATTATCAATGGCACAGGTGCTGTCTTGGTCAAACTTAATAGGAAGAGTCCATCGCTAATTTTTGGAACAGAATCTGTCCCAGCACTTGGGGTGGGCCACAATATCGATATTGCGATATATCATCGTCCTTGCTCACGAGATATGATAATCGATACGCAGGCGGAAATATCGATATTTAAATGAGGACACATTCGCTGCCAAGTTGAGTCACTGGCGTCGCTACCTCTTCTCTCCACTGTGTGGCGCTGCTCCCACTGAGTGCAGGAGAGTGAGCACAGAAGGAGTCAGAGCGAACTATTACTATTCACGGGCGTGCGCGTCAACGCGTTTTCACCTTCTTTCTACCTTGTTTTAACAGAGTTTATTCAATAAAAAGTATAAAACGGCTTAAAACAAACTTCTGATTTCTGAGGATAGTTCTAGGACTGTAACCCACGTAATTACTCATTTCTGTCACGATATCTGAGGGTTTTGGGGGGATATTAAAAGATATTAAGCAGCTCCTAGGACGATGCTAACGCTACTTGCCAAGTGACATTGGAACAGAAATAAAGCTGAAGCTGAAGTAGCGGTTTCTCTGAGCTT
>JBBIGC010000001.1:18749447-18766484 GCA_037576955.1 Lepidarchus adonis
TGTCACTCGTGGGCTCCACTCCTGGATCTGTCATGAACTCTGTCAGTAGTTCTGTGTCTTGATGCAAATCTGCTGATGACACTTTGAGACCAAGTTCACGAGCTACATCTGACTCCTCCCACTGACCCGAAGGCGCCGTGTCCAGGTGACGCCGCTCGTCCGTTAAGTGACGTCATGTGTTCATGTCTGTTTGAATGATGAACTTGGAATAACTTACTGACAATAGCAGCTTTTTATTCCCACAGAATGTTGAAATTAATGACACATTGAGAAAGGTTGTCTTTTGGTCTTGGCCCCAGTATAAGGCACCTGTTCACAATGAGACCATTACATGGAAAACACAACATGAGGTCCGTCTATCACCGCAATACAACTGCCTCCCTTTCCCAACAATGTCTGAAGTGAAACCAAGTCTCACAATATCCCTAACTTATTGTGAGTAGTGTATATATACAGATTTAATATAATATACAAAGGGCATTTTCATATCTGGACTATTTCTTACATCTTTTCCCCCCATGTTGTTCAGTTATATAATGCACGTTGCCTGTTTAGAAAAATAAACTCAATTATAAATGCCTTAAAAACACCTTATGAGCAAAACGGTCAATTTCTGTGGAAGCAGAAGTGCTACAAACTGACTGGGTCTCTGGGACACAGAGCTTCTCGGAGTAGGAGTGTTAATCCAGACCAAGCTCCCTCACTGCTCGTATTAATGATCCCAGATCAGCGTTCCTGCAGGCCATGGTGAACTGGCAAACTAACAAACTCTTGTGGATATATGTGCATATAATCACCCTGTGAATGTAAACATCAGGTAGAAGATCTCCCTTGTTCTCCATAGCAGCTCAGCCTTTTCCCAGAATTCCTGCTCTGCGAATCAGAGGAAAACAAAATGGCTGAAACTTCCTGTATGTCAATGTGACTGATGTGTCAGCAGGTGTAACTGTAGTTCTAAACTTCCTTTATTTAAAAAATATAAATATATACATTCAATTCTATTTCAACTATTGGAAAGCGGCTGCGTTTCATTTTCTAAAGCAGATGTCACACAGTAACGGCTGAAACAGGTACACACTTAGTCTCGTACATTTTATAATCTTTTATTTTGGAATGTTTTACGTTGAGTTCAGCAAACTGCCTCCCTTCTCCCTCCCCTCCCAAAGGATATCATTTATAAAAACTATTTTCTTTTTTTTTTTTTAAAGCAATCTAACATTTAGATAAACCATTTTTTCATTACCATTACTCTTCTCGTGACACGTAAATGTATCAAACATGATTAAGCTTATAAGGTAGTGAGGCCTTTGAGTAACAAAATGGCAAAAACGAAACATCACTTTCTTTCTGGTCCGAGTTCTAGTGTCCTGCGGTGTTTCCCAACATCCAGCTTCGGAGGTAAAAAGCAAGATGTCGGTCTCTGTGAATTCCTAATACAAAGCGGGACAGTGGGTGGGAGAATGAGTCACAACCTCCGTTATACTGTAAGATCAACAGCAATCGCTAAGGTCACTGCAGTAAAGTGATAAAAAAAAAAAGCAAAGCAACTCTCATGCATGTGCACAGGTATTCCTGCATGCTCGTGTGCCTGCAGTCACCTGTGAATTCCCTTTGAATTGTACAAGCAGAGAAAGCAGGAAAAACGTCTGACAGATGCGATCGCACGTTGACTGCATGAATATTTCAAGTAGCTACTTCTGTACTTAGAAAGGTAGAAATCAGCATGTTATTCAAAAGAAGTAGAAAAGGCAGAGTCACCCACAGACTAGAAGTACAAAAAGGAAACACTTTTCTCTCTGGATCTTTTGCAGATCGCTCAGCTGCTCTGAAGCCTGCAGAGCAACAGAGAGGGTCTCACCAAGTGATGTTTCTGACTGACATCTTGCTTGATGTGTCATTTTATAGAAATATAATATATATACACACACAGGGTGGGCGATTTATATGGATACACCTTAATAAAATGGCAATGGTTGGTGATATTTACTTCCTGTTTATGGCACATTAGTATACGTGAGGAGGAAAACTTTTAAAGATGGGTGGCCATTTTGAAGTCGGCCATCTTGGATCCAACTTTTGTTTTTTCAATAGGAAGAGGGTCATGTGAAACATCAAACTTATTGGGAATTTCACAAGAAAAACAATGGTGTGCTTGGTTTTAACGTATTCTGACTTCAAAATGGCCACCACCCATCTTGAAGTTTTCCCCCTCACATATACTAATGTGCCACAAACAGGAAGTTAATATCACCAACCATTCCCATTTTATTAAGGTGTATCCATATAAATGGCCCACCGTGTGTGTATATATATATATAAATAAAGAGAACAATAAGGGTTGATGGGGGTGGGTGTTGAACCACATGAAAAGCAATTCAATCAACAATAAAAATGTACCAAGTTCAGCAAAAGTTCCAGTTCGCAATAGTAGCTAATAGACATTTCATATAGACAAAATTGATACTTTAATAAACCTTGTGTTGAAGTGGTGAACTGCTACATTATTGGTTACAGACACCCAGCACTAGTAAAAAAAACAAAAAAACAAAAACAAAAAAAAATCGCTTTGGTGTATTAAAAAAAAAAAAAAAAAAAGATGAAAAAGACATCAAACATGAAAACCAAAAGTGTGTAAAATTCACAGCATAATTCAAGAGGAGAGAAGGCAGTCACAGATTTTAGCAGATCTTTCTGTACTAAAAATTGAAGAGGCAAATTGAAGTAGAGTCTTCAAATGGAAACCGTATACACAAAAGGGGAAGAAATAAAATAAATAAAATCAAGCATCTCAAACAGGGGTGACTACCTTCATAAAGTTTCACTTCAGTAAAAAAAGATTATAGGAAGTTATGTTCGGGACACATGACCCTGTATTTAAGAGTTCTTTTAAGTCCCTTTAAATAAAGGCCTCTTAATAATCATTCTTACTTTTTTTTTACTCTATCTGGCATCCCCCTAAACAATTATGGACCATTTAAATATTACTGTCTGTCTCATTCAAAAGTCCAAAAATCTTAAGGCCAATAAGATGCTCAACAGCCCCAAAGAATCTGGATTTCAACTCCCTTCAGTGCATCTCCGACTCAACCGCCACAGACATGAAGCTGCCTCACAGAGAGTGAGGCTCAGTACTGAGACACTCAAAAAGCACAGACTTCTCCCACCCACCATTAAGTGCTTGCTGCTGGAGCCACTTCCGTGTGCCCCCCTTTGAAAAGTTATACAACACGGACGAAACAAAAAATCACTGCAAGTACTGCTTCCCGAATACATTACAGGTTAACACCGCTCTTTTCAGAGGCTTCACTTAAAGAGAAAATAAATTAACAATAAAAAAAAAAGGGAAAGGCTAGTTTTTCCTTTTAAACATGACATTTTTGCATTGCTTTACATACAGCTAGTTGTGTGGCAGCGCTCTGCTCTGAAATGGTCAGAAAAGAAACGAGACAAAATAAAAAAATCAGTACTTTGCAGTGAGTGAACTTGCAGATGATTTTGTTAGTTTCACCGTGGTTGTTTTGCAGTAATATCAATGTGTCTACTAACGGAAAAAGGAAATACATATATACTTGAAATACTCTTCAATTATAGCAGTTCAGTGATATCTCCCCTAAAAAGTGAGCAGCTTTTGTTCTCTATGCACCTTTTCAAAAATAGGAGGAAAAGAAAACATTACCTAGAAAAATCATAATAGTCACACACACAAAACAATTTTCAGATTAGTCACGAACTGGCCATTGAGCTCTGCTGAACACACACTCCGGTCATTGGAGAGTCGTCCCTGTCAATGCCTTGCCTCATGTTCAAATGTCCCTCTGTTTTGAAGTGAGCAGGTCCTGTGTTTGTGGGAACGGGGTAAGTCGGATGTCCAGCGATGCCAGTCTCTTGGCGAGGATTTGAGAAGGCGCCCAAACCCATGTTCATGCTTCCGTTTTGGCTGAAGTCCAGGGTACTGGAAGGAAGCTGGCGAAATTGGTAAGCTTGGTTGCCGTGGTTTCCCGTGGAAGAGGAAGATGTGGAGGAAGAGGAGGCAGAGGAAGACAGGGATGTCATAGACAGATGACCATGCACGACATCCATAGAATCCTGTGTGGAGGCGCTGTTGGTGGGGGAGTTGTAAAGCCGTGGTCGAGGGTGAGCGGTTATGATCTGTCCATGATGATGATGATGGTGGTGGTGATGGTGGTGGTGGGGGTGCTGATGCGGATGCAATGCCTTAGGGTGCTGGGGAGGCACATGAAAGGTGGTCTCCTGGACTGGGTGGGTCTCTACAGTGACAGGGTCTGGTCCAATACCGCCAGTCCATACTACAGGTGGATGGTAAGGCTGTCTTGTCTGTAAAGGTAGAAAGCAAGAATGTGTAAAAAAAAATGGCATAAAACAGCGCATTCAAGGCAATAAGAAAAAGTTTGTTAGTTACAAACACCATTTCCAGAAAAGTTCGGCTATTTTCTTGAAAGTGCAATAAAAACTATTAGTTTTACTGATCAGCATAACTGCATTTTGGAAATTTACGCAAATTTAGAATTTGATGGCTGCAACATACTCAAGAGAAGTTGGGACAGTATTAAAATGAGGTTGAAATAGTTTAAGTACACCAGTTTGGAAGGCTCCACTAACTGGTACCAACTGGTTAATAGCAGATTAGGCATCATGACTGGGTTTAAAAGTAGCAACAAATATTCACTTTGCAAGAATGGGTCATGGCTCACCTCTTTGTGCCATAATTCATGACAAATCTATTAGTTCAAAAGTAAAATTTCTCAAAGCAAAATTGCAGAAAATGTAGGCCTTTCAACCATAGTACAGCGGGTCTTCTTTCTTTAAGCGATTTCCTCCAGATTAAATCAAGTTGTTCTGATTCCGATTCTCTTTGGATGGCTCCCGTTACGGGTTGCCACAGTGGATCCTTCATTTCCATTTCTTCTAGTCCTCTGCATTTTCCTCCTCGACCAACAGTAGCCCAATTTCCACCCGCACCCTGTTGGCTAACAGTACTGGTGGCAGCTGTTTTTAAACGGGGCCTCAACCAATCTTGTATGTAGTTCATCTACAGTATGTAATACCGTGAAAAGATTTGGAGAATTCAGAGACCCACACAAAAAAGGGGAAGTTCAGAAACTAATGTTGAAGATATATGATCTTCAAGAAACAGTCATTAAACTGTAACTATAGCCACATGGACATTATAGTATTTGGATGACATGAGAAAACCTGTCACTTAACACACACTGTTCCTGGATTAAGAAATGCAACTTAAATGTATAGTACACAAGGAGGTGGTCATACAAGTCAAACAACTTTGTACAGAAACGCTGGTGGGTTCTCTGGGCTTGGGGTCCTCTCAGATGGAAAATACCACGTGTTGGTCAGATTATTTAAAGTTTCAGCTTGTTTTCCTGAAAAAAGGCTACTCAGTTCTCAGTTAAAAATGACCAACGAGAATGTTTTCAGCCAACAGTGCAAATGCCAGCGTGTGTGATGGTATAGAGGAGCATCAGTGCCAACAGTATAGTTGAGTTGCATGTATGTGAAGGTACCATAAACTCTGAAACGCATTAAGATTTTAGAAAGACAGTGATGTCTATTCCCAGGACAATGCCAGACCACATTCTGCACAGGCTACAACACTATGACAGTAGACAAGAAGTGTGTGTACTTGTCCAGATCTGTCTCCTGCTGAAAATTTATGGCGCATCATTAAGATGTTAAGCAGCAAGAATGAACAAATCACCTTTTGTTGAGTTAGTTGTAGCCATTACATTTTAAATCTGTATTTACAAAATACAATCAAGTTGTTCTGTAATGCTGCTGAAAATCCTTTTGTCCTTTTTTGGTAATAATTCACTTAGGAAAAAAATGGGGAATTTCTGGAAATGGAGTTTGTTAATATCAATATCCTGTAAAATACTTTTTATAAAGTTTTTTATAAGGTGATTTAGGTGCTCTACATTCTCTTTACCTGAGGGCAGAGGTTGTCACAGTCTATGGTTGGCATTGTTGTGCCAAAGTGCCCCCCACTGTGCCGATGATGGTGAGTTGGATCAGACCTTGCTCTGCCACTGGTGCTTGTTCCAGATGATCCTCCTGAAAAAATAACAAAATGGCTTTCACTCAAAATTTTTCAAAACTTAATAAATGTTCTTTCAAAAAAAGCATTTACATTCTCTGATTACACAAGTCAACGTGTCATTCATCACTGATGATTTTGTGTGGGTTCTGTAGTGATTTTTAGCACGTGGTTTGTTTTTGGTGGAGTTAAAGAATTATTGTAAGATATTTGGTATAATAAGCCTAAGCCACTGGTGCCCAGCTTCCCTGGAATTTACTGTAAGAACCTTCTGGGCGATAAGTCTCCAGCACACAAGCAAGGAGTTTAGAAGCTGCTTGATGAATACCAGAATTTGGGATCATTGAAAATCCACTTTCTGCTCCCATTTAGAGTTCTTTCCGGAACATCTAGGTATGAAGAGTGATGAGCAAGGACAATGTTTTCACTAGAACATTGTCAATAGAGCGTTGCTACCAAGGTATCTGGAATGAGAATATGACGACCGACTACGGCTATATGCTGAACTGCAAAAATCAAAACATCATGTTTGAAGAAACAGGTGTTATTCACACTGAACATATTGAAAAAATGTACTTAATTGGTACTTGTACAGTCTCATGCAAAAGTTTGGGTGCCCCTCGATAAATAACAGATTTGGTAATTGAAAAGACGTTAACACAGTCTCAGTATGGGAAAAAATACACAATATTTTCAGCAAACACTGATGCATAGTTACTTTTTATGCCACAAATTGAACAAAAATAAAAAAAATATGGCGGCACTGTGCAAAGGTTTGGGCACACTACACAATAAGTACTTAGTAACACCTCCTCTGGCAGATTTCACTGCTTGCAAACACTTTTCAGAGCTAAAAGTCTTTCAGTTCTAGTACTTTTCTCCCATTCTTCCTGCAAAAGATTGTAGTTCTGTAATGTTCTTTGGTCGTCTTGCACACACAGCTCTTTTAAGATCTACTGTAATTTCCGGACTATAAGCCGCTACTTTTTGCACAAGCTTTGAACCCTGCGCCTTATAATCCGGTGCGGCTTTTCTGTGGAGTTTTCATGATTTTTGTGACATCGTAAGAGGACTTGTTTTGGTTTGTTCCGCTGTTGTACGGCACTACTTTGCTTGGGGGAAAGGCATGTGATCAGACAGTCACAGGGAAAAGAGTGGTATGTTGGCCACATGTCCGTCCGCCAGGCAAAGTAGTGTCGTACGATTTAGCGCGAAAAGACACGATTAGCAGGAGCGAGACGGGTATTACAGCTTTCATTCACAAACCCTCATTATGGGAAACCAAAGAAATGCGTATGATGCAGCTTTTAAATAATGGCAGTCAATTTGGCTCTAAACGAGAGAAACAGAGCTGCTGCACGTACCTTTGGCATAAAAGAATCAATGGTGAGATGTTGGAATACGTCAGCGTGAAGAACTGGCTCAGTCCAAAAAGACGAAAAAAGCTTTCAGAGGTAATAAAAGCAGACGGCCCAAACTTTATTGAAGACTGGGTGAACACACAGAGCAAACGGGCGAAGTGTTTCAACTGTGCAGGTCCGACTGAAAGCCGTGTTACTGCATCTTAGCCTGAAAGGTAGCGCGATTATATTTTTCTGCTGTGCTATAGGTTATTGTTATACAGGACATTTGTTACTCGTTTAAACAGCACAGTATATGTTTCGTACTTGTAATTACCGGTACTTGTACATATACGTAAAATGTTATGCAAATATGTACCGAGCTCAAAATGTTAATAAAAAGAATGTGTTTCTGTAATTAACATCTGTTGGGTTTACAGATGGTGTGATGGTTGCATGCAGAATTTGCTGGTATTTAGTGGAATCCATTCTTCCCTCCACCCGTGCAATGTTTCCTGTGCCACTGGCAGCAACACAACCTCAAAGCTTGAAAGATTAATCATGCTTAATGATTGGCTAGGTGTTGTTTTAATGAAATGCTGCTCCTTTTTTCTCCAAAAATGCCTTTGCTGATTGTGGCCAAAGAATCTATTTTAACTTCATCAGTCCACAGCACTTGTTTCCAAAATGCATCAGGCTTCTGCAGATGTTCTGTTGCATATTTCTGACATTGGATTTTATGAAGGGGATGCAGGTAAGGTTTTTTTCTGCCGACTTTTCCATGAAGGTCTTGTGGAAAGGTGCACCATTGTGGGCATCAATAACTTTCATTTTCAGTCTTACACAGCTGCTTAGAGGAACCCTTGGTTGCTGAGTGTCCACAAGTGCGTGCACAAGGTTTAAAGAGTCAGTATTTGTAAAGCTTTGAAATTGGCGCCAGCTAATGACAGCTGTTGCCATGAATCAGATCTAATGAGCTGATTAAGGTCTGAAACCTTGCAAAAATAATCAGAGACTTTGGAACTCTTAGGGTGCCCAAACCTTTGCACAGTGCCATAATAATGTTTTTGCAGAATATATTGTGTATTTTTTATGTCCTAGAGAGGCTGTGTGAACATCTTTTCAATTACAAAATCACCAAAATCTGTTATTTATTAAGGAGTGGCCAAACTTTTGCATAAGACATGCAAGTACAATATAAAGTAACATAACTAAAAAGGTTCACATGACTAGAAAAAAACTAAAAACAGATCTGAAATCAGCATGAAGAACTGCTTTAGTGTGGTGACCTGTGGTCATGATTAAAACATTTTTGTCGCCTTGTGTTATATGAGGGACAAATGTGAGGAAACTAGAAATATATTTGATAAAAAAGTACCTGAGCTTGAGGATGTACTAGAAGTGGTCCCTGAGGACTGTGACTGCTCAAGTGCCGGACTTGTGGAAACACTACTGCTTGTATTTGTTCCTTCATCTGCGGTCTTCTTGAAGAAGCTGTGCTGTAGGGCATAGTAGGGTTGGATCCGTGTCTTAGGGTCATAGTCCAGCATTCTGAGCACAAGGTCCTTAAATTTCAAGTAGTCAGCTACTGCATGGCCAGATTCCCCAGCCCTTCGACCCCCTGGTCCACCAGCCTCGACTCCCAGGATGGCATGGAGCTTTCGAGAAGCCGGAGGTTTGTACTGTTCAAAGAGAAACGAACAGTTTAAAAGGTAATGACCTTATACGCATATCAGAGGCCAACAATATACCAGAGGATACATACCCTTTTCCCATCTTTGGTCTTCTTTATACTCCATGTCCCATCTGACAACTTCTCAAAAAACTTTCTGGCTTTTGGTGCTAGATCCATAATATGACTGGGTGGGATGCCAAGAACTTCAACAATTTTGTTCATTTGGTCCACCTGAAAACAGAAAGGAAAGGGATTGAGGGGTGGACCAACACACTAGGATGTCAACCCATGACTGCTGTGCTATGCCAGCCACATCAGGTGCTGCGTTCAAATTAGGCAGTGGAGGCCTAGTGGTTAGGATTTTGTCCCTGAGATCTGAAGGTTGCAGGTTCAAGTCCCAGCCCGGGCACCACTGAGGAACCCTTCAGCAAAGTACCGTCCCCACTTCACTGCTGCCCGGGCGCTGTTGATAGCTGCCCGCTGCTCCACGTGTGCACGTGTGATGGTTAAATGCAGAGCACAAATTTTGTTGTGGTGACTGTGTGCAGTGGTGTGTTCACAATGGCTGGAAATCACTAATTCAATTCAATATATTTGTTTCCTCACCACAGCAGTCACAACCAAATTCAACAAACTTGCTAACTGCTAGTAGCACTCATGTATTTATTAAATTTATTAATATTTAAAAATCAATGTATTATTATTTTCTTCTATTTGATTAGTCATTACCTCATTGGCTCCACTAAACAGGGGCTCTCCCGTATGCATCTCAACTAGTATGCATCCTAGTGACCACATGTCTATGGCCAGATCATACGGCATTCCCAAAAGCACTTCAGGGGATCGATAGAATCGGCTCTGGATGTATTGATAAATCTGAGAAGCAGGCAGGAAAAAATGGCAATTTTAATACAAATTTTGGCTAATTAACACTCAAACACACACAAACTAAAAAAGGTCACATTTCAAATAATGAAAAAGGACAATAATTATGAAAAACAATGAAAAGTGCACTATACCCTTTGTCCCAGCTGGCAAGAGCTCCCAAAGTCCACAATTTTAATGGCGCTTCTTTTGGGGTTACATAGCAGGATGTTCTCTGGCTTGAGGTCACAGTGGATGATGCTAAGCTCAGGGGTGGCAAGAAACAGCAGTGCTGTGCACAACTGTTGGGCAAACTTCCGCGTCAGGTTCAAAGAAACTCCTCTAAAGTTTGTATTTCGTAACAAGTCGTATAAGTTGTATGACAACATTTCAAACACTAAGCAAAGGTGATTCCGGAACATGAAGTGCCGCTTCAGATGAACTAAGATTTGAAGAGAGAGGGACAGAAATAAAAAGACATAAGGGAATTATTGTGCGTTAAACAGGAAAACAAGTAGAAACTGCTTATTTAGCTGAAAACACTTCCAACAATTTAACTAAACAATAACAAGGGAACTCATTCACTCGCTCTAAGATAATATTCATGGATAAAGTTGTACCAAATATATAAAACGGTTTCAAAATAAAAAGAAAGTCAAAGCATTTAGCTTTTTAGGATATATTGTCTATCAGAAGTTCTTCTGATCACTCATCCATACAATAACTCACAACACAGAGCATTACAATATTACATGCCACGCATCACTAACCTCAATGCGCAATATTTAATCATTATTCTATTTATCTTATTGTATTCGTTAAATTCACCTGTAGCTTCACCTTTCCTTTGTATTTTTTTATCATATGATGTATGTTATGTCACTGTCTCTATGAGAAGTCTCTACACAAGCAATTTCCTCAGACACAATAAAGTTTTTCTGATTCTAAATCTGATGTCTGTGTGTTTCATGTAACACAGAGAATTACCACACATTTTGAAGTCCGACACTCTGCTGTGTAGTATACAATAATTAGATTGGATATTTCTAAATCAGCAACTCAGACACAAGACTGAAACATAGTACAGGGTTCAACACATAGTCAGAAATGTTAATTACCTATGTAATACTTCATCTCTGTGTCATGTTTGTTCATGAGTTCAAGAAGCCGCACTTCAATCTGAGCTTGATTCAGAAAAGCCTTCTTGTTTTTGATGATCTTAATCGCTACCCACTCCTGCTCAGCACGGTCATATGCTTTTACAACCTGCAGAAAGCAAATTCAGGCTTCAGTAAACATGTTCATTTACATTACATCATCACTTTGCATTAATGAAATACTGACAACACCTATTACATAATCTTTAAAGTTACAACATAAAAAGTACCAACATTTATCAACATTTGTACTAAAAGATTATTCACTAGACAAGAAAAATGTACAAAATTTAACTCACAATTTCAGAATTATGCCAAAAATAAATGAATGATGGAGTAAATAAAGGAGGAACTGTATCTGACATGAGCAAGCAGCAAAGTTACATGTGAATGTTTCTCACCTGTCCAAATGATCCTTTTCCAATTAGAGAATCGATTTCATAACGGTCCATCCATTTCTCTCCATTCTTTACAATGTAGTCATAGTTGTCGTCATCATATCCATCATTAAAGACTTTCCTCTCTTTCTTATGGCTGGAGTCCTCACCTTGACCTTGTTGATGCCGTCGTTTCTTTTTTGCATAATACACCTACCGACAGAAATAGCACTTAACACCATTAGCTCTAGCTGTATATATCATGACTTACGAAACATTTTTTTAGCAAAACAGTTCTAAACCAATAAAAACATGCATTTCTTTAATTAAATGTTAAAGGAATGACAACATTAAAGAGCAATCTCAAATTTGTAAGTATAGCAATAATGTAATTGGAATCGGTGTGCCTTACAGTAGATGAGCTTACAGCAACTAACTAAAATTAAACAAATACGTAAATAAAACCCTGATACAAAAGAATCTGATTTGTTATACCATTATGATCTAAAAGGTTAAAAAACAAAATGCAAAACTCATGTCTTCAGTTGACTATTAACATGTAGCTGCTGCCTATTCAAAATGTTTTACAAAACGTATGTAATATTTTAACAAAATAGTTTACATAATGGTACAATAAAAAGTGTCGGGCGAGTCTGAAAATTAGCACTCCAGTGCTCCATGGGATGTTAGGGTTAGGGAAATCTTTTTGTAGCCTAAGCCGGCTTTACATTTCTCAATAACTTTATCCCTGACCTGTCTGGTGTGTTCTTTGGACATCATGGTGTTGTTGCTCCCAATATTCTCTTAAACAACCTCTGAGGCCGCCACAGAGCAGCTGCATTTGTACTGACATTAGATTACACACAGGTGCACTCTATTTAGTCATTAGCACTCATCAGGTAATGTCTATGGGCAACTGACTGCACTCAGACCAAAGGGGGGCTGAATAATTACACACACCCCACTTTTCAGTTATTTATTTGTAAAAAATGTTTGGAATCATGTATGATTTTCGTTCCACTTTTCAAGTGTACACCACTTTGTATTGGTCTTTCACATGGAATTCCAATAAAATATAAATTCATGTTTGTGGCTGTAATGTGACAAAATGTGGAAAAGTTCAAGGGGGATGAATACATATATATATGAAAACAAAAGCATCCCCACAAAGCAAATAAGTGCAAGAACACTGAAAAGTATTACACCAGTTTCCTCAATCCAGTCCTCAGGGATCAATGAGACAGTCCACATTTTTTACTTTCAGTTTCTAGTCCTACTGCAGCAATACCCAGACAACGCTCGAACCAAGCACAATGAGGATGACTGTCGGTCTGAAAAGAGTGAACTGGGAAACATAATACTACTAAACGTCCACTGTTTTATAACTAGAAGCGAAGCAGAATTCTTCCACAAAAGTTATAGTGTTATTACTTAAGTACAGTGTCTGTGTGCAATGTACAATTACAAATTATGTTTATAGTTTTTTCACTATATGCTAGCAAATACATGTGGCAGATCTTACCTCATTAATGTGTTTATAGGTCTTGATAAGGTCAATAGAAAGCTTCCTCAAAGGAGCTACAGTTGGGTCACGAAAGCACTGGGGCATGTGCCGCTGTATTTAAAAAGAAAAACAACTTTTCAATTTCAAAACAAATGCAAGAGCAAAAACTGCTTTGTATTTGAACACATGCACGCTCATTACCTGGTTGGCAGTGAGTGCTTGTGTCTGGTCACTGTATGGCAGTACAGTGACAGACTGGTCTGTATTCTGCTGGTGCCCGTCACTGTACTGCTGGTGCGAATGAGGCATCAGAGCAGCCATCTGAAGACCAGCAGCATTGAAGGAAAAAGAGGGTGCAAGCCGGACGGACGAAGGTTTGCATGCTGAGGTCTCTCCTCCTAAGAGAAAGTTAAAATATATTGGGGCTGATGAGAACAATGCAACACTGCACAAAAAAGGATTCATGGTATTTAACAAACTGAAATAATACCACAGGTGAGATTCAGATTTACAGTTGACAGTATTTAAGTATCGAAAAAAATTCAAAATGAAAATGCACATGAAGTATTAGAGAAATAAGAACAGGATGTCAGGAAAAGCAAATATCTGCCCCTTCTCCCCTAAAAATGTCATCTTATTGAATACAGTAAAGTACAGTACAAAATACAGAATAAATGAATGAAAGAACATTCAGCTGTTAATTTCATAATAACCTTAAAAACTGCAACGAGATCAATATTAAAGTGGAAGCCTTTTTTCATGTTTTGCTTTTTTCAGTGTTAATTCTCATAATTATGAGAAGAATGTTCATTTGTCACCATCTCTTACCAGGCAACACAATGCACCACAGTCACACAGTATCCCACCACTATTTCAGAATCCCAGCAACAGCACCTAATTAGCATAGCCTATCACGAAGAAGATACAGTGTGATTTGGCAAGCCCATCAAGGTTCAAGCCAATCACAGAAGAGTATGCAAATAACCTACTTTTGTTGCCAGGGCAGAGCTGTTCCCATTTTCCAATAAGAAACGAGAAATAAACAAGAAATGAAATAGAACTTTGACACATTTAAAGGCAACATGCACCATATTTGCGCCCGACAGCAAAACAGCCACTCAACAGGAGCACATGGTGTTGAGAGAGAATGATTCAGCTTAACAGACTAAGGTTGGGGAAGGAAAGAAGGAAAAATACTTTTTATGTGCAGGGCTGAAAATAAAGAACTTTACTGTTGTTGCTGTAATTAATGTAACAACAGCAACAATAATATTCATAAACTGAAGTCACATATAAACTGATGTTTTGTCTAAATACTTTCAATAATATGAGAAAACAGGATATCCAATCTAACGGCCAAAACTGCTGTATCGAGTGTGCGCAGTGTTCAATATAGGGTCAATGATACTTTTACAGCATTTGGCATACGCTCTTATCCAGGGCAGCATGTATGGGTGCTTTGTAGACTTCAAAGAAAACCTGCCCCTCATACCAGTAAACCTTGGCTAAAGTTAAGAGCTGCTAGTCAAGAAAGGAGAGGAAGTTATTGAGCCTTATTTAAGAGGGGGTCTTCAGTCATCATTTAAAGGCAGCGAGGGAATCTGCAGTTATATGTAAACTGAAAAGAATCTTGATACAAGTTTTCGATGATGGTGGTCTATTCAGGCTGAGCATGATACCATGTTAAATCCTATGATAGGATTTTGCAAATAGAGAAGTAGGGGCTGCATCATTCTTGGCTTTGTAAGATTGTGTCAATGTTTTAAAACTAGCTATGGAAATACAGCGATCTTTCTTTTTCCCTCCTTTTTCTTCCCCAAGATGTACTTCATGATATATCTAGTTATGAACTATACATACTTTGCATAATTGATATTCTTCCAGTAATATGACTTTTGACATTAAGACTCCATCCATTTAACTCTTAAGGGCGTGTTCTTAAATACATTGTTCTCACCTCCTTGTTTTGTGCACTGAAGAAGGCCAAGATGGCCGCAACACGTTTTCCTATATGCTTTTACTAGCTTGCCCTGATGTATTAAAAGTTTCTTTTTAATTTCTTCCTACGCATAATGCATTTGTAGTTTCTCATTTTTAGCCAGTGAAGGGTTTGCATCAGTGGTGTGTGAGAATGTTGGTGAATTGAAGCCATTCTGAAATAGCTGTAGAGGTCTTCTCCAGCCAGGATGGAGCTGCAGTAATCCAGACTTTAGATGACAAGACTGGATGAGTAACTGCGTAGCCTAAGTGGTGAGAAATGAACACATTTTCCATTAAGGAATGGACACTAATCTGAAAATAAAATAATAGATCCTTATCCAAAGTGTTCCCCACTGTGGGAACAATGACCGCATTATTGAAAGTGATAGCAAGGTCGGGTCTTTGTGATGTACCCCTTGGGATGTATAGGTCTGTTTTGCTGGAGCTTATATTGATAAAATATATATTGATAAATTTCTCAAACACGCTGACTATAATTTTATAATATTCAAAGATGTAATTTAATAAGCAACAGCATTCAGAGCAGTGTCTGCAGTAGGGAATTTATAGGGGGAGGATAAGTGGATCAGGTAATGCATGTAGCCATGAGGAGCCGGTCTTGTAAAATCACACTTAAATGGGCTCAGATGCAAATGGGGATCAATGGACTGCAGTAGTCAATCCCAGTTTCCTCAGTGACCTCATTCACAAAGTAGAAACAATTAGACCAGTTAATGTACGCAAGTGTGACAAATATGCAAAAACATAAGAAATCAGTATGTGTGTAAACATATGCAGCAGATTGTACAACAATCATAACTTACACACACACACACACACACACACACACACACACACACACACACACACACACACACACACACACACACTCCTAAAGATCACTTAATTTACAGGGTTTTTACAGTATATACAGTAACAGGCAAACACCTCAATCATACTTCATGCCGCTTCCAGCTCGACTAACCTCTAACTTGACTTCAATAAAAAACGTCAGGCTGTCCAACAGTTATGAACATCAGATTTGATCATTTATAACAGCAATTGCATAATTACTCTGATGTGTGGGTGCTCTATCGTGATCAGCACAGCATATAGGGAAAAATGTAGCAAAACTACTAAAGGGAGAGTATAGCTGGAATTGTGCTTAATGAACTGTCTCCAAACAGTGCCATATTACTTTGTGGCATTTCTACATCCCAAAATATAAAATTTATTAAAGGTGTTACTTTTAAAAAATTATTATTAACATTATTCAATCAATTTTTTTGAATTTGTAGACATGGCTTGTAGAATCAGCAGTTACATTAGAAAGTGGGTGTGCAAAGAGGAGAACAAGAAGAATCATAGCATACAAACATGGTGACAGTGTGGGGGTGACTCTGACTAATTCACCTCTTTACTATAAAAGTACAAAAGGAGAATGTCCAGCACAACTGCAATATATAGCAGTACAAACAAGCAAGTCCATCTCTGAATGACTGGCCACCTGCCCTGAACCAAAGTGAAATGTTTTTCCACAGCAAAGCAGGTACAGCTAAAAAATGTAAATATCGTGAAAAGGTTAAATATTTCTTAACATTAACTTTCAGAAATTGAAATATGCAGTGGGTACAGAAAAGTGTTCAGACCCAATTAAATGTATCACTCATTGTAATATTGCAGCCAATTGCTAAAATCATTCAAGTAAATTTTTCCCTTATTAATGTAAACACAGCACAGAAAAACAGAATTGTTGACATTTTTGCAGATTTATTAAAAAAAAAAAAAAAAACTTAAAAAAAATTTTTTTTTAGTATTCAGACCCTGTGCTGTGACACTCATATTTATCTTTCTTTATCATTCTTGAGACGGTTCTACACCTTCATTTAAGTACGTGTTTTGATTAGACTGGTTGGACTGATTGGAAAGCCACACACATGTTTATATAAGACCTTACAGCTCATAGTGCTGTCAGAGCAAATGAGAATCATTAAGGTCAAAGGAACTGCCTGAAGAGCTCAGAGACAGAATTGTGGCACAGATCTGGCCAAGGTTACAAAAACATTTCTG
>JBBIGC010000001.1:18766584-18777431 GCA_037576955.1 Lepidarchus adonis
AAATAAAAACAAGCATTTTATATTATATATAAACATGTAGTGTTGCCATGCTTACTCTGAACTGTCACTTGAACAGAGTGCTCAAATATGTCTATTCCCACAACCACCATACAGGTGAAAATCTTCTGGTCAGACAGTTTTGCTTGTGCAATTCGTAGACTGAGGTCATCTGTAATGCTGACTCTGCCCAGGTAATCCGCAGATTGGATTGTAACATTCAGACCTTTTTTCACCAGCAGGTCACCAGTGTCGCCATCTTCTTTGTTCTGTAGGAAAGAAATAACTTTTTTTCAGGCTAAATACATCTGCACATTTAAATAATAAAAATAAAAATATTTTCTAATTCTAACCTTCCTCTTTACAAGTGATTATCTACTTCTTTTCGAAATATGAATTGACAACTTACAAATTTCCATTTAGTTATGAAGATGTCCTCGACCTTGGCGCCTCCTTTGTAGCAAGGCACCTCAATGGTCTCTCCATACTGGCCCACTACGGTATTTCCACTCACTGGCATAAATAAACAACAAAGACTCATTAGGAACAATGAGAAAGTATAGCGCTGAATAAACATTAGAAGGCATAGAAGCAACTGTGCTACTGTACACATAGTCATACAGGTTTTATACAAAAAATATGTTTGTAGAAATATACATTTATTCACTAGCAGACAGAATTTGTCCCCAAAAATTTGGATGCAGCTTGAATAATGCTAAATGCTCTTGTTTGGTTGTCATGCAAAGCAGGGCACTTTGCATATTCAAATGAAGCTAAATGCAATAATGGGTTTTAAAATAAACATCAGATTTTTCTGCATAAAACGTCACAAATATGTGTCTACACACACTTATTACGGTGCTATAAAGATAATTAAATGATCAAATGTCTAAATATTGATCTGGCTTTACATTCACAGAGGAAATCAGGCATATTTCTTTCTTTTCCACTCTCAATACCATGACCATAAGATGAAATAAACCGTATGCTATAACTGAATTTGACTTTTGTAGAATGAAATGCCCACAAAGATAAAAAGCAAATGACTTTCAAACACCACAGGACAAGAGTAAATGTTGGCAGAACAATATTCAAAGACTCTTCAGTGGCTGAGCACTTTAGTGGTTCAGAAAGTAAAGATCAAAAGATTAAAATTCCAATGTATGACAAGACACCTGCCATGTTGAATTTTTTTTTAATGTTTGTCTTATTTGACTAGTGACAGGTATGACTTTTCAGCTTATTCCTGTGAAATATGAACAAATAATGTTAAGAATTAATATGAAATGTGCTTATTTATATATTATCATACACTTCAACCTGATAAAGAGTGGATATTTGTGTGACCACATTGTTTCTTGAAATACACATAAATTATATAAAATATGTGATGGTGTAATTTGTATAGTAATCGAAAACAAGTTATTTTTTCATGCTATTATTATACAAATGCAATTGGCAACACATTTCATTTAATTCCTTTATTGAGTAAATTTCCCCCTAACACTAGTTATAATGTAATATAATATAAAATTATATTGGTTTGTACTGAAAGTGTCTGCAGCCAAATTCACTGTCCTGTTAACAGACATTCCCTCCTAAATATCTAAGCACCTGTACAGACTTGTTGTAGGACAGGTTGTACATCCTGTGTATGCTTTTTTTTTTTTCAAGGGAGCATGTGACAAAAGCAGCTTATGACAGCCGTTGATATTCCCTTGGGTGATTTATCAGTTTAGCCTGTATTTTATTCACTTGTAAATTAGAATTTCTAATTATATTAACGATATTAATTTCAGCTCAATAAATTAAAGATGGTTCAATTAGAAAATGTCAAATTTATCAGTTTAGAACCTAAATAACCATGTATTATGAATCATATATAAGTACATCTAAAGTTATTGTCTTCACAGAATGGATTTTGATATGATAAACATATTTCCTTTTTAATCTGATCAAATCTTTTAGTGTTGAATGTGGCCGTGGTTTGTTTGGATAGGTGCACAGTGACTGTAAAATGGGAACCTGTCCGAAGAGAATTGCTAGGCAACAGCTGTCCATTATCTACATGCATTTATAATAGTCTTTCTGTTCCCTGGATGCCACAGGCAGCAATGGCCTAAAAGACCTCCTCTCCATCTAATCCCACTCAGCAAACAAAACACTTCATAACACCTACAGAAGAGAGAGAATGAACACCAGATGAACACAGACAGTGACAGGGAAATGAAATGATTCGTCTACTGCGCAGTAAATGAAGTAAACAAATATATAATATGTTCTTCCCCTTGTGCCTCGTTTGAAAAGAAATGCTTTCTATCTATCACTCATTTATTCACCATTTTCATTCACTCACAGTGCTTTACTACTGTTTACTGATTATGCATCTGTATATCAAGCGACACATTAAATAATTTCATAATAATAATAATATAATTATAATGCACTTTACATTTGAAACAATGTAAAAAAACAAAGTGCTACAGAGTAAATAGGAAAAAAAATCAACATTACAAACTAATAAAACACATAATTTCAGTCTTCCAGATTATTATATTTAGTAATATTTTATTTTATTTTTTAAATAATCTCCTCTTGGCTTAGTTTGCAATTTAACCAAATTATGCTGTATTGAACTGCTTTTGTGATTTATCCCCATGATAAATGATATCATAAAGATGGCATTTTTAATTTTGAGCAATTAAATATTTAAAAAACAATTAGCTATTTGGATATTGATTAATAAATCCGGTCTACTATTAGACAATCATGTTTTAGTAATAGAAACTGCTCGGCTGCGATAGTCCATTTTCTAGAGTAAGGAACTGCTTTCAGAAGGTGCACAGTGAGGGAGTGTGTCTGGGTCAGACTCATTACAAAGTGCCGTCATTTTCAACAACTGACACGCGGCCCAGGAATTGATTTTGAGCCCACATTACTTAACCCAAATGTATTCCTCTATTCAGTTCAGCAAGCTCGTCCCATTAAAGCTTCTCAAAAAGCCATAAATGAAGTCAGTGAGCATCCATGACAGGCCAGCGCTTCAAAAACACAAGTCGCTGGGCAGGTTGAGGGTTAAGTGCACTCCCGAATCACATCCATTAAGTCCTAAATTATGTATTTGATAGGAGGGGGCCATGGGGGCCTGAAGGATGTCTGAAATGACAGACCCATCATGGCAAAGTCCAACTCTAAAGATCCTACAACAGCTCCCATTAATGAGGAGCCATGAAAGCAAATACAGAGAACCATTAACAAAATACAGCCAAGAAGCTTTCGCTGGTATCCATTAACTTGTAATGCGATTTACAATTTACAGGTTTTGACTGTATATTCTGACTGTCTGTCTGTCCGTCCGTCCGTCCGTCCGTCCGTCCGTCCGTCCGTCCATCCATCCATCCATCCATCCATCCATCCATCCATCCATCCATCCATCCATCCATCTATCCATCTATCTATCTATCTATCTATCTATCTGTGTGTGTGTATGTGTATGTGTATGTGTAGTGGTTCAAGGAAGGAATGCTAACACAAATCATCCATTCCACCTTAAACAGTACATTTATCCAAGGTGTCAGAGCGTAACAGCTGTATCGTTTAAGGTGGAATGGAAGAATCGAAAAAGAGGCAGACAAAGAGGAAAGTCTTTCTCCTAGTTAGTCAACAGTTACCCAGCAACCCAAGAGCACTTGTTACTAGTACCAGTATCCTCTTGTGTTATCCATCAAGTTTGCTAACAACACTTCAAAAATCTTAACAAAATCAGCGGCTTAATGGCTTATGATCAAATCAAGCTGACACCTAGTCAACAGCAAACCAGCCAACAATACAAGACACAGCAAACCTCACTAGCATAGCTACATACTGCGTTAGATCTGTAGAACTGAGATTCCCAACTGATATGTAATTATGCATTTATCACACCCTGGAAGTGCTTATGTTAAACTGGATTGTCATGTTAAAGTGCTTCAATTATTCATTTAAACTGACAGAAATAAACACAAGTTAGACTTTTTAATCTAGAAAGATTTAGTTCATGTTTCTACATTTTAAAAGGTTTTTTTTTTTATTGGCACTGCTATCAGTGTTGGCAGATAAGTAGATAAAATATACCAGCTATCAGGGGACATTTGGGAAATGCATGCATCCAAATAATATAGGGCTAGGCACATTATGCACATTGGCAATAAAAGAGATTTTTTTCCCCCAAATTACAAGTCAATGTACTGTGTACAATGTAGCAAATGTATTATGTTTTTTTTTATATTATTTTACAGTAAAACTGTTGTGTAAAATGTCTTTAATCTCCTGAGGCATAGGTGGTTCATACTAAGCTGTCTATTCTCAGTTATTTACATAAGTTTTCAAAGAGGTTTGAGCGAGAGAGATGTTTAAATAGTTTCTGTTCACTTCAGAATATGAGCATTTGCATGTCACTAAATGTTTTGTTTCTTTTATTTCTGGACATGCAGTAGCAGACACATTGAGCAGGTGTTAACATAAAAGCCACAGTGGCCTAGTTTACGATATTGTAAATGAATAACTTTTTAACAGCTGACCTTTTGCCCCACATACAGAAAATGCAACCAAGAAACACTTATTTCAAACTCTACATAGAAGCTAGAGGACAAGAGAAAAGGTAGAACAGCGACACTCTGTCAGGTGCGCGGGCCGTACAGCTGGAACAGGTGTGCATGCAACAAACCGCAGTGACAACCTGTGCTGGCTTGCAGGCTCAAAGCAAGGACACATCAAAGTTGCTCTAAATGAAAGCTCGCCCCACCTGCACCTTATTCCCCCCCTTCCTGACCAACTTTAAAGAATACATGTTGCAGATTTACAGGGCTGCCTACCAAAGCCATAGTCCATACAACAGATCAGTGTTGATCCTCCATTGAAACCACAACATGGAAATCACCAGAGGCAGCAGGTCCAGACAGCAGACACATTCACAGCACGTAAAGCTACAGAGCAAAGACTACAGAGAGCCAGGTACAAGTCATGCGTTCATTGTTCTTATTTTCCAAAGAGATTAGATTTACATTCTGCATTTTCCTCCAAGAAAAGACAAAAGACTAAATGTAAAACAACTTTACACAGTAGTAAAACCTTTCATCTTTCAAAAAAATCCTTATTTGGACAGATTTTTGGTATTCCTTTGAAAAGAAGAGTATAATTCATGTGGAATTGCACCTTTTTGTTATTATCATTAATAACTGCAACATATAGGGACCATGGCCAACAGTGCTGCGGAGAGAGAGAGAGAGCTACACTTCCACAGAAACTCAATTACGACACCTGTCCTTCGCCATTACTGTGAGCTGAGCTTTACCGACATTGCTTCAACATTTGCCTGTTAAAATGAAACGACCTTTTTCATGAAACCAGTTGAACAGGATTTATATAACTGTGAGAACTGAAATGCTGTCTCTAAAGCAGGACGGGAAAGCATTTTCTGTTGCATTTACTTTTGATTTCTTTCTGGGTCTGAGAGCAGTACATGAAAATATATATTTGCAAACTCTTGACAAAAAAGCCACATTCTCTGGTTTGACTACACTTCTGCTCTGATAAGAAAATCATAGGATGGGAGAAGACTAAAGATCTATTTGCACAAAAAAGATCATCTTAATAGAGTGAATTTGCAGCAACACCAGTCTAGTCCCATCACCCTCACTCCACACAAATGCACTGACAGACTGCAGACGCTCAAGTGAAGTCAATTTTATTTATACAGCACTTTTTATAAACGACGTTGTCACAAAGCAGATTTACAGAGTTTATAGGATCCGGGTTCGAGCCCCAATGAGCTAAAGCGACAGAGGCAAGAAAACCTCCCTAATTATAGGAAGAACCCTTGAGAGGAACCAAGGCTCAGAAGGGGAACACATCCTCCTCTGCTCGACACCACAGAGCGATAAAAAGAGAAGGAAACTATGAATAAATAAAATCAGGAGTTCAATGTTACCGACACTAAGTTACGCCTCATGTTCAAATTTGACTATGAGCAGGAATCAGCCATTACTGCTGACTGCTGTTCTCAGCCTTGTGAGAAGCTTTTAAACAGAAAGTACATTGTTAATAGTTACTCTTATGCGTTTGTAATGAAGAGGTAAGTTTCTGTATAATATACAAGTCTAATGTTCTGTATAATATTCTCTCTGTAGCTGATATATAGGCCCATTAAACAATTTTGTATTAAATGTAAAACTGCAGTGCATGAGTAATTCTAACAAACAGTCAGCTGTGGCAAATTAACAACTAGAACACAATGTCAGTTTAGAATGATAAATGATGTTGGACATTAAGTAATAACGCCATTGATTTATAGATCAAGTTTGCAATGGCAGCTATGGCTAAAGCTAAGTTAAGTTTCATTTTTCTATCATGCTGGGAACAGAATCTTCAACATGCAAGAAATCTCATCATTTACTCTCAGTCTGCTTCATTTTCTAAATCCTGACGCACCCTCTGTATAAGACATGTGCAGTGCAGCTTCTGTCTGACATCAGTTGGCATATTTTAAGCTTTGGTGAGAATAAATCTATTTGCTGCCATCATTGAATGCAAAAAGCATTTATAAAACTCACTGACAATTAACCAAAGTGAGAAATTTAACGAACAAAGCCAAAATACTGTACATTAACACTGAATTTAATTGTACCTCAAAGAATATCTCTCTCAGAAAGTCTGCACAGCTGTTTGAGCTGCAGTCATTCATATGAGATGAGTGGGGGTTTAAATAAAAGACGCAGAGCAGATAACGCCCTCTCAGCAGGGAGTGTATACGGTTGTGTTTAATTACAACAGAAGAAGACTCCCTAGGAGATGTTACAATCATACATGCGTCGGTTGAGAAAAACCCGCCTGACAATGTAGCCTGCAGGGGTCTGTGGAAGTTCTTGGGGCTAGTGCATAACAAAAAAGGGAGGAACAACTTTCGTCATTGTCCAGCCTTGGGCTGGGACTCCAGGAGCACTGGAAATTTCAAAAAAGCCGAAAGCACCTTCATGCATTTCAATGGGAGGCATTCCTGCATGACAAGAGTGCTGCTGCTAAGAACACTGCGCTGTCCCTCTCGCCTTGTCGTAAAGCAATGTGTCTCCTCCCTTTTTAACACAAGACAATTGTTCTCTTGTTTTGCCTGATAACAGATAAAGTGCTTCTTATGAATAGCGGTGCTGATGGAAAGAACACTGAGATAGTGCAGGTGGTGGTGGGGGGTGGAGACTCGGAGGGAAATAGAAAATAATATTCTTCAGTTTGCTGCCACAGAGGAAAACATGTTTTTTTTAATCTTACCCTTTTATCCCTTGGGACTGGTATTCAAAATTGATTAACTGATGCAGTTACTCCTCATTATTCATTTAAAAATCCTTCATTTGAAAAAGTCTAGCTTATTACAAAAGCAACACTGTTACAAACACATTGAATACAGCCTCTCATTAGTAAATATCCTTCAGTATCAAGATTTTCATATTAAATCTGATTAAATGGTAAGACAAACTCAAAGTGGGTGAACTGGACTAGGCAGAAGACCAGTGTTTAACTCACTGTGACACAATAAAGGAAAACATGGCGTTGAGCGAGAAACGTGGATCCCAGCACAATCCTTTCATAGTCAAAAATGACAGAGAGAACTGAATTCAAGCTACACTGTGAGTTCACACAAAAAATACAATCTGGACACAATCTTACGGCAACTCTGAAGTGATCAGTCGACAAATGGAATTGGCACAGTTGAGCATTTCTGAAAAGACCTGATATCTACTAAACATTCCATAATATGTACAAACAAGACACCGTTTGCAGAAGGATTCACATCAGAAGAATCCCACTGGCTGAACGAGTACTACCAGGTGTGACTCTACCAGGGGTTTGTGTCCCGAGGGGTTGGGGGAGGGGAGCTGGTGATGGTGACTGTGCACTAAGAACAAAAAACAGATGTCTTCCTCAAGCCTGTTTGCTGTAGCCCCTTCTCCGGCCTCTGAATCCTATCTGGTTTGGCAGGAGTCACACTTTTGGAGATATGCTACCATCCACTCCCTATTTGACACCAAAAGTATTAGATAAATGACTACAACACATGATCAAGTAACGTTGGTAGAACATATGCAACTCCAACATTAATTTGCGGTTATTATAAGTCCAAACCCTCTGAACCAGAAGACTAGGAGCTGCAGACAAAGGGCAACAAAGTCACATGCCATATCATTGCAGGACAGCCTGTCAATCATTCAGCATGGGATACTCTTTTGAACAGACTAGGGAGCCACAATAGGAACAAAATAAAACCGATACATATTGTAATAATATTAAAAATGCAAGGGTGGAATAATTTTGGGGCAGGGTGAAAAGGGTGTGCAAAATATTTCACATTTTGTTGGGTTGCATGAAATTTGTGATTGAAGTGTTTTTTCTCACTGAACGGTGTAATTGACTGCAGGACTTGCAACCTCCTATTATAATAGTATTTATATCAGGACAATGAGTAACAAATGATTTATAATGAAGCTCTAATACAGAGATTCCACATATTTTGACCAAATGGGTCTTCACTGCATTCCTGTAACCAAATGGCTGTGCTGTGTAAAACTGCTTGTTCTTACACGAACTAGATAATGTGGGACGGATATAATACTGATCATCATCATGTTGGATTCAATCATCAGAATATTTTTAGTTTTAATCCGATGAAGACTACGTTCACATTCAAAACTTAGGAGGGAAACCAACACCTCTCTTCTCCTCACACCTAATCACCCCCCAGCGCGCGGACACACACACACACACACACACACACACACACATATATTTATTAATAGACTTATCTTATAACGTCTGATACAAAACTACGGCCACGTCCTCTTTAGCAAACAACGGGTAGAAAATTCAGGTGAAACTTGCACTTCATACAAACACGAGTACTACAGCATTGAGACAGTTTCTGCTAACCTTATCTGTAGACCGTTAAACCAAATATGAATATGACTTTTTCCACACAACTAAAATGCTCTTTTAACTAGCCACTTTAGCTAGCAGCTCCATCTGAACCGACTAGAAGTAGTCAAACTGACAGTTAACGAGACTCTACTAACCACAACTAACTATTTATTCACAAATTAAAGGTATATTTTACACTATGCTGTGTGTAGAAATGAAAGAAATGTTCCAGCAGCTACTAACAGCCTCTGATAGAAAGCGTTAGCATGTGCTCATTCATTTACATGACGTTACCTTGCTCCACCAGAGACAGAATGAGTATCACACTCGCAGAAAACACGGTGAAACGCATCCTCTCTGAGAAAAAAGTTACTAAAAAAACAACCTCGGAAGTGAAAAATCCCCTTTTCTTGAAGCAACAGTTTCGTTGAAGGACTAACGGCCACGAACGTCGCGTGCGTCAGCGAATTCAAACTTCAGCAGCCGTTGAGCACGCGCGCGAGACCTCTGCAGTAGTGATGAGTGCGGTGCCCGAGCGCACCTCAGCACGCGCGCGCACGCCTATAGGCTGGGAAGCTCCGCCCACGCCCCGCCCCGCCCCACCTTAGCTCATTGACTTCCTCATCTTCCCTATTTCGACCAGTTGTTTCGATGTTTGTCATATGTGCCATTAAGATAATGCACAGAAGACAATGTATTTTCCAGGTGCAGAAATATCTGCAGTAGTTGCTCATAATGTTTAACCACAGATAGTTGCCCAACAGCACTGGTATATTTTGATGACGACAATTCCTTTGGAATTTAATATTTTGTGACATAATTTACATTTAAAGTATTTAAATTAATACGTTTAGACACGTCCACAGCATGAAGAGAATTCAGAAACAGATTTTGGGAGTGAATACTGTTTACAAAACTTTTAACATGATACATTAGGCTGTTTATGCTTAAAAATCATTTGCCTGTAATATAAATAAATAAATGAACGAATGAGCCTTGGGCACCCAGGACTGTACAACCAGTTTATCTTCCTTGTAACACTTTTTGTAGGTACAAACCATTGCATTTCCATATTGGAAACAAGATCTGCTGTGTTGTACATTCTGGTCTTCATAACAATATGCTTCATGTCAAAGTTACTCAAATTTTTACACTTAACAAGAGAACATTATTCAAACGTTATTCACTTCATCTGCCAGTAGTTGTAATGTTGTGGCTGATTGGCGTAATAATAGAAATGACAAATATATTGTGAAGTTCACTGCCACAGTGTAACCAGGGACTTTATATCAGAACCCAAATCCCCAGAGAACCTTGTAATACTACAGTGTAACTACAGTATTACTCCACCCAACACAACTACTACACTCCAGAGATGTCTATAGCATTACCCAAGAGCGATTCTATACAGATCACTATGACAACTGTATATATATATTTGATGAACACTACTACCTGGAGTATTGTTTTGGCCTAAACCTGCTTTTTACAGCAGAGTTATGCAATTCTGAGTGGCAGCTAGAGTCTAATCTTGTTCTAGACTGAAGTCTTTGTTTCAGATGTAACCCAACTCCTCTTTCCGTGTGATTTCCATGACTTCGCACACCAGTCATTTCTGAACAAGAAACACAGAATCAAGAAGAGACTTCAACAACTTGCAAATACTAAGGAGATAATACCTGACTAAGCACCAGCAAATCCACACCAACAATGTTTTGGCAATGAATTGTTATATCATACTACTTGCAATATAATATACTTGCAACAACATAATTAAATATGTTACTTGCGTCGTACCTTATCATAGGCAAAGCAGCACTTAAAGAGCCAATGCTGAAACATTTAATGACAGCGAAGAACGTCCTGGACTCTTTAGCACTCGTATATATGAATAAACCATGTTAATT
>JBBIGC010000001.1:18801762-18814028 GCA_037576955.1 Lepidarchus adonis
TTGTAAATTGGTCCATATTTCTTTCTTTTTTATTCTCTTATACATTAATAAGGATACAGTGTTATGCAGAGGTGAACTTATAACAATTTAATAGACAAATGATACTATTTACAGTTGCGCGGGGGGCGCGAGATGTTTTCTTCTTCCTGGGGGTGGGGGGGTCATGACAGAAAATAATTGAGAAGCACTGCTGTAGTGGAATAAAGTGATGTAGAAGTGGTACACTGTTGTAACACTGCTGTGCTTTTTAAAACTCTAACAGCAGGTGGGAATAGACCGTGGGGACATCCCAGACCTCTCCCAGGTATCGTCCTGACATCCAATGACTATGGAGATTTTTATAGATTTTGCATTTCACCTCTACTAAATGTTTTGCTTACCTTCTGCAGTCTTATTAACGCACTTTAGTATTCTCCAAATCTTTGCTACTACCTTTCTTCTCACTATGAAATGTCTGACAGTTTGCTAAATGCATGGGGGTCATAAAAATGCATGTGACCAAAAGAATTTCTCACCTCCCTTTTCTTACTTTTTCACGTTCTACAGCAAATAAAGGTGTTCTGGGTACAGATAGGTAATTGGAAGATACTGTTTGTGTAACATTTGATCTTTAAATTACATAGAGAAACAGTTGTAGCAGAATCAGGTCAAAATCTGGTCAAAAATATGGAATTCTTGTTTTGGCAGAAAAAATAACACTACAGCTGGATATATGTAGCGTAATTAATATGTAGATGCTTCTTGAAGTGCATTAACTGGATCTCTGATCAGTACCACCTTTATATTCTGTATCTATCCTTATCTTTCCACTTCCTGTCCACCTTCAGTTTACAGTGTGTGTAAGTACTTCTTTACTCACTTTTTCTGCACTTTGCTGGAATTCTTGTCTATGTGATGTTTGTCAATCTACAGCCATTTTATAGTCAGTTTTATGATTCATGTGTACATGGCTGAACTGCTTGCTTTGTAGGCTCCCAGCAGCCTCCTGGATGCTTTAGAGCAGCATCTGGCCTCTTTAGAGGGCAAGAAGGTGAAAGACTCTACTGCAGCCAGCAGGTAAGCTCTGCCCTTATTCACATTTATTTTCTGTTTTACTTGAAGCTTTGTGCCATTTGACCAATTCTAGCCAGAAGTTTGAAGAGTTGGCCAACTCTACGGTGGCTGAGAAGGGCAAAACAAATTTACATTTCAAAAACAAATGTACATTACAATTACAAATTTACATTACAAAAACAAATTTACAAGATGTAAAACAAATTTACAAATCCGGAAACAAATTTACATTACAATTACAAATTTACATTACAAAAACAAATGAACAAATTCGGAAACAAATTTACAAAAAACAAAACAAATTTACAAGAAGCAAAACACTTTTACAAGTGGCAAATCTAACGGAAAGGGTAGGTCCTTCAACAGGAAGTGCTGCTCGATGGCTTTCTGTGTCACTCAAAGTTTTTGGTGGCGCGAAAGAGTGCGGAGTTTGTGGCGAAACTACGTTATTAAGTTTATTTATGCCACTTATGCACATTTATTTTCTGTTTTACTTGAAGCTTTGTGCCATTTGACCTCTTCTAGCAAAAGTTTGAATAGTTAGCCAACTCTGACTTTTCAAGAATTATGATAGAGTTGCGCAAAATATTGGAAGGTAATGTGTAAATTGGTTGATGAAAAAATACTGTTATTACGATCAACTGACGTTGAAGCTTTGCATCTTATTTTAGCTTGCACAGTGATAGGAATTAACATTCTGCTAAATTCCACAACCGTCTAAACAGACCACTCTATAACACTCTATAAAATCTACTTACATGAAATGTAACAAACAGTTGCACAGAATTTTGTCACAAACATTACAAAATATATAATTATTATTATTAATAAATTATTATTAAAATGTATTTTGTTATACACTGACCTTTACAGTGAATGATCCAAAAAGCACTCAGCATTTGAAACCATTCTGATTTAAAGGTTAATGTAATGTAACCTACAGTGGTGCTTAAAAGTTTTTTTTTTGCTATATATTGCCATAAATATGACCCAGAACTTTATCAGATTTTAACACAAATCCTTAAAGTAAAAAAGAGAACACAATGAAAATATACAAATACATAATATATATAAATACACAAAAATATATATTTGATAATTTATCCATTGAAGAAAATAAGGCAAAAGTATGTAAACCCTTACTTTCAGTATTTTTTTTAATGGTCCCTTTTGTGCAGCAATACCTGCCACTCAGCATTAACTCATGATCATTCCTACACAACAGCATGGAGAATTTTCAGTCCACTCTTCCTAGCAGCTTCACTCTGATGTTCATGTTCATGTTGACCGGTCCTTCTACAACATTTTAGATGTGTGGCTTTGCTTTTCAAAAACATTAATTTTAATTTTCTATAACCATTCTTTCATGGTTTCTGCATTTCTACATATGACCCTAAATCATCATCTGATTTGCACATACTTTTGATCCAGTGTTATATGTTTGTGCTTAGGGTGCGCTTGTGTACTGGACGGCTGTATTGCACTTTCTTATTTAAACCAAAAAGCTCTATTTGTCATATCCATCTACATTTTCCAATATCTTTCTGGCTTGTCCTTGTGATCTTCAGCAATCTATAGATGGGTAGATATGTTCTTTTTAAAGAACAGTGGCTTCCTACTTTCTACAACCATGCCATGCATATCATTAATATTGGCTTATTTTGGATTAAAAAACATTAACATTAACTAAAAGAAAAAAGTCATTTAGTTGCTTAGAAGTTACTCTGGGTCACTTTGTGATTGTGGACAGTTTTGCTCTTGGAGTTTTTTCTTTTGTTGGTCAAATTCTCCTGGAGAGGGTAACAATGCCCTTGAATTACTTTTATTTGTATTATGTTTTGTCTGATTTTGGATTGGTGGAGTCCAAACAAAATGAGCATCAATAATTACCTTTTCAGAGGTGCTTAGAAAATATTTTTTTTTCATGATACAATTCCACATGTGTTTTGAAGATTAGGCTTTGATAAATCCTGTCTTTGTTTAAAAAATCACACACTCATGATTAATTGTCATCCCATTAATTAAAACACCTGTAATTAACCACTAATTAAATGCTTATCCTAGAGTTTCACATACTTTTGTCGAATACAAACATGTAATACTGGATCATAAGTATGTGAAAATCAGATGATGATTTAGGGTCATATGTAGAAATGCAGAAACGTCTAAAGTGCAAACAAATTTTCACAATTCAAAACTTTCAAGCACCACTGTACTTGTAGGATTTCAATGATCTTAGCAGCAGTAATGTTATTGTAGGCACAGTATATTAATATTGAAAATCGTTCTAAAGCATTTTTACAGTTAAGCAGCTTTACTTGCAAAGACACATTCGTGTCCAAAAGTATATTTTGGTTCAATAGATTAATAGAAGTCTTGTATAGAAATGTTCTAGATAGATGTACAGATGTCTAGTATGTTTTATATTTTATACAAAGAAGTTAAATCTATTAGTGTACAGTCTTTGTGTTGGCTGTGGACAAGGTTTTAGCTTTAACTTGACTGTATTTTCCCAACAATAGGCTTATACATTGATTTTGCAAACCTGGTATTGGGTGCGGCTTGCTTAAATGGGGCGGCCTATCTAAAAACATGAAAACACATTCACTAAAAGTATAATTCTGTACAAAAAGACAACATCCGTTAAATTGATTCGTTAAATTGGAATGTACTGTTTACTGCAGCGACGAACAGATCAAAAAGCAAAGATAGATCAGTTACAATGTTCTCACACTTAATTGACTTAAACTTTTTCAGCCCTTTGTAACATTGCATAACATCCTAGTATATAATACAAGCTGGAAAAAGATCCATTTAACCGAAATAAAATGAACAAACGTAATTGCTGGCTAAGAAAATGAGTTTTAAATTTTTATTTGAACGACTAGAGGCTTGGGGGAACATCAGTACAGCGACGTCAATCATCGTTCTACATGTAAATTCTTCAGTATAAAACAAGCGACACTGAGATGCTAAAATTATTAGGCTTACATTTCTTCAAATCCTTCAAAATCAGATCTATAAACATTGTCGTTGAATAGCTGATGACTGACGCACTTTCGTCATCGGTATCACTGATGCAGTCGTTGTTTGTGCTGCTGGGAGGCTTGTAGCGGGAAGGAGGACTCCGGCTTTGTGAAAACCGTTCTGTGTTCTTTCTGGTTTCACGTTGTTTCATGCCAAAATAAACTATTCGCACACCTGACTATGTCACATGTCGCTGCTGACCAGACTGGGTGAATGTATTCTCACCATCCACCATCCATTTTCCCAGTCGATCCTCACAAGGCACTTAAATGCACGATTGACAGCAATATCAAGTATTTTTCATCAACTTCAAAGTGGCGCTCAGCTGTAAAAATTGCCATTTTTTCGTGAAAACAATGACCTGTAGCTTCAATTCTGCTGGGTAGGACTTGCGTTGCAGGATGATAAATGCGAAGTTCAACATTACCACTTTATGGTAATTGACAAGGTCAACTACGGTATAATGTCACTACCAGCATAGAATTGCAAAGGCTTCCAGGGTTGTGTCAAGTTAGATGCTTCTACTTCAGATCAGTAAATTCAGTGACACTGTGGCTAATAACATGGGGCAGTTTTAAAACATAAATGAGCATTTTCTGCAGCTTATAATTTGGGGCGGCCTATCATTGGAGAAATACGTCATGTCAAGTAATGTGAAATTAAATAAGGTGAAATATTACATGTAATTATTTTTTCCTAAACATTAAGTTATTATATATTTATCAGCCACAGTAAGTTTTAATTACTGGTTCTTGCATCTGTCCCAGAAATTCCATTTCAGTGCATCTCTCTGAATACTATTTAGCTTCTTTATTCATTTATCAGTTCTTGCATAAATTCCATTAGTCAAATATGCACTCATGTTATTTTAAAGTTTTTCTTTAATAATCCTATTACTTTTGGTTATGGAGTATAATTATTGTTTTTCCAGGGCAAGCACGCTCTCCAATGCTGTGTCGTCTCTGGCCAACACCGGTATGTCTTTCACTAAAGTGGACGAGAGGGAAAAACAAGCGGCACTAGAGGAAGAGCAGGCACGACTGAAGGCATTGAAGGTAACAACTCGAAACTGTTGTACTGGCTGAACTGGGAGTGTTAAAGATTATGAAACCTGCTGAAAGCATGTTGTTCTACAATGGGTATAGAGGTGCTGGAAAGTCTCTAAACTTGAATTTTCAAGAATTTCCTTTTTTCTGACAAAAATATGAATCTAAGCTAAATATGTAATCTTATAGGATAGGCAGTTAATCTGAATGTGTCCTTAGAGTCAGGAGTTTTTTCAGAATCTATGGCATAAGGTGTAAATGAGTGTCCTTTCTTATTTAAAAAAATGGAAGAAAAAAAGGGATCAATCCAAGTCTACTCTCTACTTTGTGGAAGTGAGAACGTCTCACCAGGCTGGGATAGAAATGGAGTTTTTGGAGAATGGAAGACATTGCATTCCACTATGAACATTTGTGAACGTGATGACGGGGTGATGATTTTGTACCTGCTTTGCTGAATTTGGATCATGCTAGCTTTCCATCACGAGTTATACTAGTGATATTTAATAAAAAAATGTCTGGACATCTGCCTGTGAATCTTTAGACAAAGTGGGACATATTGCAAGATAACAAACATGAGCACAGAAGTAATTTTAGCAAAGAATTGTTTGCGGAGTTGATCATTTGAAGAAAAATCTACTTCTGGAAGAAATCAAATGATGCTTCAGGTCCTATTTAGAGTGGAAACACAGAACATCTGAAAGGCCCAGGAACTTCTAATCATCACTGTATGTAAGATGTTTTGACATAAGAGGAAGTTTTTGTTGTTTTAGCCTTTTGCTTGATCAGACTTGTGTCTGTCCAGGAGCAGCGGCTGAAGGAACTCTCCAAGAGGCCTTCCTTTGCCACCACAGACACATCTACAGTGTCCACCACCCCAGCCGGCATTAGTACAGCTCCAGCTATAGACCTGTTCTCCACCCCCAGCTGCTCTAATGGGTGAGACATTTACTGACCACACATGCACCTAATCCTTGGATATAAAACTGTGTTTTCCAGTCTGACGGCATCTGCTCCGTATCTGTACAATTAATCAGAATCGTGTTTATTGGCCAAGTAAGTGAGTAAACACATACAAGGAATTTGATTACGGTAGATGGCGTCTCTCAAGCACAGCAGTATAAAGGAAAACAACAACAATGTAAATATACAATGAAATAATACTGAACAAATATAATATACAATAGTATACAATCTACTGTCTACAATATGAATATGTGATATGGATTTATATTTATAAATATAATAAGTGTTAACTATATATATATATATACATTATATACATTATATATATATATATATATATATATATATGTTATATGTGTATGTAAGTATAGTACATATAACAATAATATGCATATACACTATGTAAATATAAGTATATTTATGAATCATACATGTGCATAAATGGACACTCGTCCATACAATATAATAAAATAATTTCAGATATGAACTAAACTCTAATGTACAGAGATTGTAAGTAAAGTGCAAATTGCAATAACCATCTTCAATCAAACTTATAACATTTTAATTTTTTAATTACTCTGAAATTTTACGAAATCAATTACTAATTAGGTCTTTTTATTGATGTTTTCCTTTATCTCCAGCGCCCTTAAGATGGAGAGTGACCTCTTTGATCTACAAACCACATTTCAGCCTTCAGTGCAACCTGGTCCGTCAATAGCGCTACCATGGGGAGGTAGGCAACACCACTTTCTGCATTTTGGTGCCTTTTAATGTCATAGATTCTGCATGCTGTAGTCTTCTCCATGTTAACATTTGTCTCATTCTAATGTCCTTCCTGTTCGACTGTGTTCTTCTCTTTCTTTCTCTCTCCCCTTGCTGCCTGCTCAGATCCTTTCTCTTCTGAAGCTGTCGATGACTCCATCCCAAACTTAAACCCTTTCTTAACCAAACTTGTTGTCGATCCTGCTCATCTACCTGTTGTGTCGTCCGATGGTGTTAGTTTTTCTTCTAGGACATCAGGTCATGAGATTTTCGGCGGTAAACACACTTTGCTCTGCTCTTCCCATTCTTATGTAGCGCTTAGCGTCTCGTTGTTCATTGAGTTTCTCATTCCCTTTAGAACCACACTGGCACCCCATCGTGTGAAACCATTTCCGCCGTTGTTTCTGCAAAATCACTCATTGTCATTCAGAATCACTTGTCATTCACTGTACAGTGGTGAGAAAAAGTGTTTGCCCCGTTCCTGATTTCTTATTTATTTCTCATGTTTGTCACACTTAGATGTTTCAGATCTTCAAACAAATGTAGGTTAGTCAAAGGCAACACAAGTAATCACAAAAGGCAGTTTTTAAGTGAAGTTATTAGATTAAACCTAATAACTGGTTGGGTCTTTAGCAGCAACAACTACAATCAAGCGTTTGCAATAACATGCAGTGAGTCTATTACAGCTGTGGAGAAATTTTGGCCCAAACTCATCTTTGCAGAATTGTTGTAGTTCAGCCACATTTGGAGGGTTTCATGTTGTTTTTCTTTCTTGGACTTGCTGGTGTGTTTTGATGGCTGACCTTCTGTAGAACCCAAGCTTGTTTCAGCTTGAGGTCACGAACAGATGGCTGGACATTCTCATTCAGGAGTTTTGGTAGACAGCAGAATTCATGGTTCTATTTATCACAGCAAGTCTTCCAGGACCTGAAGCATTAAAACAGCCCAGACCATCACACTACCACCACCATGTTTTACTGTTGGTATGATTATTTTTTTTTATGCATTGTTACTCCTACGGCAGATGTAATGGGACACACACCTTCCAAAAAGTGAAACTTTTGTCTCGTCAGTCCACAGAGTATTTTCCAAAAATCTATGTTTTCTGGCAAAATTACGATGAGCCTTAATGTTTTTTTTGCTCAGCAGTGTTTTTTGTCTTGGCACTCTGCCATGCAGGCCATTTTTCCCCAGCCTCTTTCTCATAGTGGAGTCATGGACACTGACTTTAACTGAGGCAAGTGAGGCCTGAAGTTCTTTGGATGATGTGGGTTTTTTGTGGGATCTTTGTCGCTGCACTTTTGGGGTAATTTTGATCTTTGGAAGCTTCACCACTGTTCCATGTTTTTGCCATTTGTAGATAAGTAGGTAAGAGTCCAAAGCTTCAGAAATGGCTACATTTTCCAGACTGATCATGACTCTTTTACTTTCTCATGTGTTCCTGAATTTCTTTGGATCTCGGCATGCGTGTAGCTTTTGAGGATTGTTTGGTTTAGTTCATTTTGTCTTATTTAAGTGATTTCTTGATTGCTGCATTATTCAGGCCTGGGTGTGGTAATAGATATTGAACTCTGTAATTGATGATTAACAATCGATTTGTCACACAGGGCCATATAGGTTTGGATTTTTTTTATCCCTTAATAATAATAAAACATTTTGAGTTTACTTGTGTTGTCTTTGACTAATATTTAAACTTGTTTGATGATCTGAAACATTTAAGTGTGACAAACGTTCAGAAAATCAGAAAGGGGGCTCACACTTTTTCACATCACTGTAGATCCAGCAATTACATGCATTTGTAAAAAAAAAATACGCTTCCTTTTCCTCTTCTAAAATGCAAAAAAAGCCAAAAAAGTGATTTATTAAAAGACATTGCCATTTCAAAATGCCACTGCAAGATGTAACCAATAGGTTCTTCACTGATAAGCGCAAGTTATAAAGTGATAAGTGAATTATTTTGTTTTCTTTTCCACTGTAGATCAGTACAATCCCTTTATCGATTCAAGCTCGTCCGTATCAGCCAATTTCAAACGAACAGTGCGGATAGAACACTTAATCTCAGGTACTATGATGGCAAACCATCTCCAGCTATGTTCCTCAGGAAACATAGGGCACTGAATCAGTGCAGAGGGATGGCATGTATACCAAGCCTTTAGTCATCTCTGCTGGATGCCGTTTGTCTAATTTACTCATATGGATCCATAGTGCTGATGATTGGTCGGCTGTTAAGTGCATAAGATGCTCTCAACTTAAATACTGATTCCTGAGAGAAATATCTCGTTCTTTGAGTGTCTCTAACATTCTCAATGTCTGTTGTGCTGTCTCTCCTTCTCCTGGGCTGCTTGTCAGACTCCTTTGGTCAAGCGTCCATGGTCCAGCATCTCCCAAACCCTTCTCCCTTCCAGTCTGAGTCCTCCACTGTAGCAGGCCTGTTCAGAGGTAGGCAGCCTGACTGGAGGTTGACTTGTAGGCCTCTGTCTGTTGTCTCTGTGCCCACTGACTGCCCCCCTCCCCCACCCTCCATGCCCTACTGATGCTCCTAGTCTGATCTACCTTGAGCAACCATACGTACCACTTTAAACATTTAAAATGGTACAACAAGCATCAGTCCCGTGTGCATGTCTGTCTTTAAATAACCTCACACAGGTAACTTTTCTAATACGCTCTCAGTTTTTACCATAAAAATACCCATAGCGTATGTTCTGTAACTTGTAAGTGAATTCATAGAGAAGTAATGTTTGAGTAGGAACGTGTTTTTGTCTTTTGAAGGGTATGGTGCACCACAGGTTCCTCCACCACAGAACGCAGGGGAGCTTCACGTTGACTTCGAGTCTGTTTTTGGAAACAAAGCTGCTTCGAGTAACCTGGACACAGATGGTATGAAATATTTGACTCTTTATATCACAGTATGCAGTAGTAAGGGGGCAGTGGTTGCCTAGTTATGGCGTCACATCAATGCCAAAACTAGAGCGCGCAAAATCGCTTGCCTCAAAAAAATCAAAGGCGTAAATTTCAAAGTTGCGCGTGCAAATGTAAAACTCAAGAGCACAAAATTAAGAATCGCGTGCGCGGTTGTGGTAATGTTGCGCAACTTTTTTCCTCTCGCGAGCGTCTTTTTTCCTCTCGAAGATTAAATTACCGACGAGAAGCTTTTTGCTCGAGTAAGAGCACACGCGGTTTGAAAGGGGGTGGGTTTTGGCAGTTTGGAATCTTATTGGCCGATGGATCCTGGTCTTGTGATTGGCTAAAGAAAGTTATAATGACATACCATTACAACATTTGTGAGCGAGTGACAAAGGCATCGGTTGCTTTATCACTGATTGTGTGCTTATTAGAAGTGTAAGACCGAACTATGAAATAATAATATTATGTCGATTAACCTACCTGTCGCTGTTGCTCTTCCTCCGCCATCTATGTTTTTTCTGTCAACTTTCTTTAGCCAATCACAAGACCAGGATTCATCGGCCAATAGGATTTGTAGACATAAACTGTCAAAGCCCCGCCTCCAAACTGCCAAAACCCACCCCCTTTCAAACCACGCGCGCAGAAATCTCACTCGAGCGAAAAAGCTTCTCGTCTGTAATCTGATCTTCGAGAGGAAAGAAGACATTTGCAAGAGGAAAAATACAGTTTGTGCGAAACATTACCACAACCGCGCACGCGATTCTTCATTTTGTGCTCTTGAGTTTTACATTTGCACGCGTGACTATGAAATTTATGCCTGCAATTTTTTTTTGGGAGGGCAATCGATTTTGCGCGCTCTAGTTTTGACATTGATGTGACGCCATACTAGTGGTTAGGACTTCGCCCCTGGGGTCAGAAGGTTGCAGGTTTAAGTCCCAGCCCATGCCAGGCACCACTGAAGTACCATTGAGCAAGATACTGTCCCACCACACTGCTTCCCAGGCGCTGTTGGTGGCTGCCCACTGTGCATGTGTGATGTGTGATGGCTCTTTTGCTCAAAGTGCTCTCTCTGTGAAAGGGGCGGGACTTAGGAACTCACTTCCTGTGTATTTAAAATCTGTGACTGGATTCAGTATTTTTAAGAAACAAACAAAACTTTGGCTGTATCAAAAACAAATCATTTTTAATATGTTACTTGTATCTCTGTTGTATCTGCCTATAACTGGAAGGGTTATTTTTTTACCATTATTATTTTAATTGTATTACATTGGATATACTGGTCATAAAAGTGGTCATATAGCTCACGCTATAAGCACCATGATGCATGGGACTGCTGTTTTGTTTAGTTTGTCTAAGTTATTATGTATCTGTCCTTAATAAATAATTAAATAAATTTAAAAATATTCAGTTTCACTTCACTTAAGATTAATTACTGAATTCTAAGTTCCTCTTGAGCTGATATGTATAATGAATCATTTTCATGGTTCTGTTTTTATTTTGAACTCCCAGGTGGGATTTTGAAGCCCACTGTGGCAGGGTCTAATCAGACATCCCTTCAACTTCCAGAAAAACTTGTATCAGATGACCTGGACTCTTCCTTAGCAAATCTGGTTGGAAGTAAGTGTTCATACGTATTCTTTAAGATGATTTTATTTTAAAATTTTATACAAAATGTAATGTTTTACATTATTGTAATATTATATAGAAACATCTATGACTTTATGTACTTTATCACATGGATCTATAATAATCTCGCTTTACTTTCAGACTTGGGAATTGGAAATGGCACTACTAAAAAGTGAGTAGAACTTTTAACAGTTTTCATAGGTCCTTAAAAGTTTGTCAATTTGAGAAAAATGTAGGTTTTTAAAACGCATATAAATAGACACAGGTCTGTTGAATTGGAAATATATTTCTTTTAAAAAATATTTTAAATTAAGAGGGTTAATTTTGCTTGTTGTGTGCTAGTTTCTTGCATTTTTATTTTATTTCTTGCCTTGAGAATGAGTCACATAAATATTGAGTAATGAATGTCTAATGATACAGGTTAAACAGTGGATTTTTTTGTGTGTAGTGATATTCATTGGAACCAGCCAGGTGAGAAGAAACTGACTGGTGGAATGAACTGGCAACCCAAGGCTGCTCCATCAACTACATGGAACCCTGTCTCAATGGTAAATTTGTGAGGAAATTTTTTTTTCTTGTTCTTTTTTCTGGGAACATGGGTGTAATTCATTGTTGGTCCCTTTCTACAGCCTCCATCAGTCATGGCTTTTCCTGCTACAACCCCTACAGGCATGATGGGATATGGGATGGTGAGTCAATAGAACAGGGTTGTTTACCTGAGTGGGCTGGTGTCCTGCACAGTTTTGAAGTTTCTCTTTTTCTCACTAAATTTACACATGGATTTAAATCTAATGTGTTGAGTATGGAAAGAGTTTAGTTTCAATATTATCAAATGAATATCACACCATTCACGAATATATTTCTTGACTCAGAAACAAATGTAAC
>JBBIGC010000001.1:18847128-18859433 GCA_037576955.1 Lepidarchus adonis
ATCTCTTTCCTGACAATCCCCGTTGTGCATATTCTCTTAATATGATAATTAAACATTAAAACTCCTGCGGCTTTTAGTCCGGTGCGGCTAATTTATTAACAAAACAGGATTATTCCCTAATTTTAGCTTGTGCGGCTAATATTCATGTGCGCCTTGTAGTCCGGAAAATACGGTACCTGTATGGATACAGGCATGTAAATATGTATTGGGTGTGTGTAGGTGTGCATGTACCGTGGCAGAAGGTCCGGGTGCTGCAGGCATGGAATAGCTGCTCGTTGCTCTTCGTTAGGCGATGGTGTGAGGACGCATGTGGACTGCTGGCTGTAGGTGGTGCCTCTGCCAGAATGCTCTCTTCTCAGAGGCAGCGTGGCTGCGTTCTCCAAACTCTCAAACAGATATGTCCTCTCTGGCAGAGGAGGACACCAGTCCTCATCATCTTCCGAGCTTGAAAAGCAACACATACATACAAATCAATATAGATATTCTTTAAAATGAAACAGCACACACAAATACTATACAAAAAAATAAAACCATGCTGGACCGCAGATAACTATGGTGAATGAAATTTGATATTAGTTATGAGTCAGGTATGTATTACAAATATCGAAAATATCTTGCAAAAACAAACTATTAAAAAACACTGTAAAACCTTATACTGTTCTTTTGATAATTGTGTTTGCGAAGGCTTGGGTGCAGGTCTGGTTCAAGTTTGCAGACTTGTGCCTTGGGTTTCGAAACTATGACTGTACATTGGGTTCTGGCTTGAATTTTAAAGCAAAGGAAAAATGTTGAATGCATTTTCATTTTAGTGCTTTAACGTTAATGCTAATCTGTTAGCAGTGTCTCTTACCCGGGCTGCTGTCTCTCTTTGTGTCTCTGTTCTTTAGTATTTGGTGGTGGAAGGGACAGAACATCAGACCAAGTAAAGGTGGTTGGGTCACAGGGCTTCTGCATTCCCACTTTAACTGCAATGAACCAAATGTTGCCATTAAAAAATACATTTAACCAAAATGTTGTATTTAAAAGCAGGTCTTGATTCATGACATATCAATTAATTTAATCCTTAATATGAGGTTAAGCCACAGTACCTTTACACATTCTCGGGTATTGGAGTTTGGCATATTCTGCAGTGCTGTGTCCAGACTGGAGGCTCCACTGGTCTAGATCCTGTCCCAGACTTAACAGGTCAGTCTTGGCGAGGACAGGTGAGCTGCTGTAGGGGTCTGGACCCTGGGAGTACAGGCTACTCAGGTCATGCCGCTCCTCGTCAGTTGGGTTAATAGTGCTATAGATGGGGCCATCATTGGACGTTGGGCTGTATGTATCACTATGTTTCAGGAAGTTTGAGATCCTGGCGGCTGGGGAACAAATGAAGTTGTGCAAATGAAAATGAGAAAAATGTATTTTTTTTTAACATTATATGAATTTGTTCTAATCGGAGAGAACTTACGGTTGTAGTATCTGTCTGTGGGGTCCAGACCAGCACAACAAGTCATGGAGTCTTTGCTGGTGTGAGTGAAGTTGCTTGTTGGCCAAGAATCTGCCAGCCAGGGGTAGTTTCCCATATTTGACCCAAGCAAGCACGGCCTGCAAAGAAAGGAAGAATTTCTTTACTGAAATATTCTAAAATCTATATTATATAGAAATATAAGTGAGCATAATATTTCACTTGATCCATACCTTCCATTGATAAGTCCTGATCCATCACTATGGGAGAGTCCAACTTAGACACAAAATGAACGTTATTTAATTAATATTAAATCACAGCTCTACTGAAAAATGACAGGAAAAGACACAGACTAGCAGCATGTTGTAGTTGCCCCCTACCTGCAGGCGTGTAAGCAAAAGAGGTGGCATAGTGGCCAAGCTCTTTTCTCCTCCTGCGTCTGCAGTAGATCCAAGCACTGAAGCCCATCAGCACCATCCAGGAGGTTCCACCCAGGCCAGCAATGAAGGCTGGGTGTCTGACCACCACAGAGATCTGCTCTGAGAGACTGATGCTGCTGTCTTTCAGCACTGGCAATGAGGGCTCCCCAACAGGAGCTCCTGTAAGACAGAGAAAAAGATAGAGATAGTTAAAAAGATTGATTATAAATTGGTGGATCTAATGCAGTTGTATTGTAACATCTGTAAGATTTTTTGCTGAAATTGTGAAACAGAGATATAACACTATCATCAATATCTGATAAATAATACATTTTTTTTAATGAATTTATTTTATGTACCTTGAGCGCCCATAAATAAAATGTATTATTATTATTATTAATATCAGATCAATATAAAAAACTGCGGAGTAGCTTAAAATGCTTTTCAAAAAACCTTGTTCATCAAAGTAGCCATGTGCCAGATTTAGCACCAAAATAGTGGTGTGATGTAAAATGGCATTATCTTACTTTATTTTATTATTTTTTCTTTGGATTGACGACTTGTGGTTTATTTTAATGATGTATTTTAAGTAGATACGCTATATAGTACCTGCTGTTTTGTTGTTTTATACTTGTGAAGCACGAAAGTTGTTTTAAATGTGCTTTATAAATAAATTTTGATTGATTGATTTATTGATTGATCCATCCAGAGCTCAAAGCCAGCCACCAGTAGTAGTTACTCACTGAGGTAGAAGAAGACAGGATTGCTAGGTGTCCCGGCTCCTGCGCTGGTCTCTGCCACCACCTGCACACGGTACAGCAGCTCCGGCACCAGGCCATCAACCAGCGCCCAGAGTGCTTCTCCATCTACAGTCTGGTTCAACTGCTGCAGGAGTCCAGACTCGTTTCCCACACACCACACCTGCACCAGGTACCAGAGTGGAGTGTTATGGCCTGTTCTCCCACAGTCTCGGCACTTGTAGAAAAGCCACAGCTCTCACCTTGTATTCCAGAATGGGCTCATCCTGTCCATCAGTAAAGGGAGGCTCCCAGGACACACGTACAGTGGAACTGTTGCTCAACTGGATCACACTCACAGACTGAGGGGGACCACTGAGTACTGAAAAATCAGACATAACATATGATCAGAACACGAATTTCATCATTTTCTTTATTATATTACGCTATTACAACCAAATGTTTGTCTGTGTCTCAATCGCTCATTTTTTGCAGCTCTGAATGTTTTATTTGAAGTTTATGTAAAGTCTTAAATTATTACTGCTGTTTTACTATATATTTAATTTTTATTATTATTATTTAAATGTACATACACAATTACATAATGAATTACATACGGTACATTATTGAATATTATTATTTATACTACATTGACAAATATCTTAATTTATTTACATTCTGTACCATTTTTCATTACATTACTATTACCAAGCCATATAATACATAATGCAAGAATATAATTAAACTCAGGTTTAATTACTGTAAAACTTAATCATGTGGTACTCATTTGGAAAGGAGAAAAACAATTTTAGTTATTTTATTTTTTTGTTGTTCTTCTTCTGCTACTGCTCCTTATTTTATTATAAACCCCATTTTTAACCTTTAACTGATGAATATATGAATTGGCTGACAGACATGACCGAATTGTGTAAATATAAACACATTTTGAGTAAATTCTACACCAAATTAATTAATACAACCCAATCAAATGTTGGGTTGGAGCAAAGTAAGAGTAAAAAAGTTTATAGAACACAATTTGAAACCTTCCACAATAAGCAGGTGAAGTGGTAACAGGTGAGGGTATAATTATTCAGTATAAAAGGAGCCTCCTCTAAAGCCTCAGTCATTGCAAGCAAAGATGAGTTGTGGCTCAAGGTCCTTCACCATCTACATACTATTGTGAAACTATTCTTGGAATATAGAGAATTCTCAGTCCATTTGGGGAAAGGTTGTTAAAATTGTAAGACATTCAAGCTCTCAGAAAGCCCTGCATGAGAAAGCAACCTGCTACTCTGAAAAATATCGCAATATGGCCTTGGAAGTACTTGATAAAGCTACTGTCATATAGCACAGGCTGTTGCTGCATGAAAAATCAAACCACTGCAGTTTTCTTTTAATTCCAGTAGAATGTGGTTGTCCTAGTTTGTTGGCACTTAAACCTTTATAGATTATAGAAAATCTAATGCACCCAAAAACATTTGCGGGATGGAGAATCTATAAGCAGATTAAGTACATATCACATTGTTTTAAAACATGTTATCCACTAGGAGGCAAAATCAATAACGGTAACACCATTATATAGCAATAACTTCCACAAAATGGACGGAACAGCTACAGCTATTGGACAGCGGTGGGTTTCCTCTCATGAACTGCTGCTTCAGGCTTTTCCACAATATTTCTATTGTGTGAAATTCAGGACTTCGACTTGGCCAGTCCAAATATGAATTTTATTTTACCACTCTTTAATAGACATGTTGTCTCACCTCCTTTTGAGGTTAATTTCATGGAAAGATGACCTTACAGTATCTTTAGGAGATTGCTTGTATCAGAATTAACTGTTCCATCTTAACAGGCTGCCCTGGCCCAGATGCAGATGCACACTTTTCTGATGTTCTAATAGTGGACACAGAGGAGCTGCTGAGAAGTTACGCTGGGTTACTTTGTCTTGATGTCTTGCTCTTAGATTGATCTTTGTTAGTAAAACACTCCTAGAGTCAGTATCAGCGGTCTTGACTTTTTCTACTTCATCTGATTGGTTGAAACCAAAGGTTTTAGTGGTGATTTGTATTATTTTCCATCTTGATGATCTTACACCATTCAGAGATACATAATACAGGTCAAAAATCATTTTCCAAATATTTTTTGTAGGTTATTTTTTTATCTATATTTAGAATTTGTTGAATTTGGATTAGGTTTGGGTTGTATTTAGGTAGAAATCTAGAAAATTCTCAATAGCTCACAACCATATGAGCATCACTGTATGCAGAAATCCTGTGCAGTTCTCTGGGCCTAGAATGTGATGACTGAAACACACACGCAATATATTTTTCCCCCATAAATAAATAAACAAATTAATTAATAAATATACAGTTTGAACACCCCATGGTAAATAACAGATTTAACACAATCTCTTTAGAATATGGAGAAAAATACACAATATTGTCACCAAACATTGATGCCTAGTTACTTTTTATACCATAAATTGAACAAAAATAAAAAATAAAAACATTATAATGGCACTGTGAAAAAGGTTGGGCACCCTAAGGGTTCCAAAGTCTCATGTAAATGTCAGCTGGTGCCAAAAGTTCACGGGAACTGTGGAGGTCAAGATGAGATCTGGCAAAAAACCTGCAGGAAAATTTAGCAGACTCCAGAGTGGTGGTGCACCATTCCACAAGACCTATAAAATCCAACGTCAGAAGCCTGATGCGTTTTGGAAACAAGTGCTGTGGACTGATGAAGTTAAAATAGATTCTTTGGCCACAATCAGCAAAGAAATGTTTGGAGAAATAAAAGAAGCAGCATTTCATGAAAAGAACACCTTGCCAACCATTAAGCATGGGGGAGGATCTATCAAGCTTTAGGGCTGAGTTGCAGCCACTGGCACAGGAAAAGAGGTATTAAAGCTGAAGAAAACAGGACAATGATCTTAAACCACAAAATCCAACATGGACGACCTCAAGAGACGCAAGCTGAAGGTTTGGAATGATCATCACAGTTCCAGATTTAAACATCATTGAAATTTTGTGGGTGGATCTTAAAAGAGCTGTGCATGCAAGACGACCAAAGAACATTACAGAACTAGAACCTTTTGCAGGAAGAATGGGAGAAAATCCCAAGTACAAGAACTGAAAGATTTTTAGCTCTAAAAAGTGTGTGCAAGCTGTGAAATCTGTCAGAGGAGGTGTTACTAAGTACTGATTATGTACGGTGCCCAAACTTTTGCACGGTGCCATAATAATGTTATTTTTGTTCAATTTATGGCATAAAAAGTAATTATGCATTAGTGTTTGCTGAAAATATTGTGTATTTTTTCCATGCTGAGACTGTGTTAACATCTTTTCAATTACCAAATCACCAAAATCTGTTATTTATCAAGGGGTACCCAAACATTTGCATAAGACTGTATATATTTTTTGTTTGGTTTTTGTTTCAGTCATTGCATTCTAAATTTTATATTTATAAAATACATTTACAATAGTCAGTGAAAATATTTGACATCTTTTTTCTTAGCACTTTTCTCAGTTAAACAAAAGCTCACAGTGGTGGTACTGTATTAGCTGAAAGTTTTCAATACACACTTTTAACAGATTTCTAATCTTGCATTATTAAAATGAAATATGATAAATTAAAATAACTACTGTGATCACTATAACATCTAAGTGTTAATTTAGATTCAGATGCTTTAGGACTTGATCTAAAGACAACATCCGACAGCGATACAGACTTATATGATTTTGACAGACAAATATATTTAAAAAAAAAACCATTTAACACCCAATAGGTAGCCTAAAATAAATTAATTCACTGAAGTTTATAACACAAATGATGTAAAACAAACAGGTACACAGAACTGAGTAAGAGGACCATATTCATAGCTACAGAAGGTATTTTGGATATACACCCAAACTGAAATGACATAAGCAATCGAGTATATATATCAAAGCAATTCTTACCCTCCCCTGGGGTGCAAACTATTAGCACCTTACTGTCCAAACCCTGGAACTCTTTGAAGTAGGGTCTCAATTTGAGCTCATACTCTGTGCCTCTGTGCAACTCTGATAAGACAGCTGTGTGTTTGGGTCCGGCCCTTATATCCTGAACCAGCCAGGTGCTGCCCACTGGCCTGTACAGAAGTCTGTATCCTTGAACGTAGTGAGGTTCTCGCTCGACCTGAAATAACAAAACATATGCATGATGAATGATGCTGTATGCTTAAGACTGCTGTTACAGTGTGATTATTGAATTAATAATTTAAGCATCGTCCTCACAGTCCATGTGATCTGCAAACTGGTGGGAGTCAGGATCTCTGGAGGGAGTAGATGCACTCTGACTCCAGCTAAATCTGTCTGCACACGCCTGTGATCAATTGATGGACCAGTGGGGCTTCCATCTGTAACACATACATACACAATAATTTAAATCAAATTGTTTTCAGATATATAAAATATGAACTACTATTCTTAAAGTCATAGATTTCAACAAAGTAGAAGGAAGTTGTAAACTGAAGAAATGTGATGTAAATCCAGAATTGTGAACAGAGCTGTAGATTCCATGATGGGTTGCACAACACAGATAATTAAATTTGATGTAATGCATTGCGTTTTATAATAATTGACTGCTGCAAAAATTTAGCTGAAGAGTTTTTTTGACATATTGAAATATGTCAGTTGCAGCACCTGCTATGGATGAAGTTTGGTATGTTTTTAAAGAATGCAGTGTGTGAAATGAATTACAACTCAGTGATGTTATTCAGATTATGATGTTGCTACATAAAACAATTATACTTAATACAACATATCATGGAAAAACCTTTCTGTATAATGGTTGACCTTTTCTTTTGTTTTTTCTTTATTATTATTATTATTATTATTACAATTTATTTTATTTTTATTTTTTCTATGTGTGTGTTTTCATTGTAAAGCAACCTTGGGTTTGTGCAAGGCGCTATATAAATATAACTTGCTATTATTATTATTATTATTATTATTATTATTATTATTAATATTATTATTATTATTATTATTATTAATATTCTCATTTGTGCCTAAATAATTGTTGAGGTATAGCCCAAAAAGTGTTTTGTGCTTGCAGGGGGTGCTAACATAGAGGGACACGCCCACCTAGGGGAACAAACTTCTTGTTCTGTGTCCAACTGGGGCCACAATAGCACCAAGTTTGATGTAAATTGGTGAAGTCTAAATACAGGTACATGAAAAAATTATATCGTAAAAAAAGGTCAATATTTCTTGACATTGCTTTCAGAAAGTGGCTTACCCTTGACATCAAGTCAGCAGTCTTCTCCATGATTATGATTATGATTATGTAGTTTCCTGAACCAGACTGAAACCATTTAAAGGCTCAGGAAACCTTTGCAGGTGTTAATTAGCTGATTAGGGTGTGACACCATCACTTTCCATGATTGAACCTTTCAACAATATTCTAATTTCAGACTGAATTTAGCCATAATCATCGAAATTCCAAGAAATAAAGGCTTGACATATTTCACTCTATGTGTAATGAATCTATATATTAATTAACATATTATTATTAATACATAATTATATTATTACATTAATACATTATTATTAACATATTAATTTTACTTTCTGAAAGGAATGTCAAGAAATATTGAACTTTTTCACAATATTCAACTTTTTTGAGGTGTACCTGTATATGTATATGATACTATTAGCCAAAAAGTGCAAAGAAGAAAAACCTGAAAACACTATATGATTAGTGTGTGTGTGTGGGTGTGTATGTGTGTGTGCGTGTCATAATTAAAATAAGGTTTACATTCACAATGCCTTGTATTTACATTGTGAAAATTTCTCGATATACAGTACATTATAAATCATTCAACTTCTTGATGCCCCACCTCCCCCCAAATGATCATATTCATTAATAAAATAACTTTTGAAAGGTAGTGTGCATCTGCACACATTTAATCTTCATACCTACCAAGTGTTCTGACAGGCTCTGAGATGGGACTGGGGTCACTCAGGCCATAAGAGTTGATCGCTCGGACAATAAATAGGTATACGGTGTTGGGGTACAGGCCAGATACTGTGTGCTTCTCCTGCTTCACCTGGTCTGCTACTGTCTGCCATGTGCTGCCCACTGACTGACTGAAACACAAGGAGAGAAAAAAACCTGTGACCAGTCAATCAAAGTGAACCCAAACACTTCTTCAGCACTAAAAGTGTGTTGATGGTGCTCAGAATTGGGTGGGGAAAATTATGATATTGTTATGGTGACAAGTGATCATTTTAAGCATTTTATGCATACACTGAATAACTGTAAATTTCATTAAGAGAAATCATGGTTCAGTTAGAAATGTAAAGTGAAGAATTAAAAATATTGAAGGCAAAACTCTATTTTTTTGTATTTTTAAAAAACCATATACAAAAAAGCATTTTCCTCTTCTTTCTCTCCCTCTCTCTCTGTCTCACACACACACACACACACACGCACACACACACACGCACACACGCACACACGCACACACACACACACACACCAGGGGTGTATGAAGGACACTGGAAACGATTGAGCTCTTTTGCTGTGCACCACACGTAGATAAGGTCAGACACATCCACCCAGAGGCCGTGTGCACACAAGCGAAACCTCCAGGCAGTGGAGGCCCCACTACACATCAGAGCACCTCCTTAACAAGGTGTCAGACCAGAGCTAAATAATGACTTGGCCTCTGTTTCAAGCATCCCGGTTACACTCCCCCATCCCACCCAGCGTTTGGCTGCTCTCAATGGGGGAATAACAATAATGGGAGGCTGTCAGTTGGCTGGACTTAAAGAGTACCCGGGGGGGAAGCCCAGTAACAGCTGCTCTAGGGAACTGAGGGGAAGAGTCTCTTCTGTACTTCCCCGCAACATCCATCAGAACCGACAGTCTCTGAATAGAGTTTCTCCAACAGCCTTCTTAGTAATGAGATCTTTTGACACTACAGGCCACTGAGAAGGAAGAAGTGGAGCATAAAATCTAACGCATTGAAACATGAACCGAAATGGGAAGGAAAAGTTTGGTTTGTGACATAATTTTGCAAATGAACATATTTAACATAGTTAAAATCTAATTATAAATGTAACACTAAATATTATGAGCATATTAGACTTTTCATTACACTTACACTCATAGATGCTAATGACAATACCCTGACTAAAGAACCTTTCAGAAAGTTTCAAGCTTAAAGTGCTTCTGATTGAGTCAACTGCTATGTTATAGCATTTTAATGCTCATGAATGGTCTTACTGTTTAAATCAGATGCGCTACTTCTGTGACCAATCCCTGACGGGAGTTTGAGAACATTACTCCTTATTCCTGAGGATGTATTACTCTGTAGTTGGGTATCACTTTGCTACATTTATTCGAGGTTTGGCTAAGCAGCTAAACAGCTTGCCTTGCTATGTTCTACCTGAAAGCCTCAATAATGTAGGAGGTGACAGCAGCTCCCCCCTCGTGCTGGTTGGGTTGCCAGGTCAGCGTGACGCTGCTCTGGCTCACGTCCGTCACCACAGGCTTTTGAGGAGGGCCAGGCAGCTGCAAGGCTTGTGAGACCCGCGGTAGAGAAGCCATCCCTGCAGCTGTAAAACATATCACCATGTGTCAGTAAGACTAGTTAGGGTGTCCAAACAGAGCCCCAAAGAATAAATGATGAGTATATTGAGTAACTAGACCTTGCGAAGGACTAAGTCAAAGCATATGAATGTAAATGGCATTTGGTCTTTACCTCTCACAGTCACAGTCCCACTCCAACTCGTCTCCCCCGTAGAACTGGAAGCGATGCAGGTGTAGATCCCTGAGTCAGTCTCCTAGCAACAGAGAAGGCAAAATAATCTCTCTTTATGGATGAAAGAGGGCAAAGATAATTGCAACGCTCTGTCTCCAAATGGTGCGGATCAAATGTGACGTTTTCAGCTGATCCAGCCTGTTCGCTGAGAGGTAGAGGTCACAGAGACAGCGGCACAAACAAGTCCATACAGCTATTGGACATGAGCATATAACTTTGTTGAACATCATGAAATTATGAATATAAAATAATGCAAACCTTTAAGTAAAAGAGGAGTGCAGCAGTTTCTTGTGTACCTGTACACACAAGTGTATATTATGCATAGTATTTAATTTAAATTCCATTTATAAAGTGGAGGAGAGGGCTGCTTAAGACTTATTAGCATCATGTGCCACCATCATGTAGGAGTGACATCATTAAACATTTCAGCTTGCTGTGTGTTTTTTTAGTATTTGATAAGCCAATGAGTCAACACTATCTTGAAATGATAGATTTATTTCACTTCTCTGATGTATTGGGTATGGAGAAGACTCTTTGAACAGTGTTGGAGGAAAGAACCAGTAAAAATGCATTGTCCTCTGCACCCCTTCAGATATGAAGAGCAGCTCTTCCAAACTCTGAGGAGGACACTGAGAAATGTCCACTTTTAGAACTTCCTGGAAACAGCACACAGGACTTTTGATTGGCCCAAATAGTTAGCGAGGTGGCTGGGCTAATTTATTGACATTCCAGGAAAGAACAGAGAGATACTGCTAGCGCTGAGCTAAAGCTAAACTTGTAAACAAACATTTGTTTACACTTTAGTGGCACAGGGGGCTAGCAAGTTGGCTAAGCTAACATTTCAAGGACAAAGACAAGGCATCTGTTGTTATTAACTGGGCGGACGCATGCGTGACGTGTCGTAACTAGTCAAAACAAAGTGTCTTCTCTTAAAAGCCGGACCGGTTGGGAGCCGGAGCGCTCAGGCTCTTCGAGGAAAACTTCTGTCTAACACGGTTGTTCAAGTTTAAATGTAGCTGCTGAGAAACTGTGAGTAAAGATTCTTCTGTTTTTAATATGAAAATGCTCTTCTGACTCATTCTTTGTGTGGAGAATCATTGTTTCGATAATAGATTAGTTATGTCAAAGACTACACGCAACTTAAAAGTCCTTCCCACTGCGAGGAAAAGGGTTTCTATTAAAACTTTATGTCTTTTCAGTCTGAGGAGGCGGCTTTCCATGAACTACATATGGATTGAAATGCTTCAGAGAAGAAACTGTATAGGAATTTATGGATTATAAAAGATATAAAAACCTTAACAACAGTTTTCTACTGCAAATGCACCTTGTTGCATGAATTTCTTCAAGTGTCTAATAAAATTCCCAAAGACCATAAATCATTCGTGGTCCCAATTAGTAAATACGAGCTACACAATCTGTTCACGGCAGTAAATGGAAGATGACTCAAGGGAAAAGCACAACTGCAACTTGTCAAATGCAACTGTTTATAATAGTGAATTATGTCATTAATTACCATTTCAGCTTCACTGACATCTGGAATAGAAATATTACCTAAAACATTCCTCTTTCTACACAGTGAAGCACTTTTAAGTTAATAATGTTTAAAGTAGTGAAAACCTTTGCTTGAACATTCATATTAGAAACTTAGCTTATAAAATGTATTCCTTCAAGTACTAATTTAAAGTACTAATGTATGAGAGCTATTAATTAAAGAAAGTATCACGATTTTGTGATCTTTGTAAAGATTTGTAAAAGTAATTAATAATTTGTAAGCTGGTTAAAAGAACAAATGAATATGTACAGATTTCCTCTCCATGCCTGTAAGGAACGCACGCCGCCATGTTCCCGCAGTACCTCGCCAGGCCACACGAGGGACTAGAGGGGACGTGCGGGGT
>JBBIGC010000001.1:18937792-18950189 GCA_037576955.1 Lepidarchus adonis
CAAAGTGCAATATACAGTATGAGTGCAATCACTGCAATTTACTGCTTTTTTACTATAATTTATGCTATTTATCTTATATTACTGCATTTCATTTAAAATCAGTTTACATTTGTAGTTTTTTTTGTTACCATTATACTTTTTATGACTTTTGTAATTTTACCTTGTATCTTTAGTACTTTTATATTTATTACCTTTGAATTTTTATTGGTATAATAATAAATTTGATCTTCAAGAGGAAAAGACATTCGCGAGAGGAAAAATACAGTTCGCGAGAGGAAAAATACAGCACACGCGATTCTTAATTTTGTGCTCTTGAGTTTTACATTTGCACGCGCGACTATAAAATTTACGCCTGCGATTTTTTTTGCGGCAAGCGATTTTGCGCGCTCTAGTTTTGGCATTGATGTGACGCCATAGGCTCACATCTGCAAATATTGTTCACCAATATTTCCCACCCCCTGGCGAGGGCCATTATAATATAATAAGTAGCGTTTTACACTTTACTTGTCAGTGGTGTTGTTACTGTTGATCTGTGAATTATGCAAAAGTTATGTATGAAACCTTACCTGTTGTTTGAAGTACCGTCTCTCTTCCTCATCAATCAGGACTAAGTTCAGGTAATATCGCACAGAGAACTTCTTATTCACATCCTTCATGGTGGGGGTCAGTTCATAACCAGCAAGAAATAACCGAATGGGGATCGATTCACCTAATGGAAATAGGTAAATGGCGTGAAAAAATTGACAAAGTACCTCACTGAACTGAAAATAGGAATTAAATATGCTTATTCTAATTTTAAACAATACATAACCCCTTATCTTCACCTCTCACTGGTGCTCCATCCATGATTTCATATTTGGCAATGGTGTCATTTTCATGGTACACGCTGGGTCCTGTGCCAGTTGTCTCTCGTTTTATTATATCGATCTCCATGTGCTTTATTTTTATCCGCACAAGAAGAAAATAGATCTTCCCCACAATTACATCCTTCATGTGGTATCTAAACAAAATAAAAATTAATTTCTGCAAGACTCATTTTCGGAGCTATATTCTGTGTTAACATTTGAAAATTAAGTTGCACTGTATGGTACTTGCTTGGATTTGTTGTACTCAAACTCAATATGCAGACAATCTTCAATTCCAACTTCCATCTTTATGGAGGAATTTAATTCTGGATATGTGCATAGTGTATGCACCACAATATCCATTTCTTTAGTGATGTCATTCAGTCTACGGCTTATCGTTGCACGAAGGAAGTACCTATAGAAACAAAAGTCCAGATAGTAGATGATCAAAGGATTCAAGGACTGTATTCGCAAATTCAGTGTGTGTACGTATACCAATCAGTCATAACTTTAAAATTACCTGCCTAATACTGTAGATCCCACTTTTAACACCAAAAGAGCTCTCTTGAAATGTTGTCTGACACAAAGACCACACCAAGTCCTGTAAGCTGCAAAGTTGGATCCTATATGGATTGGACTTGTTTGTCTTGCAAATATTGAAAATGTTTGATTGGGTGTAGAACTGGAAAAGTCAATGCTTTGAACTAGGGGTGGGCCACAATATCGATATTGCGATATATCGTCGTCCTTGCTCACACGATACGATAATCGATACGCCGGCGACAATATCAATATTTAAATAAATGAGGACACATTCACCGCCAAGTTGACTCACCGGCGTCACTACCTCTTCTCTCCACTGGGTGGCGCTCCTCCCGCTGAGCGCAGGAGAGTGAGCACAGAAGAAGTCAGTTTGTGCTCTAAACGTATTTGTGTTGTGTTATACTCTAAAAGCTTGGCTGAGACGCCCCAGCCATATTTAAAGTGGGAGTTTGGCTTTGAGAACATCGGAACAGAGTGTGGATTATTCTGTGGCGCCGTGTTTCTGTGCTTCTCTTTCCTGAACTTATTTCGTAGCGACTGGATGAATTTACAGCGACCGGTGAACGGGAGTACACACCCCCCTCCACCCATCCCCCGGGTTTCACGGGCGCGCGCGTCAACGGTTTTTCACCTTCTTTCTACCGTGTTTTAACAATAAAAACAATTAAATAACCGAGTTTATTCAATAAAAGGTATGAAACGGCTTAAAACAAATTTCTGATTTCTGAGGATAGTTCTAGGACTGTAACGCATGTAATTACTCATTTCTGTGGCGATATCTGAGGGCTACTGGGGAACATTAAATATATTAAGCAGCTCTTATATGTGCAGTATAATGTGTGAGATCGACATGAAGATACGTTCATGCAATATAGAGGAAATGTGCACATGCTGAGAGAATGTGTGGTGATGTATGTAGCAGGGCGTAGACACGGTTAAAACCAGAGCTGTAGAGCAGGAGGCATGGGGAGCAGTGTTGTTAGCACGATGCTAACGCTACTTGCCAAGTGACAGAGTGGAACAGAAATAAAGCTGAAGTAGCGGTTTCTCTGAGCTTCCAATCGTGGTCGCAAAGCAAATATGGGAAAGTTAACAAGATCATTGCTGTTACTTATGTAAATTAATAACACATCCCCATGTTTCTGTGTTATATCGATACGTACTTGTCGTGTGATATATCGATTATCGCGTTATTATTGTTATCGTGGACTACATATCGCATATTGTATTGTATCGTGAGATACCCTGCGATTCCCACCCCTACTTTGAACTGTTTGTCATGTTCCTCAAAAGATTCCTGAACAATTTTATGGTCTCATCAGCAGATACTGAAGACATGAAGGGGAGTACTTGTGCAAATGCACCCAGTTGTTTACATGACGTTTAAAAATTTAATCAGACCAGGCCTCCATCTTCCAGTGCTCAATAGTCCAATTCTGATGCTCTGATGCCCAATTGTTTCAGTGGGATACGGGTTTCATACCGGTCTGTGTACTGACACCTTTCTCTCGAGCCAGCAATAAAGCGTTAAAAATAAATCAAACTGCTCTTTTCTCCAATTTGTGTGAAATCAGACCAGATAAACTAGAATTTGCCACAAATGCATCAATCCAATCAAACATTTGCTAAAGTGTTGGACAAACTAGTCTAATCTCTGTACTTACAGGACTTAAAGATACTCCTGCTCTCATCTTGATGTCACCATGAGAGGTCTTGTGGTGTTCTTGTTGATAAATTAGAAATGTTTCTGTGGCATGAGAACAACCAACACAATATTATGCAGGTAGTTTTAATGTGGAGCAGTGTATTTGTCGCAATCAAATAAACGGCAAAAATACAGTATTATATTATATATATATATACACACAGTATTATACAGTAAATTTTGTACTTTTTAAATGTTGATAAATAAAAAATAATAACCACTAGCATGTATTTCCCACACTTAACAGGTGCAGGTATGACAGCTTCTGATTGTCAGAAAATTTCAAGGCAAAATTATGTTACAAATTTTAGTTATGATCATAAATATAGACAAAAAATGGCCGTTTGAGCATTATGCTGTCTCACTTCAAGAAAAAGAAATTTCAAAGTCAAATTTTCATGTATTCTGCTCATAATTTTAAGAAATAAGCAAATGCTTTGTAACATAAATGGCCACACAAATGGAGGCGATCAAGTTTCCAGTCGCAGCTTTAAGAAAGGTATGTACTCTGCATCTGAACAATGACTAGTCATTTATGTAGAGTCCATAACCATTTTATACTTATTCTTGATTTTATCAACTTATGAAATAAACAAATAATTTATGATGTTTGATTTTTTTAAAATAAATAGTAGAAGTTTAACATTTAATATTTACTTTTTGTCCTTGGTCAAGTTAATAAACCAATCCACGCATTGACTTTTTCTGAAATTTGTATTTGTAGCATCTAAGCATTTTTTACAATAATAATCACCCGTTCTATTTATATGCTAATTTCAACTATACAATGCAATATATATATTAAAATTATTGACACATTTAGGTTCTGTGGAACCTATAATTAAAAGATTTTTGTAGCATCTTGCTGTACTGTATCCAGATCACTTTTTGCATTATGCAGCTGTAGAGGCAAATAACTGCATTTAGCTTAAAGAAAAGAAGAGTTTATCAGTGATCAGGTGACTGTTACAGGCCTGACATGTTGTATAAAACCTTCTCCGAAGCATAGAAGCTTTAAAACACACGTGTATTTATTGCCAAATATCTCACCTCAGTTTCACATTTTGGCCCGTGTATGATTCATATGGCTTTTCCACATGGGCAAACTCAAAGTCAAACGACTGAGAGTTAGAAAGTTCACCAGGTCGTGCCAGGTCCTTCACAAGAGACACAAACTCATGGTGGTTCCCTCTGTCGTAGTACAGCTCTATATACACAAGACAAAGCAGTGTTAGCCATTTTATGAAAGAGATACTTCACTAAAATTCTACAATTTGGTAAATAAATTCAACCAAATTAGACTACATTTGAAAAACAAAAAGAATTACAGCTTTACAACATTTAAAATGTATTTTTAAATAATGATTAAGCTGAGAATAAAAAAATAATCGTCAATACAATAAATTATAATTTTTTGGTATCGATTACTCTGATATTATCGGTATTTAAACCAAGTCTTGACTTACCGATCTGCCCAACAAACTCGATTTTAATCCCGTAATGTTCAAGCCTCTTTCCCGGATTTTTCAGTGTCACGTTGACTTTCCCGCTTACAGTTTCACCATCGTAAAATAGGAAATACTTGTCTTTCTTGCCATTTTCCGTCTTGTGTTCTGCTTTCTTTCTCGTATCGCCGTCGCTCAGCACGATGTCGGCGCATGCGCTGTGACCGAAGCCGAAGAAGCTCATTGCTGCGATTCGAGAGTAAACGAGGCTCTTACTTAAATAAAATAAAATTGGTCAAAGTGGAGTAAACCACAGCAGTTCACGAAATTATTTGTCTCCAAAATACTTGACGCTAACAGAAATGTTATTAATCGTCTTAAGTTTAAAAATGAAACGTTTAGTTTATTAGCATACTGGCTAATGGCAAAAGCTACTATGGAAAGCGACCTCTCAGAACATTGTTAGGTGCTTTCAGTACCTTTTAAAGGTTACTTTCATATGAGTTTAGTTCTCTCAGTACAACAAGACGCCTCATTTGATTAAAAAATACTTCAATAAAGACGTGAAATTAAATGTAACGAAACGTTAAGCAGTCATGTTGTTGCTCCAACCCACTTCCGCCTGTAAGAGCTGCGTCGATAAAAAATTCAAAATAAAAGTGCGGATGATTTTCAAATTTAAAGTGTAGAAAAGGCGAGGAAACAATAGCTAAATTCATTAACAGTAGCATGTTTATTATTAAAATGAAAATAAAAGGAAACAGATTTGATTATTTTACAACATACAGAAACGGTTAAACTGTACCTGAGTAATGTTAGAATCTAGACTGGATACATATTCATTTTACAATGGTTCACTGCTATTCACATTACGGTACAACAAGGTTTTTTTTTTTTCGCCTAAAAGAATAATACACATGAAAGAATACACAATATTGACAAAACAAAATGAACTGGACAACAGTTAAGCTTTGTTAAGCAAATGAAGCACATTCAACGTTTAATTACACCTGGAATGTCACGTATAATATTTTATACTGTAGTGTTAATTGTTTCATGAATGTATGATTGAAATAAGCATGGAACAGATTTGGCCAACAATGCACCTTTTAGGCCAAATATATAAGCAGCAAGTCTGACTTTGCCAGCACTGCCCATAAAACTGGCACACAGTGGTTAAGAAGAGGGTGATAAATAGTCTGATAATCTGGAAATACACATCAAAATATTTAAGTATCAAACAGGCAGTTGTGGTGATATTATATACTATATATAAGTATGTATATAGAGAGAGACATTTCTGTTGTTTTATACCTGTAACAACTGTAAGCATCATTGTAAGTAATTAATTGGCATCACTTTACTTAGTCATGCATATTTAAGATTATTCTTCAACAGAAACTTCCAACGAGAATAAAATTAGACGTACCAAAGTTTAGTATGACACTGACTCGAAAGTCTGGATACAAAGATCCAAAAAATTCCAAGTTCAGCTTTAGAAATTTCCAAGCAAGGTAGAATAATCTTCTTGGTGCATTTTTACAGTATTGATACCAAACAGCCTGTCTTACTGCTTCTTAGACAGTAAGACGTGTCAAGATGGAAGACTATCACTCATTTATTCTCAGCTATGTGAGACAACTTGAAAAGTTAACAGTCAGTAATAGCTTCTTTTGAGTATAAAAGCTACGATAAACAACAGAAGACTTGTTGGCAACGTCTCAGGTGCACCACTTTCTGACAATGTTATAATGGGAAAAGTTAATACTGTAATGGAAAATGTTATACTAGTTTGTTTAATTAAGGTAAAAATACCAAATGCATTGTACTGAAAACCCTTGTTTTTTGTTTGTTTGCTTTTTGTCATGGCCTACAATCTTTCCAGCTTTTCCATTTGTGTGTCCTTCAGCTTTTAACCGCATACCACAAACAGATTAAAACAATAACACAGTCAATAACCTGGACAATATGTCCAAAAATGTATAAAACAATTATAAAGTATAGAAGGTCACTTAAACACAGAGAAAGCACTCTGAAAAAACCAAAAGTGCATAATCTGCATCTATAGAATTATTTCAAAAATGAAACTAAGTGAAATAATATGTTTGTGTCATTTAGCACAACCAAGTCTATAGACTTTACAAAGACTTTTGATTGAACCTCAAACTAAATTATTTTACATCTTAATTTACAACCTATACAACTCTACAGTAAAACACCAATGAATAACGTCCCACAACATCCGCAATATCAAAAAAAGGTTGACACAAAACAGTCATGGCATGGCTTAGAACACACACACACACAGTCAAAAATGTTGAGCGTGTCTAAATAAAGTGTGGTATTTAGCTTGCTAACTATTTGAACCATGCTCTTTGATGCTCGGACAGTTTGGCCAGTTCTATATAGCAGGATGTAGCAGAAGCTCAGTTGCGCTAGCTTCTTAGCCTTAGTCTCTGCACATTCCTCAGCTGCACAGTCATCGCATTATTCAAGTTCAGTCTTCTTGAAAGACTGCTTGACTATGAACACGATCTGTGGTGGATTTTGAACTTCAGCTCTGCGACTTACATAACATTCTTCTAAATTTTCTCTAACTTGCTTTGTCTTTCTTGGCTGGATATTTTTAATGTCTGCAAAAACTACGAGTGTAATTCACACGACAGTCTTATACGGTGTACAGACTGCGAGATTATGAGCAAGTTTGGTTGAAAGTCCTTTATGAAATCTAAAATAAAAGGAGTAAAACGTCCCTAGAGGATTGAAACACTTTAATTGTCTGTTTTGATAACTTTTGGCTAAGCAGCTTATGTTTCCGCACCTCTGAAAGAAAATGCACAATGTGGTAGCTTGTACGTGTGGCACAGAAAAGCTTTCTCTTGTCTTGTCATATGACGAAAGAGGATTTGTGGCGAAAATGCCCCTGTAAAAAAGAAAAGAAAAAAATATTGCATCAAAACACGTGCTATTAAAAAATGGAATCATTTCTAATGTACCTTTACCCTTAAAATTTTCTTTAGTAGAGACAACAGTCAAGAGTCAATGGTTCTTCGTCTGGTTTAACATATCTCTCTGATGGGAACATTGCTCTAAATAGTTCTTTAAACATGGGGAAATGGTTCTACATAGGACCAATGATGGGCTTTACTGAATCTTTTTAGTTATTATATACAGCCCTTTTTTGCTAAGAGCATTTGTTGTAGAGCACAAATATTATACTATTATTCAAAGGTTTGGAATCAACTGTTACATAACTTACAGTACACTGTGTAAACTGAAATACACTAAAATGTATTTTAAGGTGTCTGTCAATATTACATATTTTCAGAAATCTCCAAGACATTATTAAATGATAAATAATGTACTTTTCTTGATCATTTACAATGTGACATGTTCTCATTTATTTATTGGGTGTTCTATACAGGATCTCTTAAAAGTGAGTATACCCCTCACATTTTTGTAAATATTTTATGTTACCCTTTTATGGGACAACACTGAAGATATTAATTTCCTTCGGGATAATAAAAGTATTCTGATTCTGATTCTGATATGACAATTAGGTAAAATGTAATGTAGTCAGTGTGCAGCTTGTATAACAGTGTAAATTTACTGTCCCCTCAAAATAACTCAACACACAGTCATTAATGTCTAAACTGCTGACAACAAAAGTAAGTACACCCCTAAGTAAAAATGTCCAAATTGTGCCCAATTAGCCATTTTCCCTTCCTGGTCTCAAATGACTCATTAGTGTTACAAGGTTTCAGGTGTGAATGGGGAGCAGGTTTGTTAAATTTGGTTTTATCGCTCTTACACTCTCTCATACTGGTCACTAGAAATTTAACATGGCACCTCATTGCAAAGAGCTCTCTGAGGATCTGAAAAAAAAAAATCAGTGTTCAGACCATACGCCGCACACTGCATCAAATTGGTCTGCAGGACTGTCGTCCCGGAATGAAGCCTCTTCTAAAGACGATGCACAAGAAAACCAAATAACAGTTTGCTGAAGACAAGTACTAAGACTAAGGACATGGATTACTGGAACCATGTCCTGTGATCTAAAGAGACCAAGATAAACTTATTTGGTTCAGATGGTTTCAAGTGTGTGTGGCATGTATATGTAAATGTAAATGTAGTGTACTGCATGCCTAGGAGTTAAGGCAGTGCTGAAAAAAAACCAAACACAAAATATTGACACTTTGGGCAAAAATTGGACATTTTCACTTAGGGATGTACTTACTTTTGTTGTCAGTGGTTTAACATTAATGTCTGTGTGTTATTTTGAGGGGACAGCAAATTTACACTGTTATATAAGCTGCACTCTGACTACTTTACATTGTATCAAAGTGTCATATCCTCAATGTTGTCCCATTAAAATATTAAAATATTTACAAAAATTTGAGGTGCATACTCACTTTTGAGAGATACGGTAGTTTTATCAGACATTATCAGTATACCTTCATTTTTATATCTTCCTACCTATTTGTTGTAAATGCTGGAGTACATAAAATTAGAATAATTGTATACATGCATCTTTAAGAAGCATGCATTTGTATTACTAACTACCTAAAGCAAATTATAACATGAGAATTTAAATTCTCACCTCATCTGCACTGACGTAATCCATCATACTGTTGTGTTGGGGGACTTTATAACTGCAAGAAACAGTGTATTGTAATGGGCAAACATCACTGCAGACAACACTGCATCATTTCATAAAATTCAAAGGAGTAGTTGACTGTTTTATGACTACTAAGAACAAAGCAATATTGTACAGCGCTGACCTTCAAAGACATGCCACTTATTTCCGGCTAAAGTCTCCACTCACTTGTTTTCTCTGTGGTCCTTGCAGGAACAGTAGCCATGTTTCTGAGCGTGACAGAGCCCCACTGTAACAAAGATGAGTGCAGTCACTCCTGCCAAAACCTTTAAAGAAATCCCCATGATGTCTGGATCATCTGGAGAGCAAAAAAGCAAAAGAATTAAACCTGAAAAATGATGAGTTACTTGTATCTTATATTAGCTATTAGCTATTCCTAACACAATATTTATTTACATTGCATCAAGCTTAGTGACCCTGACTTACAGACTTCCATAAGCTGTGGCTCGCACTTTGAGTACCCAGCCTCATTTCGGGCTTGGCAGTAGTACTCGCCTGCATCCTCTTTCTTCACTATCCTAAATTTCTAAGGGGGAAAAGAAAGATTAAAAATACACAACATTGTTTAATTAATTAGGGAATAAATGCAATCTTTTTTAGATTAATCCAAAACTCTTTTTGTTTGTTTTAATGTTTAGTGCCACAAATGATAATTTCGGGGCCCTAAACATAACTGCTTAATGGTATTAATATAGCATATACAACATACAACATTTACAGTGCCTTCCCTAATGTTTGGGAAAGACATTTTTCATTTATTTTCTCCTCTGCTCACTTGTGGAGATGAAAAAGAACTGTCCAAAAACCATGGCAAGCTAATCTGTTAAACATGGTGGCGGGAGTGTTTGGCTTGGGCATGTATGGCTGCTACAGGTACTGTCACACGTATGTTCATTGATGATGCAACTGGTTCTAGTAAATTACTCCAAACTCTTTGGACAGTGCCATATGCACTACAGGTTGCATAGGACTGATGTTGTTTTTCAGGGTCGATATCAATACAGATTATTGCTAGTTAACAGGGTTGATAACCAAAATTTGTATTTAAAAAAAGGGTTAAAGAAACTGTAAATTTTTTATTTTGCACAAAACTGTATTTAAATAACTATTGTTTATGAATATTTAAACTTTTTACATTATTTTCATTTAACATTAATTAAATAAACATTTTAGTAACATTATGAAACCATGAAATAAGTACCTGTTGTAATATTAGTGGTCACCATTCATTAATGTCCTTTGTCATTACATTCAACATTGCTGGCTCATATGGAAGATTGCATTCACTGAAAAACTGTCGCAGTACATAGCAAGTAGAGTGCAAAGAGCACAGAGAAAAGAGATGACCACAGCAGCCCACAGTGTAATTACTTAATACCAGTGATGGTGAAAATGAAACGCTTAACAGAGAAAGCTTTGCTGTAGCCTTCCATGGAAAAGAATGTTTTCCTACACAAAAAATTAACATGAAATTGTCATTACATTAAGTTCACAAAACCTGTTTAGAAAAGATACAGTATTTTAATATAACCCTGCATATTAGTTTAATAACAATGATACAATATACAATAAAATATAATTAGACTAGATTAACACTAAAAAACAGTACTGACCAGCGAGCCAGTATCTGTATTCATAACATATGAAGAGTTGAAGAAGCGGGTGCTGGTTTTGGGGTCTTCAGGAAGCTCCTCGTTGTTGCGAAACCACTGATACTGAGATGGAGGGTAGCCCTCATTCTCCATGCAGCGCAGCTCTGTTGTCGAGCCCACCATTATGGCCTCTGGCACACTGCATCTTGGAGACACTGGTTTAACTGGAACCCAATCAAAATGAGCATTAACTCATGAGAAGCTTAGAACTTATTTTCTGTCTATTAGGGATGGGCACAAAAACTCTATTCAATAAATGAGTAATGAGTGAGAACAAATTGTTAATGTAATTTTAAATGACAAAATGAAGTGATATGTAAACGTGATTTCAATGATCAAGCTGTACTGAAACGCAATCTTGAGCATAACATTTATGATGTGGAGTCATTTTTGAAGATGTGTGTATTTATAAAAGTACCTCTCACAGACAAGCTGATAACAATTTCATCAAAGGGTTTCTGGTCGTCAATAGCTGCCACCTCACAGCGATACAGTGCACTGTCTGATCTGCTGGCGTTCAGGATCAGCAGGTTTGCCGGCTCTCTCAACATTGCCCGGTTCTCCAAGTCACCTGACATTAAGAAATCACTATTAGTTTCTGGCAGTTTCATCATTACAATAAATAAAATACTAAAAATCATTTATTTAAAGATTATAAAAAGAATACACATATAATAGGAAACACAACATTTTACCTGATATTTTACTTTGAAAGTATACATAACTGGGAACCCCATTTTTTATTTTCTTCCATTCAATTCTGGGATTGTTTGTAGATATGGATTCTATCAAGCAGGTCAGTTCAATTGCTTTAAAAGGAAAAAAAAAGAGTGTGTTACTAGTTAATAGTGGTTCAGTAAATCATATTTACAGTTAAAAACAAAAATGTATTGACTTGACTTACTCTCAAACTCATTGGCCCACACGTCTTTATCTGTTGTTCTGAGTATGACAGCAAAAGTGATGCATTCTGGGAATTATAACAGAAAAAAAAGCTTAATTTCAAAATGAATGATATTGATAATGTCACAGTTCCCATGTCACGCCTGTCTTTGTTTTGTCACATGTCCTTGTCATCTGTGTTTCTATTAATCACATGTTCCTCTCCAGGTGTCCCTCATGTTATTAAGAGTATTTATACCAGTGTCCTTTGTTTCTGGGCTGTGTTTGTCTAAATTCAGACGTGTTCCTGTGCCTGTGTACCTATGTTTATGTTCTTGTGTAGTTATATCATCAAACTTCAGAATTTGTTGCCAACCCCCCCACCCCCTCGCTCTCATATATATATATATATATATATAAATTCTGCAGAGGTCTGTACTGTTCATCATAGGTACTTCAACTATGAGAGAATGTAAAAAAATCCAGATACTGACTATACAATACTCACAATAAGTTAGGGACATTGTTATTTACATGAGTGCTTTTTGCAGAGCCTATTTGCTCTGAATTTTAATGAAATAAGTAAAAGTTCCTTTGATATTACTAATAATGTATGAGAAGAAACACCATTTTCATTAGTTTAATATTTATTACCCCCAAAATTTAGA
>JBBIGC010000001.1:18970679-18984136 GCA_037576955.1 Lepidarchus adonis
TGTGTGTGTGTGTGTTTGTGTATGTGTATGTGTGTATATGTGTGTGTGTGTGTGTGTGTATGTGTGTGTGTGCGTGTGTGTGTGTGTGTGTGGGTGTGTGTGTGTGTATATGTGTGTGTGAGTGTGTGTGTGTGCAGTTGCTCCAGTCTCTTCTGGAAATTAGGTCATTTTTATTTACTGTGGCAAAAAATATTTGGAATTTCATGTCATAAAATGTGATCCGATCTAATAATAATACAAAAAATTCAGATCTTTTTATGTCTAAATCATTTTGCTACCAGAAAAAGTATGTGAACCTTTAAGTTAATGACCTCAAAAGACATAGTCACAAATGTGTAGCCATGCAGAAATACAAGTCCAGATCCCTAATGAGCAATTGTATTGTAAGTAGAATATTAGAATTAGAATTTTTTTTATTAAGTAAAAAGTAGAATAATAAAAAAAAACACTTAAATGAAAATGAACCCATCATCTATCCAAAAACAGTGTTAGCTCTAATACAAATGACAAGTGTTTGGATCTGCCAATCATCTGTGAGATATGTCAGGTCAAATTAATTTACACATCGCTTTTTAAAACCTGACGTTTACAATGCAGCTTTACAGAATCTTGGTCCGAGCCAAAGGCAAAGAAGAACTGTAGGTAGAAACCTTGGGAGGAACCAAGGCTCAGAAGGGGAATGATACAGAATAGTGCTAACAGACACAAGAACAAATGTAAAAAACAAATAAAAAGTAATAATATTTATAGTTTAAAGAGGCTTCAGCAGTTCATTGTGTACAAGTGGCCCTCACTGATATACGATCAGTTAGGTGGAACATGGTTCTGTCCGTATGTGCTCTCCTCATTAGGAGTGAGTGGGTTCCAGATATAAATATATGTAAAAAGTCAGTAAAGAACCTTACAAAAACTCCTACAGACTGTAACTGATCTAGAGCTGGGCAACATTATTATTTTTTATCACAATATTTTTTTTAAATATAATTCAATATCAATATATATGATGAGGTTTATTTTGGTGTAAATTATTTATTTTCCATCAGATGTAGTACTGTGTTTCCGATAGATAAAATATAATAAACCAAAATCTTACTAGTGAAAAGTGTAACAGAAGAACACAAACAGAATGTCAAATTAAATTCGTTGGTCAGTTTCAAGCAGTACAATTTTTCTCCATTTTGATCACTTCTACAGGAGAACTAGAGGAGAACACACTACATTTGCTTTTCAGATTTCAGTCTTGCTTAGTGAAGTGGGCAGTGAGATTCATACTTGATGCACCGTGAAGCTGAATTTTTACAGTTGGATGATTCTGCCTCAGATGGTAAGATAAGTCATGTCTTAGAAGGAACATGCTTTAGACACAATTTGAAGTGCTCTGCTTCTGACTGTAAACAATGTCCACATTTCTGAATACCTCAAACCCTTTTTTAGCAATGTCCATGTTTTTTTTTACTTTGGGTTGTGTCCATTTACATAATCGTTAATGCTGTTTTTGTTAACATTTTTTGTCACTATTTTCTTTTTTTCTCACTTCCACTCCTGAAGAACTAGTTTGTGTAGCTGAAGTAGCATTAGCGGCTAAAGTAGCCCAAACATTAGCCCACGCTCTGCTGTGACTGCCTCCAATTCGCGCTACGTGTCAACCTAACATGATGGCTGTAAAGCTACTCTGATTGGTTCGTTGCAGTGCTAATCTCATTATCATTGGCTTTTTGTGTTGTCTGTCAAAACATGAACATAATGAATGTCATATTGAAAACGTGGAATGGATTTTAGTCTTCTCAGACCTTTAAAAAGACATTTGCCATTGCCCCATCTTAAAATTTGTCTTTTTAATGTTCAATCTCTGGGCAATAAAGCTAGTCTCATTCTCATTTGCTTCTGGCAGCGCCGGGGGTGGAAAAGGGGCGGAGCTAGAGTTTGTTTTGGTGAACGGAAAGTGCAGTGGGTCATTTCAGATCGCCGTTTACAAGAGAACGCGTTTGCTTTGGGTTTCCTTTTTGAGTCTTTGCATCTTTTATTCTTGCTCAAGGTTTCTTCCTCCAGCATTAAGGGTTGTTTCCTTGCCTCTGACTCCTTTGGTTTGCTGACTAGGGACTACTAGCAGCTTTCCTGCAATGATTGTTGTAAAAAGAGCTACATAAATACACTAAGTATGTTACAATGTGTTAGAACCTGACCCAACTAATTCTTATTTTTATTCTTATTCTTATTTTTCCTTGATTTGTTAATTGTTAATGTGTTTACAGGATATCGCTTATTGTGAATACATTATCATAAATAGTTGAGCCTGAATAGGATTGCAGCAACTTGAAAATCATTCTATACCTAAATTCTCAGTTTCACTATGTCCGTTCACACTTCATTTTAAACGGCTTGAGTATACGAGTTGGGAATCGTATTTAAAAGTCAGCTGATGTTTGTGGGAGGCCCTAGTTGGCTGCTTAGTTGCTTGCAAACGCGTGGCTCAGCGGAGCTTCAGCTGCTGTCAGTGCTGGCGGATACAGAGTTGTAGCTGTGTGTGCTCGTAGCTCCTGCCAGAGTCAGGCACACTGCCACTGCGCTCTCTCTCCCACTCTCCCTTCCTCTTTGCATCCTCTCGCTGTCTCACCTTACAGTCTGTCTCCTCCAGCCCTCCGTCAGCTGGGGCTGTGTCAACTGGGTCCATGCTGTCTCCTTCAAGGACATTAAATATTCAGCAGGCTGCTTACAGAGACTGGCCTGCTCTCTGCGCTCATCACTTCTGCCCGGCCAAGCACCACAAACTGCTGCGTAAACTCTTCCTCTTCAGGATGCGATCTCATTCTGCTACGGCTATGAAGCACACTGGCCTGCTTTTTAAATGCGAAGTACCTCCTGGACCTGCTTGTAACTCACTCCCTCCCTCACGTTTGGCAGTTTTTTGTGACCGCTCAAGCAATGAATACCAAACAAACTCCCTTCGCGTCGGTAACTGTCGTCTGTCATGGAACCGCCTTGGAGCAATACAACATTATTGAAAAATTTCATAAGATGCTTGTGTTTTATGATTTTAAGTTTTTTTTTTAACAGAAGGACTGGAATACATCCAGAAAATACACTTATGAACCATAAATTAAAACCAGCTGCCTAATATTGTGTAGGCCCCTCTCTCTTGCACCCAAGCAGCTCTGAACCATGGACTGCACAAGATGTCTGAAGGTGAAGTATGTCCTTCAAGTCCTGAAAGTTGCTAGGTTAGGCCTGCATTGATCAGATTATCTTGTAAAGCTAAGTTTTAAATATTTTTAAATATTTGATCTAAATTAGATCTGGGGACTTTGGAGACCAAGTAAACACCTTGAATATCCTCAAACCATTTCTGAAAAACCTTTATGTAGATGTATGTTCAATTCAATTCAATTCAGTTTTATTTATATAGCACTTTTTACAACAGAAGTTGTCACAAAGCAGCTTTACAAGGTCCGGGTCCGAGCCCCTAATGAGCCAAGGCGACGAAGGCGAGAAAAACTCCCTGAAACTGAAGAAAGAAACCTTGGGAGGAACCAAAGCTCAGTAGGGGAACCCATCCTCCTCTGGTCGACACCGGGTAATAGATAACGAACAGTCAGATGATGAGTTGTGCTAGTATGTGTCAAAGTAACATCAACATGAATGGCAGGATTCAAGGTTTCCCAGGAGAACATTGTCTTCACTGAGTCTTGCCTTCTTCTGGTGGTGGACAGGGTTCAGCATAAACTGACTGATTGTTCTTCTGATGTTACATGTTACATGCATCATTAAGCCTTCTGGACCCATGAGCCCATTGCTGGTTCAATGGTTGTACTTCCTTGGACCACGTTTAGTACAATTGCTGCAAACCAGGAACCTCCAACAAGCCTTTTGAAGATGCTCTGGCCTGTTGTCTAGCAACGGTGGTTTAAACCAAGTCTTGCCAGGTTTTTCCAGCTTCCATCACATCAGCTTCAAGAACTGATTGACCTAAAATATCTCACGCCTTGACAGATGGGCAAGATCAGTCAGTGGTTTCAATGTTTTGGCTGTCTGGTGTATAGTTGTGCTAATACGTTTACATAACCTGGCAGAATTTATGATTTCTTGGCCATTTGTCAGACATTATGAAAGATATTTTTTTTCTTTCACTCATGGTTAGTGTTTGGCTGAAGCAATTTATTGTCAAACCACAGTGTTTTTAAATCATAATGACAACAGAAACTACCCAAAAGACCCTGATCAAAAGTTTACATACCCTGGTGATTAGGCTTGGCAACATGCACACAACTTGACACAGGTTTGAATGGTTATTAAAGGAACCATCTTCATCTGTGATCTGTTTGCTTGAAATTAGTGGGTGAGTATAAAAAATCAATGAGTTTCTGGACTCCTGACAGGACCTTGCATCTTTTATCCAGTGCTGCACTGACGTTTTTTGGATTCTAAGTCATGGAGAAAACAAAATAATTGTCAAAGGATCTGCAGGAAAAGGTACTTGAACTCTATAAGATAGGGAAGGGATTTAAGAAAATATAAAATGAATTGAGAATGCCAATTTGCTGTGTTCAAACTCTAATTAAAAAGTGGGAAACCTGGTCAGGTAGACCAACTAAAATTTCTCTCACAACTGCCAGGAAAATAGATTGGGATGCAAAGAAAAACCCACAAATAACTTCAGTTGAAATACAGGAGTCTCTGAAAAAATATTTCAAGATGCACAATAAGGAGGCACTTGAAGAAAGATGGGCTGCATGGTCAAGTTGCCAGAAGAAAGTCATTACTACACAGAAAGTATGACAGTTACAATATTCCAAACAGCAAGAGACAAACCTCAAACCTTCTGCCACAAAGTCATTTGGATGATGAGACTAAAATTTAACTTTTTTGCCACAACCATAAACACTACATTTGGAGAGGAGTCAACAAGGCCTATGATGAAAGATACACCTGTCCTACTGTGAAACACGGTGGTGGATCGCTAATGGTTTGGGGATGTGTGAGCTACAAATGCACAGGAAATTTGGTCAGAATTGATGCTGAGATGAATGCAGTAGTTTATCAAAATATACTGGAGAAAAATTTGCGCTCATCAGCTCAGAAGCTGCACATGGGACGTACTTGCACATTCCTACATGAAAATGATCCAAAACACAAATCGATCTGTCATTGGCTACAGCAAAATAAAGTGAAGGTTTTGGAGTGGCCATCTCAGTCTCCTGACCTCAATATCTTTGAGCCAGTTCATGCAAGAGCCCAAGAATTTACAGGAACTGGAGGCTTTTTGCAACAAGAATGTGCAGCTTTATCATCTGAGAAGATAAAGAGCCTCATCCACAACTACCACAAAAAATTTCAAGCTTTCATTGATGTTAAATGGGGCAATATGGTATTAAGAACTGGGGTATGTAAACTTTTGATCAGGGTCATTTGGGTATTTTGTGTTGTGATTATGATTTTAAAAGAGTAAACACAGTTTATTAATAATAAATGGCTTTAGCCAACTACTAACCATGAGTAAAAAATCATTCATATTCTCTGAAAAATTATTAAGAAATCATAAATGCTGTCAGGGTATGTAAACTTATGAGCACAACTGTACATTTAAGTACACCTGAATGCAAAATAAAATGAAATATACTTTACAAAGAGGACTAGTTAATTTTTAAGTAGGTTTCGTTTGTTTCATCGAATTAAAAGGGAGATCAATAATATTAACCCTTTATAGTAGCTTCTCAGGAATACAGTATTTTCTGGACCTTGGGTTAGACCCTAGTATCTTCTGACTCCCTTCTTTGTATCACAATGTCTGGTCCTGAAGAATACGCTTGTATAATCAGACCTATTATTTAGTATTATTATGAATATTTTTGAATTAGCCATTTTCCAAAATAAGGCTTGTTAAGGAGATGCACTTCATTGGCTAAAAGTTCATTGATTGTTCTGCCAATCTTATCATACTTCAGTGTAAAGTGGAGAAAGTTGCTGCATGCCCTGGTTTGTTTTACTCAAGATGGGATTTCCTGCTGAGAATGTGCCGAGCTTTTTCTGCTGTCATCAGTTTTAGCTATAACTGTAATCAAATCTCTCTGTCTGGATTATAGAGAGGGAGATGCACATCCTGCATGGAATGATTGCCGTGTACTTTCCTCTCATTTTGCTATGCTTTGTGGTGTAGTAGATGACTCTTTTAAGCAAATGTCACTTTATATTATGGTACGATTCCTGTTTTGTGCCGTGCCTGGAGGGGACCGTTTAACGTATGGTGTCGTCAAACCCATGTTGATGCCGGGAACAGATTGAAATGTTCAGGGACACCAGGCTCCAGATGGGATGGGGTGATGGGACGAGTACAGGGTGCGCTCTGTCAGACGGACACTTATGACCCTGTTAAAGTGTCCACGTCTTGTGGTTTCAAAGAACTGAGTGGCCATCTGGTGTCCCAGAGGTCTCTGCAGTTTACTAACTTTATTTTTTGCTTGTGTGCTTTCATTACGGCAAGTTCTCTGATAATTGAGAGATTTGGTTCAGAGGAGAATTCAAGCATTTTTTTAAGATGTCTTCATAATCAAATACAACAATATAAAATAATATAGTATATTAAAATATACTCACAGATGCAGAAAAGCAGGAGCTCACATGACCAGTTATTTAAAGATTGAGACTAATTGAATTTATAATTAATGAGTCAAGTGCAATATATATTTTGGACTATAATGTATTTCATAAAACATTATCATGGTCGAGGGTTCCATGCAGGGCATTGTGGGTGAAATTGTTTCACATTTACAGTTAGTCAGAAGGTTGCAGGTTCAAGTCCCAGCCCTGGCACCACTGAGGAACCTTGAGCAAGGTAGCGTCCCCACTTCACTGCTCCCTTGGCGCGACTGTGACTGCTGCCCGCTGCTCCATGCGGGCACGTGTGATGGGTTAAATGCAGAGACACATTTCGTTGTGTTGCACTGTGTGCAATGGTGTGTTCACAATGACAAATATCACTTTCACTTCACTTCACACTGAGCACACGTCTGTCACATGTGCTCAGTGTGAACCTGTTTTCATCTGTGAAGAGCACACGGCGCCGGTGGCAAATTTGCCAATCTCGGTGTCTCTGGCAAATGCCAAACGTCATGCGTGGTGTTGGGCTGTAGGCACGACCCCCACCTGTGGACGTCGGGCCCTCATACCGCCCTCATGGAGTCTGTTTCTGACCATTTGAGCAGACACATGCACATTTGTGGCCGCTGGAGGTCATTTTGCAGAGCTCTGGCAGTGCTCCTCCTGTTCCTCCTTGCACAAAGGTGGAGGTAGCGGTCCTCCACGTCTCCTCATGCACTGGCCTTTCTCCTGGTAGCGCCTCCATGCTCTGGATGCTGACAGACACTGCAAACCTTCTTGCCCCAGCTCGCTAGAGTGAAAGCACCGCCCGCATTCAAAAGTGACCAGAACATCAGCCAGAGAGCAGAGGAACTGAGAAGTGGTCTGTGGTCTTCAACTGCAGAAACTCCTTTATTGGGGATGTGTTGCTAATTGTCCATAATTTCCACCTGTTGTCTGTTCCATTTGCACAACAGCATGTGAAATTGATTGTCAATCAGTGTTGATTCATAAGTGAACAGTTTTATTTCAGTGTGATTGACTTGGAGTTACATTGTGTTGTTTAAGTGTTATCTATAGACTTATAACACAATATAAGTGTTATATATATATAAAGCTGCACTTCTGTTGTAGATTAATTGTTTAAATTATAAACCAATCAGCCACAGCATTAAAGCTACTGAGAAATGAAGTGAATAACATTAATGATCTAGTTTCAGTGGCCTGTCAGAGGGTGGGATACGTTAGGCAGAAAAGTAAAGACTAAATTCCTGAAGTGTTGGAAGTCTGAGTGACTTTGATATCTGCAAAGTTGTGACAAATTTGTTGCTTGGCACCATAAGATAGACCTACACAATATAAGGCAGACAGATTTAATGTTATGGCTAGTTGGTGTAAATATATTTTTATAAGCTCTTCGCCCATGGTGAGACACTGACCACTTTTTAGGTTCAACTTTTTACTTCTACTTACGTAAGCTGGATAACAAGCCTGGATATTTCTTGGTACTGAATGTGCTCTATTAGTGCAAACCTGTTGTATTTGTTATTTCTGAAGTTCAGGTCATTCTGAAAGCCTCAGTAGAAATCTGCTTGTTTGCTGGGATGCAGTTTTGGCCTTATTCTCATGCAGGTCTATGTGTTGCCTGCATGGCACTGCTCTGGCTGCTCTCTGTGAAGTGACCTTCACCAAATGCGGGCTGGCGTTCAATTACAGATCTATCAATGACCCATGCAGCAAAGAGTGACCCTCCGTCCTTGAGAGTCCACCTCAACTGCCCACTGCTAGTGTGTCTTTGTGCTCTAAGTGAATAGAAATAACCTAAATCTTAGCTAATGTCTGGCTGTAAATATTCTATCCTGTATATATAGGGGGTTTATGTTTTTTCTTAAATATGGATGCACAAAAGTAAGCATTCACTTCACTTTCCCAAATGAAACTTAGGTATTTTCCTCTGTTAAGTGACAATGGATAGTATGGCAAAATTATATTAATGGGATACATCAAGAAACAATTATTATTTTGTCAGTATTTATTGTTTTAGAATGGCAAGTATGTTGAAATGGTTAAAAAAAATATTAAATACTACTATTAAATCTACTAATAATACATTAAATTACTATTGAAACTACAATACTGATTATTTTATTCAGTATTTTACACAGCAATCCAGTTAAGTATGGCTGATTATCACTGATGCACTTTAAAATAGAAGTCAAGTCTAAATGTCCATTGCTGATATTATGTTTTCAAATAAATTTAAGTTATAAGTCTCTGTTTAATCTAGAGAGCTGCTATAAATTGTAAATATGCATCACATTTAACTTGAGTTTCATAGTCTTTCATTTAGATTTCCATGGATAATAAATCTAAGGTGACATATCATGAAACATACTCTGTACCCATTCTCTGCCTTTATAAAATGGGCCTGGTCACTGTATTTCCATTAAGGAAATGAAAACAGCAATAGTAGCAGTCTGCTTTGTGCTGTTCTTCTCCTTATTATGATCTCATAAAAGTACTGCAGAGTTATTAGACAGGCTGTATATTATTCTTGGCCTGGATGGGAATTATTTTAACTCTGCGAACACTTTAAACTGGCCATGCTCACAGAAGGTTGGTTATTCTGGAGCAGCTCCCATTATGATTTTGCAGGTTATGCTGTCTTATAAAGTAATGTGCTCTTAGGTTTCTAATATTTTTTTCAAAAAAAAATATAGGCTCTCAACAACAACAAAAATAAATTAAATTAAAATAATTAAAATACATTAAGAAATAATATTTTTTAAACACAATTATTGGCACCTGCTATTAATTTTTTCATGCAAACCCCCTTGGCCAACAAGACGGCACTTAATTTTCTCCTGTAACATTTCGTAAGGTTGGAGAACACCATGCTTCTTTCCACAATCTTTCTAAATTGTTCAGAGTCCTCTCTTATGCGCTCTCCTCTTCAGCTCACTCCACAGGTTTTCAATTAGGTTGAGGTCTGGTGACAGTGGGAGTTTGATTTTGTCTCTTCTGAGCCATTGTTGTGTAGATTATTGTCATTATCCTGCTCAATATCCAAATGATTATCCATCTATAGCTTTCCGGCAGAGTCCATGAGATTTTGTTTTAAAATGTCCTGGTATTTCAAGGAGCCCTTGATACCATGCATCGTAACAAGTTTTCCAGGGCATTAGGCAGAGAAACAGCATCACAGATCCTTTACCCTACTTTATAGTGAGCATGGGGGGCTTTTCTGCATACTCATCCTTAGATTTTCACTAGCTAAATTTTAGTCTCATCTGACCAAAGCACAGTCCCAGTTGATGTCCCAGATTAGACTCCAGATTAGATGAGAAAAGGCTTTATCAATGCTTGTATCCCAAACAGCTTGTTGGCATGGAAATAGCATCCTGGGGTCGTCATGGAGACTTTGTGACCCCAAGATACTACTCTTTAATCCAGTTCTTTAACTTTGGAGAATTCTTTACTTCTTATACACTCCTTCTCACTGTGTGTGGTGGTGAGATAAGCTTGGGTCCTCATCCAGCCACGTTTGTTCCAGTTGTTTTAAACTGTAACAAAATTACAAAAATGCTTCATTCAATCTTTAGGATACCAATAATTGTGGCAGACATGATTCTATTAAAAATATGTATTTCTTAGTGAATGGAGTTAAATGTCAGATCTTCCTACAAATTTCAGTGTACGTTCCTGCAATTTTAAGGCGTTTAACACATGGAGGGTACTGTATAGTTTCTATTGCTGATAGGGTTAGACACAGAGAAAAGAATGAATAATTGTGCAGGGCTGTCTGTAACTAATTATTGGAACATGAAGCAGTTTGGTTACAACAGTGCACTGAATTTTACACGAATTGTTGAGGGTAAAGTGCAGATTATCATCTTTATTTCAAGTGTTTTTTTCAAGTGACTTAACAAACAAAGAGCCCAAATCACATATGACCAATAAAGCTCTCCATAACAAATAACTAGTGGGCATCATTCAAATATAGGAAGCAGACTCCTTAAATAAGTGTTGGCTTGAAGCTGCAATATTCATAAAAATATATATGCAACCTTAATATCTTTAACTTTCAGATGTCTATTTTGAAGCCATGTGTGCCATTGGTTGTATTAACCCCAGTCATGGAGATAATATAGCATTGCACCAGCAGTGGGTTATTGTAATATTTCTTATAATTAATTAATATTTCAGAATCAGAATCAGAAAACTTTATTAATCCCGAGGGGAAATTGTTTGTGTTGACTGCCACAGCACACAAAGACACACAGAGACACAGAACAGTAGAATAGAATAATTTAAAAAATATAAAATAGTCTAGTACAGAATAATTAAAAAATATATAAAATAAATAGTATAGTATAGAATAATTTAAAAAATATAAAATATTTAAAATAGTCTAGTTTTAGATCTGCCTAAGAATAACTGCACAGAACAACCGTTTGTATAGAGGAAAACTGAGGAGTCTTTTGAACAGATGAGGTGAAGATTATTTGACAGAATATGAAAAAAAAACTACCCATGATTAAAGCATACTAATTTTGACATATGTTGCCATGGGCATATGTCACTTGTGGCAGGAAGCACTGAAGTGTACAGAAGCATCTTAGCTGCTCAAATCCAAACATATGACACATCACTGAGTGGACTGCTTCATACTGCACTAGGGCGATCAACCTAAATATTACTAAACATCTTCACCATTTTTAAACTAGTCAAGTTGGTATAAATCATATGCAGGCATGTCATTAACTTGAAGAGACTTGAATCAAGTAGGAACTAAAAGTTGCTTAAATAAATAACAATTACTAGTGAATTACTAATAAAGAAACCCAGTCTTGGTGACAAAAAAATTTTTTTGGAGGAAGCCTGATAGACTGAAGACTATACATTTTGTAATTGGGATTGTTTGGATTGTCAGAAGCAGAAAATGCATTTACAGGAAGCACAAAAATATTTAACAAATGTTTACTAAAGAACTGAAAGCTAGAATCGCCCCAAAATGCATATCAAAATAAAGTCAGTAGACACACTAAATACTAAAAATATAGATATTTTATTGTTCATATTATTGTTATTGTTATTGTTATATGTAATTTAGCTTTTTTGGATGCTCAAAAAGAAACAATTCAATTGTTTTTTGGACTGTAAATAGTATGAAGGCAGATCTTTGATTTGTCAACAGTATTGCGGATATGAGTTATTAAATATTTACAGTGTGAGTCACCTTTTCATTTTCAACCCTGTATGTTTAACACAGATCCAATGATTCCCACAATTACTTACAGATTATACTGTATTCATAAAGGAAATTTTAAGAAAAATGGCAATACATTATAGGCAATACATTATACGGCTAAGCCTGAACTGAAGCTGATAGCATATTTTCCATATTTCCCATATTTCCCTAACAATAGGCCATGGATTACACATTGATTTTGCAAACCTGGTATTGGGTGTGGCTTGCTTAAATGAAAACGCATTCACTAAATGTATAATTCAGTACAAAAGGACATCGTCTCTAAATGTACAAAGCAAAGAAAGATCAGTAACTATGTTTTCTCACTTAAATGGTGTTGCTGCTTCCAGCCTTACATTACATTACATCCTAGTATATAATACAAGCTGGAAAAAGATCAAGTTAAGAGAAATGAAAGGAATTTTATTGCTGGCTTGGAAAAAAAATTATATATTTGATACTGCAGTATAGCAATGTCAATCATCCATCTACATATAAATTCATCAGTATAAAATCAGCAACACTGAAATGCTAAAATGATTACGCTTACCTTTCTTAAAATTCTTCAAAATCAGATTCGATCTACTGTGCTGATTTGCTGTCGCTGTGGTTGGACACGCGTTTGCTCTCAGATATTTCAGATAAAGCAACGATCTGGAGCTTAAATTCTGCAGAATAGAAGAGTAAGAGTAAGTTCTCTGTTTCTTCATTTATAGTGGGGGAAGGTGAGGGGGGTGTATTTTTGTAGTTATGTGTGATTTTAAAAAATCTAAATAGGCTGGATTTAAGGTTAAATATTCTATGAATTTCTTCCTAGAATTATTGTTATTTAGAGCTTCTAAAAAGAGAAAACTGCTTAATGTTAAGCTTTTTTGCCTAGTTTAAAGATTTAACTGTATTTTTAATGACTAGATTTCAGTTCAAATATTCTAGTTTTAATACAGTTTTCTCTTATTTATGTACTATTCAATTCTTATAAAAAGCTAAAACACCATGTTTTAAAAATTTGTGTTTAGTTTTAAGATGCAGTATCATTTATTATCGACTAGATATTAATGCTACTTTCAAGAATTCTTACCAAGTCAATTTTGCTTACCCCATTGGCAGATTTTTTTGCTTGATTTTGGTATATTTAACTACATTTAAGTCATTTTTATCTTGTTTCAAGAAAGGCATTTTTTGCAGTGTGCAGCATAGTTGTTGCGTTGTGGTATGATATTGATAAGTTCCAAATGTGATCAATTTAATTGTTTATACTGAACTATGGTATAATGTTAATATTATATGTTACTATAGAGCTCCAGGGTCGAGTCAAGTTAGATGCTTTTGCTTCTGATCGGTAGATGCAGTAATGCTGCAGCTAATAACATGGAGATGGCATGTCTTAAAGTTTTAAAACATGAATAAGCATTTTCTGCGGCTTATACACTGCAAAAAATGATTTTCTAACTTAGTAGTTTTGTCCTGTTTTCAGTCCAAATATCTAAAAAATCTTAACTCAAGACACATTTACTAGACACATGAAATAGCATAAGAAATTATGTCTTGTTTTCTGAACTAATAACTCAAAATTAAGTGATCGTTTGCTTAAAACAAGCTAAATTATCTGCCAATGGGGTAAGAAAAATAATCTTAA
>JBBIGC010000001.1:19004143-19014903 GCA_037576955.1 Lepidarchus adonis
TCTCCAAGTCAATCAATCAATCAAGTTGAGCAGCGCCACCCAGAGGAGAGGAGAGGTAGCGACGCCGGTGAGTCAACTTGGCAGAAAATTTAAATATCGATATTGCCGCCGGCGTATCGATTATCAAATCGCATGAGCAAGGACGACGATATATCGCAATATCGATATTGTGGCCCATCCCTAGTAGTTACACATTGACAAGGCACACAGCTGCAGTGTAACTACTGGTAATGTATGTTACAGTAGTACAGCTTATGTCAGTACTCAGGGAGAGGGGGTTGGTAAATGCATACCTCTCTCTCTTTAAGGCAATCCAGTGGATGCAGTAAACCAGTAAAAAGTAGTCTAACAGTAAATAGCCATAAAGTGGAGGTTTATTCATTCATTCAAACTATATACAGTAAACTATTTGCACATATACAGTAGACAACAAACAACAGAAAAGAAGGGGGGAGTAGTCGGCACAGCACCAAAGCAAATAACCTAAGAAAAGAAATCTAACTAGCTTATGGACGTACAAAGCAAACCTGACTAGCTGAAACCAGACAATCTAACTTACTGTTACTCTATCTAATCCAAAGACTTGAGTCCCACCTTGCTTCTGTCTGATTGGATACTATAACTGGACAGGGTAGACAAAAGGGGAGAGAACATCACAACAGGCAAGCGCATCCACAGGAACACAACACCATTATGTAGACACATGGGCTAGATTATGGTTCATTGCATTGCTTATCTTTAAATACATACAGTATCTCACAAAAATGAGAAAAAATTTTTTTTAAATGACATTGTATCTTTTCATGGGACAACCAAGGACGTTGAGTGCACATGCTCAGCGTCATATCCAGAGGTTGTCTTTTGAAAATAGATGTTTGAGTGCTGCCAGAATTGCTGCAGTGGTTAAAAGGGTGGGGGATTAACCTATCAGTGCTCAGACCATACGCAGCACACTTCATCAAATCGGTCTGCATGGCTGTCTTCCCAAAAGGAAGCTTCTTCTATAGATGATGAACAAGAAAACCTGCAAACCGTTTGCTGAAGAAAAAAAGACCAAGGACATGGATTACTGAAATTCTGTGGTCTGATGACACCAAGATAAACTTATTTGGTTCAGATGATGTCAAGCGTGTGTCATGACAACCAGGTGAGGAGTACAAAGACAAGTGTGTCTTGCCTACAGTCAAGCATGGTGGTGGGAGTGTCATTGGGGCTGTATGAGTGCTGCCGGCACTGGGGACCTATAGTTCATTAAGGGACCATAAATGCCAGCATGTACTGTCACATACTGAAGCAGAACATGATCCCCTCCCTTTGGTAACTGGGCCGCAGGGCAGGATTCTAACAGACCCAAACACACATCCAAGACGACTACTGAGGGTAAAGGTGCTGGACTGCCCAAGCATGTCTCCAGACCTAAACCCTGTTGAGCATCTGTAGTGGATTTTCAAATGGAAGGTGGAGAGGCACAAAGTCTCTAACATCCACCAGCTCTGTGAATTCATCATGGAGTGGAAGTGGATTCCAGTGGCAACCTGTGAAGCGCTAGTGAACCTCATGCCCAAGAAAGTTAAGACAAAAAAATAATAGAAAATAATGATGGCCACAAAAAATATGGGCATAATTTGGTTATTTTCACTTAGGTGTGTACTCATTTTTGTTGCCAGCGGTTTAGACATTAATGGTGTTAAATGAGCGGCTTATCCAGTGCAGTGAGTTACCACATTGGACAAACATTGGAACTCCAGATGTTTGTGGTAAAATTAATTGCAGTCTAATAAGATACCTCCAAAGTAATATTTTTCCCTTTTCACTGTGTCAAGGTCATAAAAGTGTCCTCCAGTGTGTGCTGCTTCAGTGCAGTCTTGAGTTACTGGTGTGAACACGCTGTATTCCATCAAGTGTTTATTTGTCAAATTGGTTGTAAGAAAAATGGAACTTCGTTACTACATGTATTACAAATATTACATGTGGCCAATGGACTGCTTTCATTTTCCAGGTTAAAATATTTCTGTGCTGCTGACATTTATGCGTGTGCTGCCACAAAGCTCATTATTTACAGAACCTGCGTAATGAGTGATGTAAAACAAAGCCTTGAGCTTAGGCTTGTTCATGTTTAAGTCAATCCCAAACAGTTAAAAATGTCTTTGAGATCGGATTGGGACATCACTAATAATAATAATGAAACAACATTCAAAAGAAATACATTTTCTTATGTCAGAGGTTCTTTAGCCAAGTCATACAGTATAGAGAGATAAGGTAGCACAAAAGTAAGTGTATTTTTCCCATGCTGCTTAATAACTTCTAAATGGCCACACTTGTCCAATTCTCCTTCCTTAAAAATCCACCTTTTTTTTTTACAGAGGTCATAAATTTGTGATTTTTTTAAATGAGTTAGTTTAATAATTTTTTTAAATTTGCACAACGTGAATTCTACTGTTAAATCGAGTAGCCATCTACATTGTTTAAGCAAAACAGTTTTTCAGAGTTTGCTGTTTGTGAATCGTTATACCTCTAGTAATTATGCATATGTGGAAGTGACTTCTTGTCATTGTGACCAATCACATACAGTGCATCACATCAAAATGTGACCTCCACATGTGGAGCAGCGGGCATCAATTTATGTTTTTTATTCTATATTTTATTCCAAATGTGAGTATTAACTTTTTTACTCACCCATTTACACAAACATAACTAAAGTAATTACATGTAATTATATGAGAAAATGCTTACTGTATGTTGAAGGTAATTATATAAGCTTCAGCACTGGAACTGTGAATACATCACCTGTAGTTTTTATTTGCATACCATATTTTTGGTTGCCTGGTAAGTGTTACAACATAGTTATTAGGATCATTAAATCATAGCAATAAATCATGTTTTTAGACTGTGTATAGGTGTTTAGATTCTGAAAATAACTTTGTGCAGAGTGGACAAGAAAATACAGTGTAAGCATAGATGGACAGATGTTGTGAGGTATTAATTGCTGCTTTGTTTGTTTTGCACCAGGTGTGTGATCCATTTCAGGTGAAAGCAAAACTCCCATAGGCCGACTGCGACCCACATGCACTGAGATGTTAGGATTTGTAATTTCTCAAAATGTATTGAAGGCAGTATGTCTCATAACTCTTTAAAAATATACATGCACTATATATGTATATATATATATAAACTGATATAAGATATGTTCTGTATATAGACCTTTATAGAAAATGTTGTGTTACTATGGAGATGGAAATATACTGACTTGTCACTTGCTAAACCTTCCACATTGATTCTGTTAAAAGCTTTCAGAAGACAGAATCATTTGTTGATGAAAGTGTAAGTGTAAAGAACCTACTTAAAGTGTATACAAAATAAAATAAAATTTAAATTGGTATTGGATTTTTTGGTTTTCTAACTACTTTTGAATCTGGGATTCATGCTGATACAGAACAATCGCTGTAACAAAGTCACTCCTACTGAGGAGAGCCCAGACATACAGAACCATGCTCCATCTAACTGATCATAACTCAATGAGCCCCACAAGGAACTGCAGATGCCTCTTTATACTGAAATTGTTATTACTTTAATTTTTATTTTCTACTTATATTCTTTGTCTGTTATTACTATTCAGTGTCGATCAGAGGAGGGTCGGTTTCCCTTCTGAGTCTTGGTTCCTCCCATGGTTACACTACGTAACACTAGCTAATTATCTTTATATTGTCACTGTAAGTCAATGTAAATGTCTTTTACACTGTACAAACAAGCCACCTACAGTTTTATGCAACGGTTTGGAAACTGCAAGCTTCTCCTGCATTGTGGGCATCAATAACTTTCATTTTCAGAGTCTTACACAATTGCTTAAGGAACCCATGGTTGTTGAGTGTCCTCAAGTGTGTGCACAAGGTGTCAGAGTCAGAGTATTTGTAAAGCTTTGAAATTGGCATCAACTGACATTTACTAATGACAGCTTTTATCTAATGAGCTGATTAAGGTCTTAAACCTTGTAAAAAGAATCTTAGACTTTGGAAATTATCTTGGGTGCCCAAAACTTTTCACAGTGTTTTCTTTTTTTCTTTTTTTTTATATTTGTTCAGTTTATGTCATAAAAAGTAACTATGCATCAATGTTTGCTAAAAAATATTGTGTATTTTAAAAGATTGTTTTAACATCTTTTCAGTTACAAAATCTCAAAAATCTGTCGTGGCCAATCTTTTGCACAAGTCTGTCAGCTGCCAAACAACATCAGTAATTTATTAATTGCTTTTGAAAACTATTATGTATTTGGTTGTTTATGTAGCATTTTAGATTATTGCACAATCAGGCAAAATTCAATAGGCATCTTAGATTAAAGTGTAATTTTTGCAAATAGTTTTTTATAATCCAGAAAAATAATTTAATTTCAGACAGTGTATTTTTCTGTTTTCTTTTATAAGGAATTCAAAACCAGAATCAGAAAAACTTTATTGTCTCTAAGGAAATTGCTTATGTAGCGACTGCAACATAGGGACAGTGACAAAAAATACATCTTATACTAATAAAAATACAAAGGTAATAAATATAAAAGTACTAAAGATACAAGGTAAAAATGACAAAAGTCATAAAAAGTACAATGGTAACAAAAAACTACAAATGTAAAGATAAATAGTATAAATTATAGTAAAGAAGCAGTAAATTGCAGTAAATTGGATTGAATTATCGATGATCTAATGAGCTGTTGTCATTGTGAATATACCTTACCTATACCTGTGTTTAGTTTAGTTTATTGGTGGATCTACATATAGATGCTGAAAAGCACTAATTAACACTTATTGGCAGTAAAAGGTTCAGGATTGAACATATCTGTAGTGTTATAATACACTGTATAGGTATTAACATAATAAGAACACAAGTAAAAATGATCATCTTTAGACAACAGTAACAAAACCATGCAAAACAACTACTTCAGCTGTTCAATATATAAGCATATTACATAGTTTTAAATGTTTTTCAGGTACAATACAGGTACTGCAAGTTAAGCTCCACTACCTTATAGATACACTATATGTGTACAATAACAGCATGATCTGTTATCATCTGTTATGATACATAGTTTGTCACCCGCTTCACTATTTTCCATTTATCAGTTTTTGTGTGAAGTGGATTATTTGCACTACAGTGATGCTGGCATGGTGGTGTGTTTAACCTGTTTTAACCTGTTTTAACATCTGAATAATCACACTTGTGCATGTCTCTTAAATCACTCATGCCACTAAAACAGCTCTGATCCAGTTCTGAAGGTGTGCTGTGTGACCCGGGACCCAGACATTAGCAGCAGATACTTTAAGTTCTGTAAGTTGCAAAGTGGTGTGTATACGGATTGGACTGCTTTGTCCGGCACATCCCACAGATGGTCGATTGGATTGAGATCTTGGGAATTTGGCCAGAAGATGTCAGATCAACATCTTGAGCTGTTGTCATGTTCCTCAAATCATTCCTCAACACTTTTTGCAGTGTGGCATGGTGCCCTATCCTGCTGACAGAGGCCACTGCCACCAGGAATGTTCTCTGCAACAATGTTTAGTGGTGCAATACTAGGACTCAGAGTTTCCCCAGTAGAACATTGTCCATAGCACCACACAGCCTTTACCAACCCGCATTCTTTTCATTTGCATTTGCATTTTAAATTGACTTTATCCTTTATTATTTTGTCATTATTTATATTGTACACTGTAATAGTTTATACATTTGCAGACATTAATATTTCAATTATGTTCAAAATATATTTTTCTTAATATTTGAATGTTTGTGGTCACAAATAAAAGATTTATTGGATCACCTTTACTGAGGAAATATTGGATAGAACAGAATAGAATAGAATAGAATAGAATAGAATAGAATAGAAGGGAGTAGAATAGAATAGAATAGAATTGAGTAGAATAGAACAGAATAGTATACAATAGAATAGAACAGAATAGAATAGAGTATAAAATAGAGTAGAGCAGAGAAGAGTAGAGTAGAGCAGAGCAGAACAGAACAGAACAGAGTACAGTAGAGTACAGTAGAGTAGAGTAGAGCAGAGCAGAACAGAACAGAGTACAGCAGAGTACAGTAGAGTAGAGTAGAGTAGAGTAGAGCAGAACAGAACAGAGTACAGTAGAGTAGAGTAGAGCAGAACAGAGTAGAGTAGAGTAGAGTACAGTAGAGTAGAGCAGAGCAGAGCAGAACAGAACAGAACAGAGTACAGCAGAGTACAGTAGAGTAGAGTAGAGTAGAGCAGAGCAGAACAGAACAGAGTACAGTAGAGTACAGTAGAGTACAGTAGAGTAGAGTAGAGCAGAACAGAACAGAACAGAGTAGAGCAGAGAAGAACAGAGTAGAGTAGAGTAGAGTACAGTAGAATAGAGCAGAGTAGAGTATAGTAGAGCAGAGCAGAACAGAACAGAACAGAACAGAACAGAGTAGAGCAGAGTAGAGCAGAGTAGAGCAGAGTAGAGCAGAGAAGAACAGAGTAGAGTAGAGTAGAGTAGAAGTTCTGGTTGCAAACGGGAGATAAATAACAGTATCATGTGACAAACTAAAGTTCTGTATCCACTCTTCACCTCTGAAGCTGACGTCCTGATGTTCACTCAGATATGAAAATAACGCATCTATAACACAACTGTGTGAAAATTTTTCCTGCTTTTATTTGTTTTTGGATCTTGTCCATATGTCCTTCATTAGCTGCGTTATTAGCCGTGCTGTTAGGAAGCTGTGTTTGCATGATGTACTGTATACACACCCACTACACGTCACACTTCCGTGCTCACTTCAGTTCAGTGTTTATAACATTCAGACCACATTATTCACTGGCACCATACGGCTGCACCATGGTGGAAATTTCTTTATCAAAACTGCGCTAACACCATCGGACTGCTTGGTAAAAAAGTTTGATAAAACAGCATTTACATTACTGTCTGCATCTGTAATGTAATTGCTGATTGGTGTTTGTTCACTATACATGTATAAAAGTTGGAAAACGTAAGATTAAATAATAAAGAAATGTGCACTTTAACAGTAGCATGAACAAAATCTAACGCTCCTGTAACTGTGAGGAGTTTATGTAAAACACTCTTTGCTTTGGTCTGAGCTGATCATGTGTGTTTTTTTTTTTTTTCAGCACCTCCCACGTTCACGGACACGCCCCCGCAGTATGTGGAGGCGAGGGAGGGGGGCAGCATCACTCTGAGCTGCACCGCCTTCGGGAACCCCAAACCTGTGGTCACGTGGCTCCGGGAGGGGGAGCAGCTGACCAGCAACAAAAAATACACAGTAACTAATCATGATTTTACTATTTACAAACACAGCCGCTAGTGTTTTATCCCGTCCAGTAGGTGAAAGCCGTCCTGTCAAGCAGATGTTTTTTGTGTATCATGTTAAGCAGAATGACAAAGTTCTGAGAAGCAAGTCATAAATGCAAATCAGGCCGAAATAGTGGTGTGTTTTATTTTTATTTTTTTATAAATTTACTTTTATTTAACCAGGAAGGTCCCATTGAGATTTGAAACCTCATTGTCAAGGGAGTCCTGTCCAAGAACGGCAGCAAATAGTACAAAATAGTTTAAAATTTCACAGTTAAGATACAAAACAAAAAGACAGATAAAAGAAAATTAAAATGTAAAGACAAACTATGCAAAACATGAGCAAGTCATGGAATCGGCCTCAAAAACTTTCAGTCTGGTTTTAAATCCACTTAAAGGAATCAGTTTGTCTATTTTCCAGTTTTTCTGCAACGTGTTCCATGTATAAGGTGCAGAATGAACAAAGGCCTTTTACTCATTTCCGTTCTGGCGTATGGAACAGAAAGCAGTAAATACTCTTGTGAGCGAGGGAGGTGAGTATCAGAGTTTCTCTGTATAATTAGGGAGGTGATGTAGTTCGGTAATAATCCTAGAATTGTCTTATATATAAAAATATACAAATGACAAGACCTTCGAGTGGCCAAAGGTTGTTAAATGTCATATGTGTAAGTAAAATCCTCTTTGGGTATAAAGAAATAATTAATCTTCTGTGTCTATTAATAATTATGAATTAAATACACTGGTAGTATTGTAATTCTGTTCTTTTTAAATGGTCATATTTAAATAGTAAAAGTGGTTACCCGTCCTTGTTCTGGAGAAGCTGTGTGTATTTTATGGGTTTATTTTTGAACTCACCAGTAAGACATCCCTGAGTTAAAGTGGGAAAACACTGTATAATGTACGGTTGCTCAGTAAATTAATTGTTGTAGCAATAAAAGAGTTAGAAAAGCTCCATTAGCCACTGCTGTACCAATTAGACTGACAGAGGAAAAATACTGTCGTACTGAACAGTCTGAGGTACTGACAGAGCAGCAAGACAGTTTAGCATCATCTGTAGTCCATCACAGCGCCACTCAAAAAAGGGGGAGGGGCCCAGGAGATGCCGAGGAGGACCAAATGCATCCTACAGTATGCATATGCCTTGAAATGCCTAAATATTAAATGTTAAATTATTTCTTGTCTTTATATTGTAAATCTAAATTTCCTAAATTTGATTGTAAATTTAAAAATTGGATCTTAAAGCAAGGAGTAGCAAATGTTTCATTAATACAATAAAACTGAATATAACTAATTATTCCTAAGTGTACCTAATAAATCTTAAGTATAAATAATTATTGCTACATAAACCTAATTAAAAAATGGGATTTAATGAGAAAAAGAGAAGAAAATTGATCATGGAAACATCTGCATTTAGCAGGTTATAGGAAACTGATTATCTCTTTAAATTACAGGCAGCTGTGATCTTTACCAAACTTACTAAAGATAATGGTCCATGGACATTGACATGTGGCCAGAAAGTGTTATTGTGAACACAGCCCATCGCACAAAGTGCACCACAATGAAACGTGCATTTAACCCATTAACATGGAGCAGTGAGCAGCTGTCAGCAGCATCCAGGCAGCAGTGTAGGAGGACGGGGCTTTGCTCAGTCGTATCTCACATGTACCTGAGCCAGGACTTGAACCTGCAACCCTCAAATCACAAGGGCAAGTTCCTAACCAGCGTTCCTAACCAAGTCAGTGCTTCTTTGGTAAGTTTTAAGGATTATAGTTGAGTCCAGCTGCCTTTTATTTAAGCAAATATATAATTTGCTTTACTTCAGATTTTGCCTGTTAATTGCAGCCATGTTTGCCCTTTCAACATTCCAGTTTAGTTTCACTTCAAATGTGTGATTTTTTATTATGATGATCATATATCAAGAAATATATAAGAAATATATCAAGATATAAGAAATATTGTATATTTTTTCAGTTGATTATGTAATTGCTAGCAACTGTGTTATGCCATCCTGTAAAAACATTAAAATAATTATTGAATGTAAAATGAATGTATAACAAAACTAGTATGAAATCATGCTCAGATCCCTGTAGAACCTCGCCTCGCTTCTTCCTCGCTTCTTCCTCGCTTCTTCCTCGCTTCTTCCTCGCTTCTTCCTCGCTTCTTCCTCATGTTCTACATCTCAGAGCGCGCTGTTGGCTATAGCTAACATTTGCACACAGCACTTTTTGAGCGACATTAGCCGTACTGGCGCTGCCACTCTTACTCACTGGTGTGTGATGAACAGCGCCCTCCTGCCCTGTAGCCTCTCCTGGCCTTTCTCCCGCTGCTGCAGCACTGAGAAGCACCAGCAAAAGGTCACGTCCATAACAAGCCATGCAGCGAGCTGGCCACCGAGAAACGAACGCTTTTAAACTCCTACATATGCTTCATCGCAGGCGGCATAAATATTCATGTTGCGTTAGTGTTAATGTACACACAATTCTAAATGTCCTACATTCAGTGCAGGTAATGGCTGCAGGTAGTTTCTGGATTTCTGTAGTTGGACCTACTGTACGATTACATTGCTCAGATCTTTCATATAAATGACAATATAAAAATAAACCATTAAATTTGGCCACACAGAGAGCTGTGCAAACTCAAACCTTAATTATGAACATCAAATAATATAGAATAGAAACTCTATAAAACACTTTTCTTCTTTAATTGTGAAAATAATGATTAAATAGTGTAAATTGTGAGATTGTGAGTTGCCCACATTGCGTCAACGATCAATGGGGAGGAATTGATGATATTTAATGGACAAAACTTTATAGCAGAGTGCAACCACTTTATTATGTAATTACATCTTCATTTATTGTTACTTCATACTTTCTGTGTTTAACTGTGTCACACTGGACTGATCTGCATCTCCCGAATACTAACTATGCTCCAGTCCAAACCACATCCCTCTCCCAGGTTACACAGGTGGAGCAAGGTTGAGGTTAAGTCTCTGGTGTTTCTCAGAACATTTACCAAACCTGTATCGCAGTTCTGTCTGTGTCTGTCCTGTTTTTAGATTTTCCTTAGTTTTGTCTTTGTGTTTGTTCTACTTGTTCACTCATTCTGGCCATTTTGGCCTGGACTGACCTTCTTGAATTGTTTTGACATTTTGACAGTAAATTGCTCTTTTTTAAATGTCCAGCTGCCCCTCCCTGTCCATCCTATTCATTTTTGGTCAGGACCCCCACAGGACAAGGTGGGGGGGGGGGGGGGCGGAAGGACTGTATCTATCCGAACCTGATTGGAATTTTAAGTTTTGGCTGAAACAGCCGAAAAACCCACGCTTGTGTATGTTAAACAAATGTTAAAAGAAAAGACATTCTCAACAATTGCACAGTCACAAACGCGACGGCACAGTAGGTACCTGCAGGGGCCGCCGGACCTCTCGCCCCGGTCCTAGGGGCTGTGACGGTGTCCGGG
>JBBIGC010000001.1:19051443-19073833 GCA_037576955.1 Lepidarchus adonis
ACTACATGTGTTCATTCATAGTGTTGATGCTTCAGTGAGAATCTACCAATGTAAATGGTCATGAAAATAAAGAAAACGCACTGAATGAGAAGGTGTGTCCAAACTTTTGGCCTGTACTGTATGTACAGTAAGAAAGCATCCATAAAACACTTAATACTTAAATAATGAAGAACATTAAAAATCCTGTTCTTTATTTAAAAGATATGTTGCTGCCATTATGTTCAAAATGACCTCATTTTCTTCTTTAAAGAGACTTGTGTGGAGGAACGCAGGCCACATATATGAGCCATGTCACCAAATACACAAGACATTTACAAAAGGACATTTACAGAACTGCAAAACTAGATTAGTTTGATCATGTGAATTGATACGTGTCTGATATGTTGCTAAGGAATTCCTGTAGATCAGTGGTGTCGAACTCTGGTCCTGGAGGCCAGTGTTCTGCACAGTTTGATAAATTCCCTGCTCAGACTCACCTGGTTCATATTTCCTGTTAATTGCCAGACTGAGCTGGTGTGTTTGTGAAGGGAAACTACCAAACTGTGCTGGATACCGGTTCTCCAGGACCTGAGTGTGACACCCCTGCTGTAGATATGGTGCAGGCAAATTAGCTGTATGCCTGTTGCCTCATTGGTTTTCTGTAGTGCAGTTTACCAAGGGGAATCCTATAGTGAAATGAAAGTATAGTGAAGTGCATTTAGTAATAGTTCTTCATTTATAGGTTCTTAAGTTAAAGCATTACCGTATTTTCCCAACAATAGGCTGCAGCTTATACATTGATTTTGCAAACCTGGTATTAGGTGCGGCGTGCGTAAATGGGGTGGCCTATCTAAAAACATGAAAATACATTCGCTAAAGGTATAATTCAGTGCACAAAAAGATGACATCCCCACTCTGAGGCAGAGTTCCATTTTGGGACAAGTGAATTTGCAAGTGAAAGTGATTATTTGTCATTGTGGACACAACACAAAACACAGTCACCACAACGAAATGTTTCTCTGCATTTAACCCATCACACGTGCACACGTGCAGCAGTGAGCAGCTATCACAGCGCCCGGGCAGCAGTGAAGTGGGGACGGTACCTTGCTCAAGGTGCCCGGGGTGGTTGAACTTGCAACCTTCTGATCTCAGGGGCAAAGTCCTAACCACTAGGCCTCCATTGCTCCCCATTTATTTGTATATTTATGTTTTCTCTCAGCACAGAGTTCCCATTTCCAAGCTGCTAATGCGCTGTTAATCCGCTCTCTCTCACTAACAGGCTACAACTCTCTGTTAAAAACAAAGCTCTTTCCATTCGTTTTCTGCACTACACACCCATTCTCCACTCGACACGCTCCACAGTCCATAATGCATTGCTCCCCCCACAACACCGGAAACAAACAAGTTGCCAGAACTAGCATTGGTTAGCAGTTAGCCTAGCCGCTATGCTAGTCCTCAATGCACCAAAATATTCAGACTCAGACTGTATTGTAAAATTAAAGCAGGTGTAGAGTTGATTGCGTCTAAATGCAGCGTATGATTACCTTTACTAAGTATAACCTCACAATCTGATTGTCATATTCTAGTGAGAAGAAGAAAAAAAACTTTTTTGCTGCTGGAAAACGTTTCTGCGCTGCTCCGTCATGCAGCAATATCAATCATCTATCTACATATATAGATAAATTCTTCAGTATAAAGTTAAAAACACTGTAATGCAAAAATTATTAGGCTTACCTTTCTTTAAATCAGATCCCTAAACATCAATTGTGACCTGTGCTGTCGTTGCGTGAAGCTTAAATGTAGTTCTTGCATTGTGGCATGAAATTGGTAAATTCCAAATTTTATCAATTAAATTGTTTATGATAATGTCATTACCGGTATAGAGCTGCAGGGGTCAAGTTAGATGCTTTTACTGCAGGTCAGTCAATTCAGTAACGCTTCAGCTAATAAAATGAGACGGCTTATTATTTTTAAAACATAAATGAGTATTTTCTGCGGCTTATAAAACAGGGCAGCCTATTGTTGGAGAAATACGGTAGTAAGAACCAAGTTATCTCAAGAACATTTTTGAATGTTTTAACAGTTCCTAGCCACAGGCTTGGGCTTCAGGGCTTCAGGTTCATCAGAGAGTTCTATTTTTAAAAAAAAAGAATATTGTGTAATATTTGTGCCAGATATTACATGCTTTTACATTACGCAACATTTATAGCAGTGTCACTGCTTGGCCTGGTTAGATGGTTCTCCTCTATGGTGGGAGAAACTATTGTATAGAGGCACCAACAATGAAATGTGAGCTCTGCATTTAACCCATCATATGTGCAGACATGGAGCAGTGAGCTTTGAACCGCACCCGGGCAGCAGTGTAACGTCACGGGCACTTGCTCAAGGGTACCTCAGTGGTGCCCGGGTCAGGACTTGAATCTGCGACCTTCCAGTTGCAAGCGCATGATCCTCACCACTAGGCCACCACTGCCATATTGTCACATCTTGCTTTTTATCTCTTTTTGATGTCTTAATTTTATTTTTAGAATCAGAATCAGAAAAACTTAAGGAAATTGCTTATGTGGCGACTGCAACATAGAGACAGTGACAAAAAATAAACATACATCTTATACTAATAAAAATACAAAGGTAATAAATATAAAAGTACTAAAGATACAAGGTAAAAACAAAACAAAAACAAAAGTCATAAAAAGTGCAATGGTAACAAAAAGCAACAAATGTAAACTGTGATTTTAAATGAAAAGCAGTAAGATAAGATAAATAGCATAAATTATAGTAAAGAATGTTAATGTTTAGTTTTGTAGTTTAATGTTTAGTGTTAATATTTAGTAATGTTTTATGTTAGGGACCAAATTGAAAAAAGGTAGAAGCCATTGCTATGTGCTGATGTTAATGTAATGACTGAGGTGCTGTGTTACCGCACCTGCATTTAAAGATGACCCACAAAGCACCTTCGCAGTGTAATGGAAGATTAAATCAAAATGTGAGCTCAAATATGCTGCTTGTGTTGATTGGTCTTTACTCTGGCAGTGTTGCCTAGTGTTGCATTATCCCTTTTTCTGCTCTGCTTCTATCTCCAGATGTGTACTTCTCTCAGACCCAGCAGCATCATGCGTCTCAGGCACCGCAGCAAAGACAAGAGATCAACTCTCCCACCAGGAAAAGGAGGAAAAAAACACTGAGAAAAGCCCCCTATCTCCACTTATCTTCCATGCTGCGCTGGCCTCCACCCCGAGAAGACCGGAAAGCCCTATTGGCCAGTGTGAACTCGCCCCCTCCAAACTATGGCTCTCTGCTCTGACCAGTGTAAATCCAGCAGGAGAATCACCACCAGGTCCATTAGCAGCAACGAAGCCGATATGCAGTCAGTATTGTCTTTGAATGACCTAAACCAATTCTGTTTGGTTTATTCCCCTCCTTTTGGCACAACATATCGGTGCGTTGACAAAGAGGAGTGGAATAAGAAACCGTATCCCATTGCGTATCTTAAAAACCTCGCAGACGGAGTTAGCTGGAGGTCGAGAGATAAATCTGAGTTATTGTGTGTATTGTGAAACCTGAAGAGCTCTGTGCTGTCCCTCACATTATTAACACAGGGTTTCTTTTCTTCCTCCTACAAAATATACCTCAGAGGAATTCAATTCTGGCACACATTACAGCACTTTTGTGCAAGCTAACAGTATTTTATAATAAGTTCATTGGCCTCCATTGTCTGCAAAACTCCAGGAATATTTAGCATTATTTATTCCAGTAAAAGTGGCGACTAAATTGTTTATTTTTTAAGATTCGTCACGTCATGTAATGCAAAGCACAGAATCTCATCGAAATTGTAAGCTACAAACAAAGTCTTTGGATCACAATGCAATACTGGCCTGCTGCTATATTTGGATCTTTCGTCATAAATCTTTCTGAGGGGGCTCTTGTGTGAATAACCATGTGCTAAATATAGTCGCTTTAGCCCAGTTTCTCCAAAACTCTCAGTGTAAACCCCTTTTTTATTTGTAGTTTATTTTCGAACAGACAATTAGTGCTATTTTTTGATAAACTGAATAGTCAGTGTGGGGACTGAACATAGGATATGAAAAAAAAAAACCATACTTTTGTACTTTTTGGGAGAAAACATGTAGTTACGGTGGACAAAAAAAACCTTTGGCATGTTAAAAGTGACATTAACTTTAGACTGCTAGTAATTATGTTTCTTAAGATATTTAAAAGACTGCCTTTTCCACAGGATTTTTCAATTGAATCAATGCTCTTGCCTCAGACTCTCTTTCGTATACCAGAGATGGTTGGGGGAATATAAGTTCTGAGACTCAAAACTCATGAAATTCTTCTCGGACTTTTCCTCAGTGTGCGCTCAGATCAGAATCGGGAGCATCTCAAAATCGGAGCAGTTGATTTATCTTTTTTTTCTTCTTTTTTTCTAAATTCTGATGTCAGAATGATATGTGCGTATGTCTCTTGGGTTTTGCTTAGCCCTGGTGTTCATACCTACATCCTTAATATGTGGGGAAAAATGCCTTTAGACATTCTTTATTCCAAATTACTTAATCTTGATATGACAATTGCAAATGTAATTTTCAAACATTCAAGTAATGTAAGTATTGTACTTTGGTGACCCTTGCACAAATGTAATTAGAAGTTGTGAACTGCATTGTTAGTGTAATGTTGAACTGTTTCAATCAGTTTGATAGCGATAATCAAGTATTAATTCATAGGTTATATTAGATATACACCAAGGAATTACTGTAGATGTTGTGCGGACAAAATGAAGACAAACAGGTGACGTAAACCAATGAAAAACATCAGTTTAATGATTTGAAAATGTAACTGCAAGCTGTCTACTTTATTTTTGACATAACAATCTACTAAACAGAGCTTGACAGACTTTATTAGGGGGAAAAAAGCATGGACTCTTCTCATAATGTCTGGTTTTCCATCCATCCTAGTTATTCATAAGGCACAGCACAGGTTGTGTCACTGGTGTACAGCTAACCAGTCTCTCTTAATACTCTTATATGCTTTATTGTGTCCAGAGCTCACTAACAGCTGCTGACCTGCGCTCGGTCAGTTTAGCTCTAACCGATGATGAATGTATGTTTTGGTTTGAGGACTACTGACTTGTTTTTGTCATTTAAACGCCTGCTGCCTTTTAGTGTTTAAAAGCCCACTCTTAATTAATCCCCAATTTCAATCCCTTTCTCTAAATCTTGTCCTGCAGTGTTAGAATGAATAATCCTGATACGCCATCAACCGTAGAAGTTTTGAGGAAAAGCCAGAACTAAAGTTTGCGTAACGCGCTTACGTTTGATATGATTAAAGGGCCCATATCATATGATATCATCATGAATTTTCCTCATTATCTTGTAAATAAGCTTTGTAGAATGTAAACCCTGTTATTCTTTCAAGATGAACCAGTCCACTGCAGCTAAACTAGAAAAAAAGCCACGTTTTTTTGTGATGTCACAAAAAACAACACATTTAAATATATCCACAGCAAATCAGACTATAACTAACATAGTCTGTTCAATTCTGCAGGACAAATAAGGATGGAAAATGGAAAATAGAAATAAATGATTACATAAATGTAATGTACCTTCAGAAAAATATCAATGATAGAATATGGGCCCTTTAAGAGAAGTGGTTAAAGTGTTATTGCATGAGAGAGAATGTAGGTGCCCACACTTTTTCTTCTTTCTGACAGTTCCACGTCTAGTATCTCAGCTATAGCCGATAGACTAACACGTCCCTGTTCGCTCCTGTGGTTTTCCCTCATGTATTATGCTGTGTATGGGTTTGTAAAGCTGCTTTACATGTGTAGAAGGTGGGGGCCGCCGTATGGCGTCCACATTTACTTGCCTTTAGCCGGCCAATGAACAGCTAAGGCCTATCTTCAGCTGAACCTTTTTTCTGTTTGCCAACTTACATGGAGAATCATGCCGCTGAAGAAGTCCTACAAAATATACACATGTTTACATTACTTAGAAATAACCGTGTGAGGATGTAGGCACATCGTACGCATTATGACTTGGTGCTATGTCTTTTTTGAACTCTCGTGGTGCTGTGTTTTCAGAGGTCAACACGTAACGATTCATGCACAGTCCTCTGTCTTAAACTAACTCAACTTAGCTCCATTGTGGTTCCTCTTGTCCGGGTTTCATAGTGAGTAGGGTCGTAAGCAATAATATTACCAGTCTAACAGGACCGAACCTGCATTCTCACTGCATCTCACTACAGAAATGGGAAAAAAAAATGACGTCGCATCTTCAGCGGGAAACAAAAAGTGATCATTTAATGCTAAACGGAACTTGTAGGAAGGTTGAGGAAAATTTGCTGACCTCCAGAACAAAGCGAAGCTTCTCAGTATAACCAGGGTATAATTAAAAGATGGTCCACAGAGCATGAATGGGACCTAGCGAAGGGCAGTGTGGAGAATCAGATACAGTACTGTTGTATTTATTGTGATTTTTACAAACACAGTGAAGCAGCTGTCACGTTGTCATGGTGACAGTATTCCTGTATGTCCGAAACATCCTTCAGATGATGGGGATGATGGGATTCTCCTTTTTTTTTTTGCCTAGTTCCTCCAGTACGTGCATGGAGACCAGAGCTAATACGTCTCTCTTGTAGAATATAACTAATACTGTACATGTAGACACGCCCCTTTTTTGCTTGATACAAAAAAAACTCTTAAGAGGGCTCATTCGCAGGAATTGTCATAACTCTTTGCCTGTATTTGCTTCTCTTGCTTTGATTTTTTTGTAATTATCTTAACAGAAAACGTTTTTTTTCATGTCTCATTTACTAATTTCGCATACGTCAGATGGTCAGCTGTCATTCATCCGGTCATACGTTTTTTCTGCTCCATGTTCATTGCTTTTATATGTTTACCAGCACTGAGAATCTAGAATGTACTACTACATTATGCACTAATTTATGACTGTTTTAAGAATTAAACCTCATGCGTTTAGAGATCATGTCAAAACTGCATTAATTGTGCATTTTCTAACTGCATTTGACTCGTGTCGTACATGTTTACAGATTCTTTTACGTAGACTGGGCTGACTATTGTCATTTTTTCCTTGATCATTAATTTTCCACCTAAAATGCAGTGTACTGAGACTGTTCACGTGTTAGAAAACACACAAATAATAGACCTTTCTTTTGTTTCTTTCTTTTTTACTTTGATTTGTACTGAATGATCGTTTTCCTTGTTTTTGGTAATCTGATTTATTTCAGGTATATTTCTTAAACAGTATGGTGCTGTACCAAAGCCTTATGTAAAATATTTTTCTGCTGTATTGTTTGACTGCTGTTAGGACAAGTGAACACTCTCTTGAGAAAATTGTGACATGTTTCTAGCCAAACTGACTGATACGACTCCGGTGCAGTGTGCCTCGAACTCCTCGTCCTTGAACAATACTCAGTACGGTCACGAAATTACCACATGCTCAGTAAGACAGAGATGATTTGGTGCCTGGTGTGTCTTCTTCATGCCTGCTGCTAGGAGTTAATGTAAATGTCTCATATCTGTGTAACGTTACCTGAACCATGTCATGGGTCTCCACAGTTTTACTCATTTGGACTTTGTGGAGCAGCAACTTAAACTATAAGGGATCAGTCTAGTAGAAAGTAAAAGTATTTCAACAAGGGAAACGTCCCATTGTTTTTTTTCCCCCTCGTTTCATAAAACACATAAAAGAACATGCTATCCTAACTAACATGTTGTCTGAGACCTGTTTGCAGAAGCAGGTCAGGTTGTGGTAGATCTAGGCTGTTAATTGTCTGTATGCTGTCTCAGACGGTCCAATTGAGGTATTGTAATGTGGAGCAGTTAAAATAGCATTGTTTACATCACCAGATGCCCAGATATGCACATTTTGGCAGGTTTTATTAAGTTGACATTTTCCAATGCTTCATTCCATCTAATAACCCTCTAAAATTTTTGTATTTTGATATAATAAAATACATAAGAGTGTATGTAAGTGTCTATGAGCCGTTTGTTTCTAGATGTTCTCTTTTACTTTTACTCATTGCATACAAAGGGTTGATATTGCATATAAACACATGGTGTCACATGAAACATAAACTAAACTAAGAGGTTTTTTTAGTGGAGAAAATACAGTTATCAGTAATGTCTATGTAAAGAGTGTCAGGCACCGTCCTAAGCACCGTATAACATTACATCAAATACAAACATATTGTAAAATAGAACTATATACACAAATGTGGTTCTTGAATCTTGGATCACATCTGCCGCCCCTAATTCAATGTATTCACAGATTGTTTTAGAAATGAAGTGAAAGTGACTACTTGTCATTGTGAATACACTAAAAGGGCAGTGTAGGGCAGTACTTTGCTCAAGGGTACAGTACCTCACTGGTATCTGGACCAGGACTTGAACCTGTGAGCAAGGTTCTAGCTATCATTGCTCTGTAAATAGTTCCGCTAACTCAATTACAATGTAATAATAATAATTTTTATTTGTTGCCGGAGATTTATTAATAAAGTATATTTGACAAAAGGGGAAACAACTAAAAAACTCGCTAGTTTAGGAAGAATATCTTAGATTCCCCCCTCTTGTAGAGCAAAACTGCACTGACACTCCAGGCACCAGAATTACCATGCTGCTTGCCAAACTGTCAGGACAGGACAAATAAAAAATATATATAAATTAATTAATTAATTAAATAAATAAATAAAATAAAATAAATAATAATAATAATAATAATACATTTTATTCCTCCTTTCAAAAACCCAAGGTCACCATACAGATGTGGAAATCAAAAAATAAAACAATAAATTATAATACAATACGAAAGGCATTAGCAACAGATAAAAGCAATATTTAAAATTCAATTTCTTTCATTGTATTTTTTCTTTTTGAGCCCACCTCCTGGATAAACAGCTTTTATCATCATTTTCTACTTTTGCACTGGTTCATGCCATCGGTAATCAAATCACAGTTTTTGGTTTGATAGCATTTGTTCTAAGATATTAATGCACAAAAAGCTCTTAGACTTTAACAGGCCCATTAAGTTGTCATATATTGGACCAATGGCTATTATAACAGTTTGCACAATACAGTATATTGATTTGCTTTTATGGGTTTATTGATTCTCTTGGCAGAGATTATGATTGAACAAGCTGAAATCCACTGTGTCTAACTAGGAAAAATGACTGTTTACTATGCACGTCCATCTACTTGGCAATAAATAGATGTGAGTTGAGTAGAACGAGTAAATTTAGTGACCAAAATGAACTCCGGTTTAAGTAGTGAGTTCTTTACAGAAAAACAGTGGAACAGAGCATCCAATGTGTTTTAACATAGCAACTAAATGTTCTGTTTTTCAGTGAAACTTTGGGCATAAAGGAACATGATTGAACCCAAAAGCACACAGCAAACAATGAAATAAACACAAAATGAATGAATAAACATTTTTAGGTTTTTTTTTGGTTTCAGCAAAGTGCACATAAAGATGATCAGCAACTGAAAATACATTTTTCAAATGTTCTACTGATTTGGTGAATAAGGTGTAAACAAAGTAAATCAGGGTATTTTTAGTGTAGTTATGCATTGTTTGGAAACGTAGTGGTGGTGATGGGAACCAGGCGTCTACAGCTCAAAAAGGGCCCTGATAACATGTAGTGTTGCACTAAATAACATAGAAAGATTCTTTAGTCCCTTTTCACTATGGGGGGAAACTGGCCTAAAGTCATTTGTGTGAAAAAGTGTTTGCCCCCTTCCTGAGTTCTTATTTTTAATGACTTGAATGTTTCAGATCAAACAAATTTAAATATTAGTCAAAGACAACACAAGTAAACATGAAATGCAATTTTTACGTGAAGGATTTTATTATTAAGGGAACGAAAAAAATCCAAACCTGCATGGCCCTGTGGGACAAAGTGATTGCCCCCTAAACATAATAACTGGTTGGGCCCTTAGCAGCAACAACTGCAATCAAGTGTTTGTGAAAACTTGCATTGAGTCTTTTACAGATGTAGAGGAATTTTGGAATTTTTAGTTCAGCCACATTGAAGGGTTTTCAAGCATGAACCACTTTTTTAAGTTCATGTCACAGCATCTCAATAGGATTCAGGTCAGGACTAGGCCACTCCAAAGTCTTCATTTAGCTTTTCAATCAGAGGTGGCCTTGCTGTTGTGTTTTGGATCATTATCCTGCTGCAGAACCCAAGTTCATTTCAGCTTAAGGTCATGAACAGGTGATCAGACGTTCTCCTTCAGGAGTTTGTGGTAGACTGAATTCATGGTTCCATTTATCACAGTAAGTCTTCCAGGTTCTGAAGTAGCAAAACAGCCCCAGACCATGACACTACCACCACCATGTTTTACTCTTGGTATGATGGTTTTTAAAATACAGTGTTACTTTTATGCCAGATGTAATGGGACACACCTTCTGAAAATTTCAACTTTTATCTCCTAAGTCTAGAAGTCTTGAGGATCATCACAATGTTTTCTGGCAAAATTGAGACAAGTCTTAATGTTCTTTTGCCCAGCAGTGGTTTTCGTCTTGGCACTCTGCCATGAAGGCCATTTTTGACCAGTGTCTTTCTTATGGTGGATTCATGAACACTGACCTTAACTGAGGCAAGTGAGGCCTGAAGTTCTTTGGATGATGTTCTGGGGACATTTGTGACCTCTTGGGTGAGTCGTCAATGTGCTCTTGGGGTAATTTTGGTCGGCCCGGCCACTCCTGGGAAGGTTCACCACTGTTCCATGTTTTTGCCATTTGTGGATAATGGCTCTCACTGTGGTTCTCTGGATCCCAAAGCTTTAGAAATGGCTTTAGAACCTTTTCCATACTCACAGATCAATTGGATCTCTGCATGATGTCTAGCTTTCAAGGATTTAAGTGATTTAAGTGATTTCTTGATTAACCAGGTATGTTTAAATTCTACAAGCTGCTGCCTTCTAGGACAAGATGATCATATGATCAAACCTCTACCACTGTGAACAATTCTGACAGGGTGAAGTTCTGTAGAACTGGGTTTTTCACATCAAACCACTCTATAATTTTGTTAAAATTTTAATGGTGTACATGTTTTTAATTAATGAAATACATGTGCATGGAACTAAACAGAACCTGTGAGGCGTTAGAAGTCAGATAGAAGTCAACGTTGCCCTCGTACATGATGGTGAGAATTACATCACCACTTATGCTTTGCCAGCTTCGTGACGCAAGGAGTCACTGCATTAAAGGCAGAAGGTTCCCGCCCATTAGGCACACGTCACGCAACCAGACACGCCCCTCAGCCAACGAACTTTTTGCGCTGGCTGTGCGCGAGCCCGTGATGAGGTAAGTTGTTTAAACCGTTGGTGTTTTATTTTTCTCCCTTTTTCTTGCTATTTCTCGGGAGAAGAGACGAAATGAGCAGAAGGTTAATTTGCTGAGGCAGACATGTTGTGAGGTATTCCACCGTGGGCAGGTGAGTGGTTAATAAGATAATATTAAAACCCCGCTAGCTTTTTTCGCCATTATCTTGCTTCGTTTGTTTGGCGTCATGTGAAAATTTATCTCCTGTGGGCTTTCTCTGACAGCTCTTGACCAGGTTGCTGAAAGAACTGGATGAAATTAGCACGTTTAGGCTTCGAGTGTGTGTGAGAATGCTAGCGCCGAGGCTAACTCTCTCTTGTGTGTTTGTTTGTTTTCCTGCTGAGAGAAATGTTCATCTGGCACGAGAGCAAGCATTTCAGCCTCTCCTCCTCTGTCATAAAAATGACCCAACGGAACCAACCAGAAGAAATCATGTGAACGTTTGTACCTCAGAGGTCCAGAAGGATGTTTATATATTGAAGGACCTAACTTCTCCTGCACTGATGTAGTGGAAGCCCCGTCGCTTAGCAACTAAACATTAATCGAGCATTTATCTATTGCCATAAAATCCCACACAGAACAGTGACAGGTGCACAGATCTTACAACGGCCTCTTAGATAATATGGATATTTTAGAATAGATTCAATGTGAGAATATACACAGAATATGTAGCATAAATGAACATTTTGAATAAAAAATGTTAATTAATTTTGCAGTACATTGTCAAGTTAAGGAGCAAGGGATAAAAATGGATATTCTTGTTGTATGACTAACGTTATTCTTTCAGGTAAAACAGCTAGAGAATGAATGAGGCTCAGTGAAAGCTTTGATGGCTGCAGAGAAGACTGGGACAGTTCTGACATCCCATTGTTCATCTAGGGCCAAACATAGAGTTACAGGTTTGCATGTTGTAGCATTTTTGGTGTTAGATGTGTTTTTGAGTTTAACAGCAATAACCTGTGACATTATATATTATGTATACTGTTTGTAGGCTAAGATTTTCATATAAAATGTTTTTATGTAGCAAAAGCTACAATTAAATTTTACATAGTCTTAATTATATCTTAAAAACTAAAATTTTATTTGTTCATGAGTTGGGAGTCTGACACCATACTCAGTTTTTAAGCCTCAAGTGTTGTGCAGGGAAAAATAGAGAGAAAATAACTGCATGAAATCATAATACTGGTCAGAAAAATATGTATTTTCCTCATTTAGCCATAATCTGAACAACCAGCACTTACACTAATCAACTATAACAATAAAAACGACCTGTTTTATATTGGTGTATGCTGCCAAAACAGCTCAAAGTACTTCGTATTCTGTCAGAGCACATTTGGGATCAAACCAGTTCGCGACTGACACCATATTTCAATTTCCATTTTCTCTACTGTTGGCAGTGAAATGTATGTAACTAATTACCTTTTCAAATTAAGTAATGCAGTTACAATTCCATGAAAATATTAATACAAAACAGTAACAATGCATGGTCCAAATTGTTCAAAAATGCTATTTATTTCTTCATTTGTATATCTGTTTTTGCACATTAGGCCTGTAAGCCAAATAATATGCTGGTTACAGAGTTCTGTTACAATTTAATCTTGAGTTTCCTCAATTTCACTGACCCAAATTCGAAGTAGGCTATTTCCAATAAGTGTATTTTAAGTTGCTTGGACTGCAAATCCTTCTCCCTGCAGCAGAGTTGTGAATCTGCCATCATTATCACATGTTGCTAATTAGCTACTTATTTTGGCTTGAAAATAAAGGTAACGTTATGCAGTGGATTGAGAGCAACAGCAGAGGCACACGTGAGAACTTGTGGAGCAGAATCAGAAAAACTTTATTGTCCCTGAGGAAATTGCTTATGTAACAACTGCAACATGGAGACAATGACATAAAATAACATGCATCCTATACTAAAGAAAATACAAAGGTAATAAATATAAAAGGTAATAAAAATACAAGGTAAAGAGAATATACAGTACTAAAATACAAGGTAGAAAATACAAAGGTACTAAAAATACAAGGTAGAAAAATACAAAGGTACTAAAAATACAAGGTAGAAAAATACAAAGGTCCTATAAATACAAAGGTAACAAAAACTACAAGGTAAAAATCTTTTTTAATGAAAAAGCAGTAAAAATAATATGATAAATTATGGTAAAATTAAAATTAAATTATGGTAACAGCAGTGATTGCAGTTGCACTGTATATTGCACCTTGAGGTTAGTGAGGTTGGTCATGTGCAGCATGTAATATTGCAGACGGATATTATAGTAGTATTTTTGTCTGTTTTTAGTCTGGGTTAAACAGAGCAGTAATGTAAACTTTACTTTCCCTAGTAACTCAGTACATTTTACATGCACTAAGCATGAAGTAGTTGCTGTAATTAATCATTTTAAGTAACTTGTACAGCACTGATGATACTATAGTTGATTTGACTTGATAGAAAATTCAGAGCTCACAATTCAGCTTATGATATTTAACAATGTAGGACTAAAAACAAACTAAAATTTCCTCCTTAGGCATGTACATTTACAAAAAACTTTTACTGTTCTTTTTCCTTATTCTAAGATTCTATACGCGTAATAAACCCTCTGTGATTTCATTAAATTCAGTTCAATTTAATACTAATTTAAAAAAATTTTGGTTGTTTTATAAAAAATGATGATTGTATCCAATTGTGGCACAATTTGTTAATTAAACTAGAGCTGGCAAACAGCAGGAGGGTGTTGTAGGGCATAATGTGCTGCATTGGTTGAAGGCTATAAATCATGCAATTACATCAAGTATCATAATAAATAAAATGCTTATTCTCCACAATGCATTGTCACTTATCCATGATGCACATTGTGACGTTTTCAGATAGATAGATGTTTGAGATTTAGATGTATTGTTACGTCGTTGACTTAAATTCTCTATAGTTATGTTTTATGTTATGTCCATTTTTACTTTGATCCCTTTTTTATTTTTGGCCAAATAAATGGTTGAATACTCAGCGTCCAGACATAACTGATATCATCAGCTCTATATACGCTACATATATACATCCTAGCATACCTGCTGCACGCCACAGCTCCGAGTGGGTTAATGTCTAGTCTTTCTTCTAGCCAAGGTTGAAGATTTAGTCCGAACGGAGGACCAATCCCTTGTCCTCCCTCCCCTTGCAGACGGGCAGCTGTTGCAGTGAGTCAGTATCATGGAGGCAGGCAGTGAGACTGCTGCAGCGCCACACAGCACAGTTCCAGCACCTCTGGGAGACGCAGACAGTCATGATCAGCTCCAAGGGTGAGTCTCCGACTCCTTCCCACAAAGCCTGCTGCTCCTCTCTCATCGCTTTCACATTCGCTGTTGTGAAGGATTATGATTAGTCATGCTGTTGCATGCGTATGGGTGTGTATGTATGTACGTATATGTCAGGGACATTTGAAAGGGCTGCAAGACTCAGAACAGCATATTTTGGAGGGCAGTATATGCAGAACACAGTGGTTATGTTTACATAAGCATTTTCCATGTTCAGATGATTTGTTGCCTCTTCTATTCACTATAGTGCTGCAGTAGATCCCTGAAAGGTTTGCATATAGACTAGATAGATGAGACTTCCTTAGCAATACAACAGGTCATTTGTATGCAGGTAGAAGGCTGTAAAGTACTACATGTGCACAACTGTAGTAGTAGGGATCATGCATTGTATTTGTTACAAGAGAAATAAAGTATTCTTACATATAAATAAAAAAAATGGAAAATGAAAAAATCCTATATTTTGTGTCTGACATTTAAGGCAATTACTGCCAAAGATTCTACATTAAATACTGGATATTTATACAATCAGTTATGTAGTGTGAGGTTTGTTGTTTTTTAAAGGTCAAGCAATTGAAATTATTTTACCATATAATAATACAATTATGATATAATTATGTAAAATAATTTAATATATATAATATTAAAAATATTAATATATTTTTTATATAATATAACATTTGTGTGTGTATGTGTATATATATATATATATATATATATATATGTGTGTGTCAGAAATGACAATTTTCATAGGAAATTTTACTAAATATTTTTAATTTTGGATGGGACCAATACTTTTTGTAATTAATTGCACTATGTTCAGTATTATAACTAAGCGTACAAGTGATCTGTTGTCATTGGCATTACATTTGGAAGCTATTTTAATTTATACTCTGATGTTATTTCTTTGCTGATAATGTTAGATTGCCCCCCATGTGAACTGCATCAGAATGAATGCAAGTTGCTGCACTCATTTCCATGATAAAAGAAACAGGTCTTACTAATATATGTGCTTGTCCTCATCTCTGGGGTCCAAAGGCTTTCTCAGCCCCCATTGTTTCCAGTACAGCAGATGGACCGCTGAACTCCAGTCTTTCATTTAAGCTTTTCTAGGCACAAAAAAGTTCCCCATTCCCCAAAGCTTCATGGAGTCACCTTACCTGCCCTGCACAAAGTCTTGTATTTCAACTTACAGTTCAGTCAGCTCTTTATTTTCGATTTCATCTGTGTCTGACTGGCTGAATAGGTCACTTTGTTAGCCACTCAAATGCAAAATAATTTTGCCTAAATGTCCTGGGCATGTAAAATCCTTGCTGCTCTATAATTCATGTTTTTTTTTCTTTTTCTTTACACTATTAGGAAATATCAGCTGCTCTCTATGTGAATGGTCCACATCTCTGGCCACTGTTGCAAATTTGTACTCCATGTTTTACCTGCTCCTAACACACCTAAATCAATGGATCAGATAATTAATCACTGTGTAGGTGTGTTAAAACAAACAAAAATGCATTAAAATGTGCAGAGTGTAGGTCTTTTAAACCAGGGCTGGGAAGCTATGCTCTGTGCAATTCATAAATACTATAATATAGGCAATAAGGGTAAAATATGTAGACATTTTCATAATATGACACATCCTAATATTTTTTGCAATGGATAAAAACAGCCAGTCCCTTTTTCTTTGTGGACAAATTCTATTGCTCCATTATTGCCCTTCTGCTTTTCTTCATTAGGAAGTCAAACCTGTGGTTTATCTATGATGCTGTCATATATTTGAAGGAAAAATATTTTGGGTTTTTCTGTAGTCATGGGTTCATTTTATATCTCATTATATTTCCAAAAGTATCCAGCTATTTTAAGTGGCTTTGCTGACACAGGTGTTTCATTGCGCACTATCAGCTAGACTGTTTCCTGGAGGGCTGGTGTTCGGCTCAGTCTGATAGGTCCCCTCCTTAAACAAACGTACTAAATTAACAGGCTGGTTGAACCAGGTGTGTTTGAGCAGATAAATTACCAAATTGTGCTGAATAGAGTGATAGCCCTCGAGTTCCATATTAGAGCACCTGACTTTTTATCTGATCTCGCCTAATCTGAATAGAAAAGTATTGAAACTAGAATGGGTAGCTGCGAATGAGCCTAAAGTCACATGACCCGATGCTTTAAACATTTGGTTGTGTTGCGGTGAAAGTGGAGATATGAAGTGATCCAGAACAAGTCATCCAACACCACCACCTGATCTCACTTATGGTCTTGTGGCTGAATGCAATTAAATCCTCACAGCATTTAGTGTTGAGTCTTCCCAGAAGACATGAGAGTGCAATTTTTTCCAAAATATTGACAAACTCCCTATTAATAGCATTGATTTCAGAAAACACTTCTAAATTTGACATATTATGCAACCCCCATTTTTGGGAAAATTAGATTTTTTTTTTTTATTTTATTTTATTTTATTTTTCCCAAATGCAATAAAAATGCTGATTCATGTGAGCTTTTATTTAAGTGACAAAAGTACAATTATTTATTTATTTATTTATTTATTTATTTATTTATTTATTTATTTATAGTTTTACTGACCAACTTAATTATTTAAAAACTCTAACTTTTGTTAAGTGTGTTGCAGCCATCAAATTTAAAGTGGAAAATCAGACAATGACCAAGGACTTACATCAAGTCAGAAGGGAGAATATTTTTAATTGCAAAGCTACAAAAAAAAATTGGTTCCAAAACGATTCAAGTGTTATTAAAATTAAAGGAGATTTATGGTAAGCATGCTTTTGTTTCAACGTTTGTTGAGTATGTTGCAGGCATCAAATTCAAAATTTGGGTATGTTTACAAAATAGAATAAAGTTTGTAATTAAAACTATTGAAAAAAAAAACCATTTCATACTTTTGGCAAGTAAATAAATATTCACCTGAATTAACATCACATATTTTAGTTTTTATTGCATTTTGGAAAATATCCCAGTTTTTTGGGGGTTTTTTTAATTAGAAATTAGGTTTGTACATGATGATAGTATATGTATTATCATATTTGACCAAAGAACAATGTTACATTTAAAAAAATAATAATAATAAATAAAAAAAAAATAAAGGTGTGTATCGCTTTAAAGGTTTATCTGTGATAAATGGGTAAAAAATTACAATGTAAAATAGTTAATTTTGTGTATGTAGAAGATTTTATTGTCTATTAAATTACCCATTTAAAAATGGTGTCTGTGTGTGTCTGTGTGTGTCTGTGTGTGTGTGTCTGTGTGTGTCTGTGTGTGTGTGACTTACCTGCCCAGCCCCCACATGCTGGAGGAAGATGAGAGGAGGCCACAGGCAGCAGCGAGAGCAGGCTGGGAGGACGCCATTGCTCTTATGGTTAGAGTTTACTACGCATCATCCAGGCTACTGTAACCCATTACTCATATGCATATAAACAGCTGTATACAATTGTGTATATGCAGGCAAGGGGTGTAGATGTGGTCCCTACAGATGTGGTGTCTGCTGAATCCTCTCTTCAATCATGCACCAGTACAGCTAGCATGAAGGTCAAGAACATGAAAAAGTAAGTGCCCTTGCATCTGAGTTCTTAAAGAAATCTCTCTCTCTCTCTCTCTCTCTCTCTCTCTCTCTCAGAGCTCCAGCTGCATATTGATCAGTTCTGTTCTCTTACAGGCTATCTCTCACTAAAGGCCATTTTCCTCGCCTGGCGGAGTGTGCCCACTTCCACTATGAGAATGTGGACTTTGGCTCAGTACAAGTGAGTGCTGGAAGGCAAATATATCGCTGCTAAAGATCCTGACTATGACAAACAACTTATTTTTTTCTCTCTGCAATGCTTTAGGAAAGATACGGCCAGACACTGTTCTCATTCCATCTCTTTTATCCCATTAGTCAAATTAAGCCTTTTAAATTGGGAGAAATGTCTGCCTGCTTTATTTGGTTTGTTGGTATACTGTGTAATATGTGCTAAATGTGAAAAAGAAATTTAGATTTTGATTTAGAGCTACAGTGTACTGAAATGCATTGTACATGCTGTGTGGTGTGTGATGTGCCTTTGCTTTTATCGATCACTCGTACATCATGGTGGTGCACACTGCCTTCAGATAGATTTTTTTTTTTTTTGCAGTTACTTCGGGCCTCCAGTAGAGGACAGTAGTTATATACGTTATGCAATTTCTTTCCACATTGTCTGCGTGCTGATTTGAGGTGTTATTATGGTGTTAATTCTGTGCATCATATTGCAGTATGGGAGTCATGAAAGAGCAGATTTCCACTTACTTTTCTTCTAGATGTGTAATCTTTTCAGTGAAAATGGGCTGAAAACTGCACACATCCTCTCAGATTCAAGGTCACTCACCATGTGTATGTATATATATATATATATATATGTGTGTGTGTGTGTGTGTGTGCTTTTCCAGCAGCACTGCAGCAAACTGCTAGCTCCTCCCGTGACTGATTCACAGTGCTAAGTGTGTCACGCTGCGGTGAGGAGTTACAGCCTACACTGAAGCACATGCACCTTTACTAGACTGATGACAAATCCAAAGCGTTAAAAGTATTCTAAAAAAATTTTTTTAAATTATTTTTAATCAAATTTGTAAAGGAATATTCTTAACAAATGAGTGGAGAAACACAATTGGAGATGCTTTACAAAAAGCATACCATGTAATACAAATCATGGTATTTTCTGAGCATTTAGGACACGTTATAGTCCAGGACTAGGCATGAAGGGTTCATATCCTACATTGCCACATGGTAATTTTTGATTTTATTAATTAAACAAATTTAAGCAGGCTTTTTCTGTTGCTGTGCTTTGTAATTAACTTTATTCAAGTAACAATCCAGGCTGAAACACACCTTGTAACAATGCAAGTAAGTGACCTTATATGTCTGAATAGATATATACTTATTTGCCAATTTATTAGGTACACTTGATTGTACTGGGTTGAACCCCCTTTTGCCTTCAGAGCTGCCTTAATTCTTCATGGCATAGATTCAACAAGGTGTTGGAAACATTCCTCAGATATTTAGTCCATATTAAAATAATAGTATCATGCAGTTGCTGCAGCTGTAAATCTATTAGTCGAATGTCCCATTCCACCACATCCCAAACGTGCTCTATTGGATTGAGATCTGGTGACTGTGGAGGCCATTGGAATACAGTGAACTTTAAGAATCCAGTTTGAGGTGATGTGAACTTTGTCATGGTGCTTTATCTTATTGGAAGTTGCCAACAGAAGATGGGTACACTGTGGCTCTATAGGGATGGGCATACTAAAGTAGGCTGTGGTTTTTAATGTCTGCTCGTTTGGTGCTAAGGGAGAGTTTGCCAAGAAAATGTTCCACCACACCATTACACCACCACCATCAGCCTGAACTGTTGACACGAGTTAGGATGGATCCCTGCTTTCATGGGTTTTTTTTGCCAAATTCTGACCCTGTCATTTGAATGTTGCAGCTGAAATCGAGACTCATCAGACCAATCTTGTTTTGTCCAATTTTGGTGAGTTTGTGCAAATTGTAGCCTTGGTTTCACGCTCTTAGGCGACAGGAGTGCCACCTGGTGTAGTCTTCTCCTGGTGTATAAAGTGAAAGTGACTGTTATTGTGAACACACTCATTCATACAAAGAGCGCCACCACAAAATGTAACCTCTGCATTTAACCCATCACGTGCACTAGGGGTGGGTCACAATATCGATATTGCGATATATCATCGTCCTTGCTCACGCGATACGATAACGATACGCCGGTGGCAATATCGATAATGAGGACACATTTGCCGCCAAGTTGACTCACCGGCGTCGGTACCTCTTCTCTCCACTGGGTGGCGCTGCTCCCGCTGAGTGCAGCAGGAGAGTTCTGTGATCACAGAAGAAGTCACTTTGCGCTCTAAACGTGTTTGTGTTGTGACTCTAAAAGCTCGGCTGAGACGCCCTAGCCATATTTAAAGTGGGAGTTTGGCTTTGAGAACATTGGAACAGAGTGCGGATTATTCTGTGTCGCCGTGTCTCTGTGCTTCTCTTTCCTGAACTTATTTCGTAGCGATTGAATGAATTTACAGCGACCAGTGAGTACACATATAGATATAGGAGATATAGAGGAAATCTGCACGTGCTGAGAGAATGTGTTCTGTTGTATGTAGCAGGGCATAGACACGGTTAAAACCAGAGCTGTAGAGCAGTGTTGTTAGCACGATGCTAACGCTACTTGCCAAGTGACAACAGAAATAAAGCTGAAGTAGCGGTTTCTCTGAGCTTCCAATCGTGGTCACAAAGCAAATATCGGAAAGTTAACAAGATCATTGCTGTTACTTATGTAAGTTAATCACGCATCCCCGTGTTTCTGTGTTCTATCGATAATGACTTGTCGTGCAATATATCGATTATCGTGATATCGCGATATTATCGTTATCGTGGACCACATCGCATATCGTATCGTATCGTGAGATACTCTGCGATTACCACCCCTAATGTGCACATGTGGAGCAGCAGGCAGCTATCAACAGCGCCCAGGGAGCAGTGTAGCGGGGACTGTATCTTGAGCCACTGTTGCTTTTCTGTCGTCTTGAACCAATCTGCTCTTTCTCCTCTGACATCAACAAGGCATTTTTGTCCATGCAACTGCCATTCAATGAATATTTTCTCTTTTTTGCACTGTTTTCTGTGATCCTAGAAATGGCTGTGGATGAAAATCTCAGATCAGCAGTCTTAGACTAGTCCTTCTGGCACCAACAACAATGCCATGTTCATAGTCGTGTTTCTTTCCCATTCTGATGCTCGGCTTGAACTTCAGCAACTTGTCTAGATGTGTAAATGCACTGAAGTGCTGCCATGTGAATGGCTGATTAGCTATTCGTGTTTACAAGCAATTGAACTATTGTTCCTAATAAATTGACTGGTGGGTGTTTTATGTAAATTTTTTGTGACATAAAAAAAACACTATATTTTTGCTACTTTAATTTCAGTTTCTGGACAGAATGGACTAGGGAGTGAGTGGTCAAGTTTGAAATTTTTACAAAATTTTCATATTGCATTGCAACTATGCAAATGAGCTCTTTAATTCCTGTATGGGAAACCAAAGTGTCTGTATTGCTAATGCAGTGATGCCGAACCTTTCAGGACCTCATAGGCACAGTAATACAGATAGCGACAGCTAATATGGCTAAAATTTAAGTTGTTATGCCAATGTGTAGAATAATATACATAATACAAGGCTATTACTAAGCTGAAGTTTATAGTTGGAGTGTTCAATTGAACACATGATCTAACTGCATAGTCTTCCCAACAGAAAACTCTTTTACTACTTCAACATACTCTTTGCTCTGTCAATATTAGTACAATATTAGAACTTATTTATGGGTGAGAACTGTGTACATTAGTCCTGTGATTACATTTCAGTGGGTGTGGCTCTTTAAAGAGTCTTTCCCTGCTTTGTTAGACATGTTTGGCTTTCAGCAGTGCAACAGTGGCGCAGCAATGCCTTTATATATTACGTACTGGCAATTTCCTATCATCATGTACAGTTGAAAGCAGTCCTTTTGCCTGCCGTTCATTTCATAGATCTCCCCTCCATGAGCACCATGATTTTCTTCGGTTTTGTGGAGCCATGAGTCAGGTCTCCTCACCTGTGTTAATATATTCTGTTCAAAAAGCAGAAAGTTGAGCTGTGTGTGTATGGTGAGTATGCGCAGGTGAGTATGTTGTGAAATCCCGCGAGAACTGTGCGTTATCCAACATGGCAGCACGCATGTAGAGCTAGTTGCTAATTAAACTTGGATAGCCAGCTTAA
>JBBIGC010000001.1:19160470-19170846 GCA_037576955.1 Lepidarchus adonis
TAACTCACACATCAGTGTTGTCATGTCTGAATTTATGCTGATTGTTTCCTGAACCTGGAAGTCGCTTTGGACAAAAGTGTCAGAGAAATGAATAAACTTCTGTTCCTTTTATTTCTGTTAAATTGATCATTTTCCAGCTTGTATTATATACTAGGATGTAATATAATGTAGTAAAGGGCTAAAAAAAAACTTAGATGCTGGATGCAGTGGCGCCATTTAGGTGAGAGAACATCATCACTGATCTTTATTTGCTTTGCGTTGCTTTTCAAACCGTTCTATTACTGCAATACATTAACAGTACATTGGAATTTGACTAATCATTTTGAGATTTTGAGAGTCGTCTTTTTGTACTAAATTATACTTTTAGCACATGTTTTTTTAAATATTTTTAGATATTATGCATTTAGGCAAGCTGCACCCAACACCAGGATTGCAAAATCAATATATAAGCCGTGGCCTATTGTTGAAAATAAGAGTAGGATATGGCCCCATTAAAATGCAGACCAATGGAGTGATATAATGCTAGATATACGTGTTATACATGCACTGTTTTTGTGTTTGGACTGTTTTTGTGAGAAGCCACAGTGGAATATGGAGGTTAGTGCTCTGTCAATACTCCCCCCGCCCCCTACTTTTTTCAGCCAGGGGTCACCACATCCAAGCGAGTGTAACTGAAACACACCTGGGGGCCCACTGGGATAAGAGTGGGTAAAAAAAGTGGTCAGTAACAACTTAGCAAACCAGCATGTGCTAAAGTGGAAAATACTGCAGTCTGTGTGCTCTGACCAATAAAATAATAAACAAACAGCAGTAACTCTATGAAGAGTTGCCTTTAGTAATGTATATTATAAGGTGGCCATATAGGATAATACATAATTAGAAAAAACTGTCCCTTCTGGTTGTATTTGCAGTTTCCTGCTCATAATCCACTGACTGATGATTCAAAACAGGTCAAATACCACAACTTAAGAATCTGCAGCCAGAGATTAAAAAGTAAACATGCAATTAGCTGGACTAGATTGATTAGCTCTACCAACAAATTAAATGTGTTGCCTGAACTGCACCTGCTAGCCCTATTCCACTGTGAATACCATATAAAAATGCGCACACAGGGAGATAAGAGATATACACTAATTAAGCTAGATCGCATGATTAGTGAGGGAAATCAATTCTCCTGTGAGCAACAACACATATTTAGCTGTTTGCTTCTGATTTTAATGTACTTTCGGTCTGGACCTGAAGCTGGAAACATAATTAAATGCTCCTATTAACATTTACAAAAACGTAAAAGATTTTTTGCCCATAACTTTGCCTTCTCATTTAGAGATTAGCTATGATTTGGAAAAAAAAAACTTGTGTTCAGGTTTTTTTCCAACAAAGAATTATAATTAAACACACTTTGTTTTTTAAATAGGCCAGTGTTGTTATACTGCTGGTTTTGTAATCTTAATGCTAATACACAGAATTAGCGCACGGCTAAGCTGCTAACTTACTTGCTTAGAAAAGCTACACAAGTCACAGAGTAATACAGGCACTCTTGGTTTTTCAATCATGAAGGAATGTTAGTTATCATGTGAATTTTTAGTGTAACCAGAATTGGACATTTTACCAGAAAATGCTCCTAAGCACATTAGCAAATACAAGAATGAATGGCTTCAAAAGAAGAAACCGAAGAACTGAAATGTGTGCGATTTTAAATGTGCCAAAAGACAACCAAAGAATTTAGCATGGAATAATTTTCACAAATTTTACCCTGTCAAAAATTTATTATTGGTAAACGGGGCAATACCAGCTTCTCAGAAGTTTTTTTTTTTTTTTTTTTTTTTTTTTTTTTAAATTGTGGCTGATTTTCCAGAAATCTGGATTTTCTCCCAATTTTATGGAGAGGTCATTCTCAAAAAATGGCTTGTGTTCATAAAAACCCCACAAAAAACATCTTCCTCCCTCAAAATTGCGAGCCTTAACGAGAACCAACAGCCAATTAACTAACACTTCACAAGTTGGCAAATTGAAAAGCCTTGGTGAACTATACCTACTATATCCTGAAAAAGCAAAACCTCTTTTCTGTAATGTCTCGACCATATCCATGTGCACTGCATGGCTGCGCTGCATTACTAATAAATCACAAGACATTACTTCACTACACAATACTAAAGAATCATTAAAAACCCACTTCATATGAACTGCACCCAAGACTCAATGGAAGAGTATCAGCCAGAATGTATTGGGCCCAAATGAATAGGGAATGAATAAGTGTGGGCAGCATCTTTCAGGAGAATAAGCTGTTGCACAATATCATCCTTTAATCAAATCTTAGTCAGTCTGAGGCTCTTAAAAGAATAAGAAGGATCCTTCAAGAAAAACAAATCTTATATATGACTGGAGCTACATTTTAAAACAGACAGATCATTGATTCAATGCTACTATTAACCATAACTCTAACCGTCCAAACTATAAGACAAAAAAACTGATACTCATGCTCCATTGCATCATTTGTGACATAACACACTTACTAAAAATGAAATCACGTTTTATCTTTTCTAGAAATAAGCCGCTGAAGCTTTACAGATGCTTTCAAAAGGACTGCAGTCCAACTTTCTTTTGCTTTGTAAGACCTGCATTAGAAAAAAGGACATGAAAGATGGGATGATAATTATGGTGTGTCACGTTGGAACACAAAGACAGATCAATGGTTCCCGTCTGACATCTATGTTTGGGCTTGTTTCTATTTTCTGTTTTCTTTTGTTTATAGTTAATCATAATTCCAGGTTTTGACCTGAGTGAAATTGAATTGAAATTGAAAATTACAAATTTGATCAGTACTAAAACATTCATAAGGTATCGGTAACTGTTTATCTACACTCTAAAACCACTGTGAAGCAGAACTGGAAAACTTCACCTAGAATAATAGAATTTATTAAAAAAGTATTTTTAATGATTCACAAATATTTATATTTTTAGGTATATAAAATAACAGGTATTTAAAAGTAACATTTAGTAAGTTCAAGGGTAGTTCTTAGAGGGTAGTGAGTCTATGAGTTTATGTTTAAATAAAAGCTGAAGAAGGATAACTATTTTTAATAAATTCAGTTTTCTTAATAAAATAAATATCTTAATAAGAGCAAAAATGCCAAAAAGGTCAGAATGTTAAAATACATCATTGCATGAATGAATATGTTGAAATACAGTATAGTGATGCTTGAATGTTTGTGAACGTGTCTGAATTCTGCATTAATATAGAAACAGGATTTCTGATTTCCTAAAAGTCAATGTGTCAGTTACTGTGTATACTGTATGAAGAAAGCGTCAGGTGATTTCAATCAATCAGACAAGAATCAGGTGTGAGTGATCACCCTTGTCCTAGAACATCCCATAGTTAAAGCTTTTCTGAAGGGAGGATAAGCACCCAAATAAGACAAAATATTATGCTGGAAATATGGTGCTGGAAACTTTTTATTGCAGTTACTGTTTGCTTACTTTTATGAGCTGAATACTGTATTGAAAATTAAATATTAATATGTTGCCGTAAACAGTACAGTTATTATTTGAATGTATCTGCAATTCTATAGAAAGGTTACTGCAGTCTATACCAGAGACTTAAGGTCACTATTGAAAGTAATAATTTGTAACTTTTTGATTCAAATGTATGCATCATTTACACATAAGTAAACCAGATCAGATAGATAGATAGATAGATAGATAGATAGACAGATAGATAGATAGACAGATAGATAGACAGATAGATAGATAGACAGAGACAGACAGAGACAGACAGAGACAGACAGACAGACAGACAGACAGATAGACAGATAGATAGATAGATAGATAGATAGATAGATAGATAGATAGATAGATAGATAGATAGATACACACACACACACAGTATGGGTATAGAAATGAATCACCCCCATTTTTTTTTCTAAGTCTACAACATTGCAGACCATGGTTACTGGCTTCCACTTGTGATCAGTTGTAATCAGTGTGACTAGTGAAGCATAAAAACCGCTGTTCCTGGAGTATTCCCTCACCTGGTAGTGCAACGGACGGCAAACGACTCAAGGACAGAGCTGTAGACAGACATAAGGCCGGAGATGAGTACAAAAAATCTAAAAGACTTCATCAATCCCAAGGATCCCTGGATCCGGCCCTCCATCCAAACTGGGTGGAATAGCAAGGAGGAAACAGGAAAGAGAGGCTACCAAGAGGCCAATGGCATTTCAGTGGTCATTGTGTGCAAGATTTGAACATAGCAGTCCACCAATACTCATCATCCAATTTGACCAAACTTAAAAAGTTCTGTAAAGAAAAGTCGGCAAATATTGCTCAGTCTAGATGTGTAGAGTTGATCGAGAAACATCCCAACAGACTCAACGCTGTCATTAAACCAAAGGTGGTTCAACTAAACACTGACACTGGTGGTGATCCTTATTTTATTTCTTATTTCTGAACGGTAGCTGTGATATGTTTCAGTAAGATGTAACAAGTTACACTGAATAAATAAAGCTGGGAAGATATTTCTGGGTGTAACGTAAAAAAAAAAATTCAAAGGGGGTGATTCTTTTCTATACCCATTGTATACAGTAAATGCAATTGTGCCACTCTCCACAATTATTGGCATCCCTGTTTAAAATAAATTAAATTTTTACTGCAGGAGCATATTCTCACATCAAAAATTGTAGAAAAATAGTTTAATAAAAATAAATAAAATAAAAATAAAAATAATGTGTCACAATTATTGGCACCCCTTACAATTCCTATAAAAAGCATTTTTGTAGTTTCTAGTTTCATTTTTAAAGTTAACCAGAGTAAATAGGAACTTTTAATTATTAATTAATTACTAACCCAGTGTCCCTGGGGTATACATGTGACATTGCTCTAAGCCACTCATTAACATGGGAAAAACAATACAAAATGCCATTTAAGTAAGGCAGATGTGTGTTAATTAATAATCAGGTAATGGCTACAATAAATAGCTACTCACCTAAATCTGCCTGTATCTACAGTCATATGAATAAAAAAAAAGTTGACAATGAAAAAAACAGGGCTGGGTGAGGACCTAAGTTTATCTTACCCCACACACAGTGAAGCGGATGGTAAGAGAAGTTAAAAAAGTATCCTAAGGTCACGGTTAGAGAACTGAAGTGTGGTATCTTGGGGTCACAACATCTCCATACCATAAGACGCTATCTCCTACCAACAAGCTGTTTCAGAGACATGGAAGAAAAAAGCCTTTTCTCACCTACAATCACAAATGTAAATGGCTGGAATTTGCTAAACGGACTTCAACATCAACTGGGACTAACTTGCTTTTGTCAAATTAAACTAAAAAGTATCTTATGGGGAACAAACATTCTAAGTGGGTTCGACTTAAATCCAAGGATGAGTATGTGAGAAAGCACCTCATGCCCACTGCAAAGTATGGTATCTATAACTGTGATGTTGTGGGGTGTTTTCTCTTCCAAAGGCCATGAGAAACTTGTTAGGGTGAATCAAGAGCTCAGGACATTTTAATCAATCCCATTGAAAATCTATGGGGTGAGCTGAAGAGGAGAGTGCATAAGAGAGGATCCAGGACTCTGGACGATCTAGAAGAATGGTCAAAAATCCCTGTCTCTGTATTTTCCAACTTGGTGAAATGTTACAGGAGAAGATTAAATTAGCTGTCGAAAGGGGGTTGTATGAAAAATTTACCAATAATTGTGCCAATAAATATTTAATGTAAAAAAATAGATTTTTTCCTGCTAAATAAATATTTCAGGGAAGAAATGAAATTATTAGAAACCTAAGAACACTTCTTAATCAGGGGTGCTTATAACTGTAGAGGGTGCTGTATACAGTCTAACTATAGGAGTACATTTTTTTCAGTCTTCTTTGCCTTTTTATGTTGATATATAAAATACCGTTGTACTACAAGTGGAGGTTGAATTCAACTACATTTCTCAAGGAAAGCAACCAGAACATCTTGGTAAGTCAGTTCACTCTGGAAGTCTGGTTCACTGTTACTGCAGCCCTTCAGGTTAACTTAGCTGACAACTTGACTCCGAGAGCAGCTGGGTTGACATGAATGTGTGCTTTAGACATTGTGCGGTTAAAGAGCATATTTTACAGAAATAGTCAACTGAAGTGCACTCCTTTAAAAAGCACAGCATGGCCTTAGTATCAAATAGGGCTGTAAAATACATGTTATTGAGCTCAAAGTAAGTCGCCTTATATTTACAGCTGTTTTTGATTTTTAACATTATTCACAGGCAGTTCAGTAGCTCCAGATATGTAGACCTCATGACACCAATTCACATGGCTCACAGACTTTACTAATAAATATCTTAAGAGGAACCAATTGTCATTTAAAACTCAATCAACATGTGATAATGCATTTCATTCTCATCTATTGCACCAGCTTGTAAAATCAGACATAACAGCCTTGAGTTGGGACACAGTGAGAATTGTCCAGTGCCGCCAATGGAAGATGTGCATTGTATTTTAATGCTTTTGTTAAGACTGTGAATGCAGTGGGTGAATGAATAGCATGTAAATGGAGAAACCAATCGCTGTAGCCTCTGCCTTTGTGTGTGTAATGCGTATCCAACGGCCCAGGACGTACGCTGACACTGAATCATAAGCAGTAGTGTAGCAGACATGGAAGTACGCAGAGAGAAGAGGGAATTTTCTCAAACTGCTGAAGTCCCTGTTTCGCCGGCTGCCTGCTAAAAGCAAGCCCTACCCATGACGCCGAAGTACGAGGAGCGCTGACAGGCCGTAGAGGAATACGCAGGGTCTGGGATTATCAGCCTACGAGAGGTCTTCATGCTTGTTAGAGCCTCCGAGGTATGTCATGTTCTGCAGCTGTCTCGGTAAATTGATTTAGAAACGCGCCACGAGACACAACTACTTTGTTTACAACAAATGTGAGCGGTGTTGGCCTTCCCTGAGGCAAAAAGCAACTAGCAAAGGCTTTTAAAGAGAAACAACAAACATGCATTAAGCCATGGTAATCTAATTGTCCATGTTCTGTTGGGCGAATTGCCGTAATAGAATTTTACTTCTGATATCTCCGGCGCAACGGTGTATTTTATTGCTGCCGAAACTGACAAATGAAATGTTGGAATTCTCGTGTTTTTGCCAAACGACACTGTTCACTGTTCTGAAATACATTTCACTCCAAGGGAATACAAATAACAGTTTGTAACTAAGGCTACACATGACTGTCAGTCTTGTGATTTTTTCCCCGCGTTTCTCTCAGGTAAAATGTCAAGCACAATGGCTCTGACGTTATGCAGGATTCTCACATTATGCAGAGCCAGTTTCTTGCTCAATAGTTAATAGATGCTGTGATAATGGTGTTTGCGATACAGAAATGGCTGAAGGCTGCAATATGTGTATGCAAATGAGCCCTATAACCAATCACATTGACCACACACGGATTCCCAAAGGTGTTCCTGGCTTTGACACACAATGACTAGATCTTATTTAGGATAGATCCATTAAAATAGGTGGAGATACTTTAAAAGATCTCAAACTAACACAACTCAATTACAAAATGATTATAGCCAACCTTGCTGTAAGACATGACATCTGCAAAAGCTTTAGAACAATTGACATTAACCTATATACACATTTTTACTAATTTATTGTCATTAAATTTGCTGGTCAGTATAATGTATGTTAATGTATGTCATAAAAGACTTATATATAGCCTTTTTCATGCAGCCTGATAGTAAAGTGTTAACAAGTCATCCATGGGATTGTTTTTTGTTTCATTTAACAGATCTATATTAAAGTTTTTTCCGATATTATTGAGTATCAACAGAGTCCCGATTCAATATTTGTATTTTCATAGATAGCAGTTTCACAGTGTCCTCTTCAAATACATTAATGTTATTATAATTCAATGCATATGTTTAACAAGTGAATTGGCATTGTCCCACAAAAATGACCTAGACCGGATTTTTAGTACCTAGACAGTGTTTTTTACACATATGTTGCCACATGAGATCAATGAAACAAATGAACATGTAGTACTGCAAGCTTTGAATTAAATGAGGGGTCAGTCCAGTGCACAGTGAGGCTAATATAAACACTGGACGAACACTGGACAACGCTAAACGTCTGTCTACCTAATAGGTAATTTTTTTTGCCGTTTTTCTGTCTCAAGGAAATCTTTCTTTCTCCATTTAAAACTGTCCTCCAGTGTGTGTTGCTTCAGTGCAGTACAGCAGAGTTACCTCAGTGTGTATTCTGACGCTTTGCAAAATGCTTGCGAAATACATGGCCAATGAACTGCTTTCATTTTCCAGTTTAAAATATTACTATTTCTGAGGGTGTTCTGAAGAATGATGGTATTCCAACACAAGCCATCTATTTAGGTGAAAATATTGCAAACCAGATTTGAATCATGTCACATTATTGATCCACTAATGCATTTGAACTAAGGTGTCACAGCTTAAAACAAAACCTAAAATTAGCAATGATACACCCCTTGTTTCTCTCATATGCTGTATTTGGTGGAAATCTTGGTGAAATATTTACATTACATAAGTGTTGCATGTAGATGAAATCTAAATATATATATTTGAGTTACACACATTTTAATAATTTAATAAAATAGAAAATGATATCTGTATTTTACTATTACAGGGAAAGTGACAAATACATGTCAGAATTATTTTTCATTTTTAAAAAGTGCTCCATGCATATCTATTTTCATAGCCTAATAAATTTAAAGTGTTGCCTACGGAGACACAAGATGATGGGTTCTTACTGTACCACTGCACTGCAGGAAACTATGCAAATGTATGTTAATATAACAAGGTATTAATCTCTATTGGCTACTGGATCCAAATTTATTACCTCTAAGTGAAATAAAATTTTTTGTATATTATTGAGTCAATCTGACCGGTGTAGTATACAGTAATCTAATTCTATGGTCATCTAATAATTCAGACTCTAATGTCTGATTTCTCAGACAGGGCAGAATAATTCATTATTATAACTTAACCCATGAGTGATATGATGGAATTTCATTTGTTTAAAACAAATCACAATTTGCTGCAGTTGTTTAGGATCATTTAACACATCAAATATCAAAATCAGATCTCAAAATCAGATTTCTTTAACATGAAAAGGGTTTTCTCCATATCACAGTATATACTGTGCAAATCTGTCACATTAAGGGTGTTTTATTCATATTGTGCAGTTTGCTCCAGAACTTGGCAGCACATCAAGCACAGAGCTTCCAGTGATAAGGATAAAGAGATATTACATCAGTCTACCACTGACACGGCAACTCATCGTACAATCAGACAACGTGTCTAGTCAGGAGAACACACTGCAGTAGCTGATGTGTTCTAAAGGCTACGACTGCAGAAAACAAAAGCGCTTTGGTATAAACACAAAAAACGCTGAATAATTCTGCCTCATTGTCCTTTTAAACAAGACAAACAGTGAGGAATGGGAAACATTTTCCCATAAAGTAGATAATGAAGCACAAATACACAATATATAATCATTACACACCAGTATATCAAGGTCAAGGTCACGAAACACCTGAATACATACCGTACACATACAGGATGTAGTCGTCATAAGCTTCCCCTACTAAGTTGGAGGCTACGCAGCGGTATGTTCCATTGTAGGACTTGTTGAGGTTCTCGATGAACAGATCAGAGCCTGTAATCACCGCGTGGGAGGGAACATCATCATCCACTTTGAACCAGTTAATTTGATGAGGCCTGTAAAACAGCACAACCATAATTTAGAGATGTGTGTGTCAACATCCTGACTGAGAGTGGATAACGACAAGGACTCCTTCAGCTTCCTCTCGGCTGAAAAAAACACTTTCCTAAACTCATATACATTTATTCTCATGAAAATAAAGCAGTTCATTCAAAGATGCACAAATATCAAGGATGTTGTCATAGCAAATTAACTGGAGCATATCCAAGGGTTTTGGATATTAAACCACTATAATTACACCAAGGATGTAACAACTCATCAAACTGTATTGAAATGTATGTGATCACATCATATTGTATAGTACTATATCTCAGTATGGCGACTAGTTTTTTGGCTTGGAGGCAGAGGTTTAAAATAAAACACTTCCACGATTTTTATACTGCACAAATAATATCAAAACTGGAACAACACTAGAGAGAAACGCATGTTGTACTGTTCATAAGAAATTTAACATGAAAACTCTGCTGCCGGATCATGAGGAGGGAGATCATCTGTGATTCCCCCCCACTCCTACTGAAGAGAGCAGCATGGACAGAAAGCCTGATCTCCCCTAAGAAACTTTAGATTCCTCTTCACATTGAACTCCTGATTTTATTTATTCATAGTTTTCTTCTCTTTTTATCGCTCTCCGGTGTCGACCAGAG
>JBBIGC010000001.1:19185506-19196017 GCA_037576955.1 Lepidarchus adonis
GAAGGATTCCACAGTGGACACCGGGCTGTCGGATATGGTGAGGGGGGACAGTGTTGAGGGATGTCTCCTGAAGTCCAAACCATCTCTACAGTCTTGAGTGTGTTCAGCTCCAGGTTGTGCTGACTGCACCAGAGAACCAGCCGCTCAACTTCCTGTCTGCATCACCATCCTGAATGAGTCCAATGACAGTGGTGTCGTCTGCAAACTTTTACAGCTGAGTTCCTGGAGGTGCAGTACAATATCACTGAAAAACTTCTTCCCCTACCATGATCTTCAAGACGACTCAACTTCCTGTTGCACATGTGATTTTTGGAAAATTAGATGCTTCATACAATATCAGGAATTATGTTACTGTTTAGGAACAATTTATTGCTCGAAGGTACAACCTTAAATTGAGAGGTGTAGCTTAAATGAGTTGTAAAGGCAACATTCACTAACCTAAAGGGCTGTTTTCATCTTTTCATATAGAAAAAAAGTGTGCAGAGCTCGTGCAACTGAAGAACATGGTGCAAGCATGTTCCCAGACCAAAGTGACACTGTTTGTGCCCATAAAGATATTTTTCATTTTGAGAGTGGATGTGATAGCAGGGTTCATTGAATGTTAAACACCTAAAATGTATATTTCTCACAATCTGTAATATTAAATCAATTCACACATTAATGCAAGAAACATGCAGAATATGTTGGGACAGAGAAATGCTGTTGTCTGTATAGTAGTGCTATAATTTTACTATTCTTTTACCTTTCATTTCATGCACATTGTAAATTCACACTATCAGGTAGATATAAAAACACATATCTAAGTTAAACAGTGTTACACCTGCCGGTGAAGCTGGGGTAATTTCATTACACCACTGTTGCTTTAGGGCCGGCTGGTATTTATCATAGATTGTTTCCCCCGAGGGTCAGGAGTGCTGCTCTGGTCTCTGGTCAGGAGGAGATGCGTCAGCACTTCTAAACTTGCCTTGGAGGAGGAGGAAAATGACCTTGCACCCCGTCCTCCATGTGGCAACGCCATGAATGGAGTCCACCCATCAAGCAGTGCTTCGCCCTACAACCCAGGTGGGACTTTTAACTGCCCCAGGGCGTCTGCAGTAGTATTTTCCTGGTATTTTCCCATTTTTTGCTGCATTATTGGTTTGGACTTTGCACACGAACCAAAGGGGTATTAACAGTTTGTCAGTAAAGTCACTATTTAAATGGTTAGTACGCCCACAAAAAAGAAAGGTAATTAACTAAAGACTATCTAAAGCAGATGAATATGATTAATAAGTAATTTGTAAATATAATAATACAAATAAGAAAAATATGTAAAAAAATAATAATAATGAAAATAAATGAAATTACAGCCACAACCGCCTAAAATTTTAAGCAGCTAATATATTATATGCCTGAATTGTGGTGGCTAAAATTGGTCACTTTTATTATATAACAAAAGAAAAAATAAAACATAAATACATAACCATATGGGTACTGATTACAAAATCAGCAAAAAAACTGATCTATATTTTACAAGCATTGTCATAAAGTCACACAACATCACATTTGCACTTTATTTACAATCTCTTACAATCTCTGTATATTTAGAGTTCAGTTTAGTTTAGTTCATATCTGTATTTATTTTATTATATTGTATGAACGAGTGTCCATTTATGCACATGTATAGACTCATACATATACTTATATTCATAATGACATATTTTATATGCATATTATTGTTATATATACTATACTTACATAACTATATATATATATTGTTAACACATATTCATGAATATAAATCCATATCACATACTCATATTTTAGACAGTAGAGTGTATACTATTGTAAATTATATATTTTTCAGTTTTCTTTTCATTGTATATTTACATTGTTGTTGTTTTCCTTTATACTGTTGTGCTTGAGAGACGCCATCTACCAGAATCAAATTCCTTGTATGTATTTACTCACTTACTTGGCCAATAAACACGATTCTGATTCATGTTTATGCACTTATGTTGAATGTGTTTTTAGCCTAAAAATAGTCAGATTCAGGGGCAGGTTAATGCATTTGATAGACTAGGTAAACACATTAAACAGCAGCCAAAATTTGTTTAATTTAAAACATGTGAAGTATATTTTGCAGCTTAGAGGCTTGATCTTCAGTGATATCCAATGCTCCATATAGAGAAATGAAAAAAGCTTGTTTAATAGAACTTGCTGGAGTGCAGGAAAACAGGACTAGTCTTCTACACTCATGTACACATCTTTGTTCAGATCATTTTCATAAACGAACTAAGAGCTAACATAATTCATGTTGTGCGTGTGGGTTGAATTTTTATAGGATTCTGCTGGATTGTGCATGGATACCTTGGGGAGGATACCGCAGGGAAAGTGAAATCAGAATTGCTCATTACTGTGTTGCTGCAGTGTCTGAAAGTTAGTTTGACAAAAACTTCATACGAACAACTTTAGTAAGACTTTCCTGCATGTCAGAGTTGTGTTAATTATTTTTTTTAATTATGCAGCCAACTGCCACTAGCCTATATTTGCCAAATTAATTATATTTATAGGTTATTTTGTCTATGGTGATTGCTAATGTGATTCAAATTCTCAAGTATGACTTTAAATGGCAAGGGTCTGTCTGTGAACAACTCACTTTCATAACATAATCATTTTTTAAATCTCTATCAATGTAATGACCTCTATCAATGGCCCAGATGAGAACATTGTTAAAACCTTGTAAGAGTGCATCACTACGCTCCATTACAACTGTCCACTGTCTAGAGCTTTTAACACCACAGCTTTGATAGCAGTAATCACTTCTGGACCTTGAAATGACTTCTGTTTACCATCTTGTCAGTTGGCGCACATCCATCGAGCGAATGGCAGTGTCCAAAATGAAGAGCTGCACTTTGCTGAAGTTTTATGAGGCAGGGTTTGTGTATTTCTAGTGTGTTTAGCCTTCACATTTTCAATGCTGAGTGCTGCTGGCATATTCAGCCACGTAGCAAATTCCTGGCGATCTTGCTAGATCCCTCTTGATAAGGGCTGGGTTTTATTTAGCCGTTTATCTGCTCCTGTGTCATCACACTTGCTGTGATATTATACAGCTTCTGCATATGATTATGAAACATGCTCGCTTATGTTCCACTCTCTATAATATGCTCTTTATCCAAAATAAACTTACAAACATCAATACTAGTCAATGCTCCAGGCCTCACAATAGCTGACTCGAGAAAGAAAAAAACAAAATCACTCAATGAGGCCTTTTCAGCATCTAAGAGGAATTCGGTCGATTCAGCTGCCAAAAGTGGACCAGCAATATCAATAGCTCAACATCTGTTCCTCTTTTCTTTGCCCGTGTTATTGGAAACGGCATGAGGGTAATTGGTTGATATTGTGTCATGGTGGGATTCAATTAGACGGGTTCAATTGACTGAAAGGATCAATGAAGGGAATCGATAATCATGGCTTTAGCATTCAAACAGGAGCGTGGGCGTACCCAGGACGGTGATGTCTGCGTAGGCCTCCTGCGGGGGATCCGTGTAGAGCTGGCACACGTACCGTCCCTCGTCTGACAGCGTCACGTTGGACAGCGACACGCGGAGCTCGTTGTCGGAGAAGTTAACCAGCTGAAACCGGCTGTCCTTCAGAGCTGGGAAAACACAAGCATGAAGAGTGAGAGACAATGGTGGAGGGAGGAGTGACTCAGGCCACATGAGGAGAATTCACAACACAGATTGTGGACAAGAGCTGAAGATATCTGCCCCAACGTGACTTTTCTTTTCCGTATTCGGTTATTGTTTAAGTGTTTGTGTGTTCAGTCACATGTATGGCGTCACATCAATGCCAAAACTAGAACACGCAAAATCGCTTGCCCAAAAAAACGTGGGTGTAAATTTCAAAGTCGCGCACGCAAATGTGAAACTCCAGAGCACAAAATTAAGAATCGCGTGCGTGATTGTGGTAATGTTATGCCCAAACTGTATTTTTCCTCTCGCAAATGTCTTCTTTCCTCTCGAAGATCAGATTACCCGACGAGAAGCTTTTTTGCTCAAGTGAGATTTCTGCGCCAGTTTGAAAGGGGTTGGGTTTTGGCAGTTTGGAGGCGGGACTTTGACAGTTTCTGGCCAACAGATCCTGGTCTTGTGATTGGCTAAAGAAAGTTATAATGAAATACCATTATAACATTTGTGAGCGAGTGACAAAGGCGTCGGTTGCTTTATCACTGATTGCGTTCTTATCAGAAGTGTAAGACCTGTGAAATAATAATATTATGTCGATTAACCTACCTGTCGACGTTCCTCTTCCTCCACCATCTTTCTTTAACCAATCACAAGATCAGGATCCATCGGCCAATAGGATTCGTAGGCAGAAACTGTCAAAGCCAAAGTGCCAAAACCCACCCCCTTTCAAACCCCGGGCACAGAAATGTCACTCGAGCAAAAAAGCTTCTTGTCGGTAATCTAATGTTCGAGAGGAAAAATACAGTTTGCGCACAACATTACAACAACTGCGCACGCGATTCTTAATTTTGCATTTCTTAATTTTCAGTTTTACATTTGCGTGTGCGACTATAAAATTTATGCCTGCGGTTTTTTTTTTGTTTTGCATCAAGCCATTTCGCGCGCGGTTTTGAAATTTTCGGCTGCAATTTTTTTGCGGCAAGCGATTTTGCGCGCTCTAGTTTTGGCATGGATGTGACGTAATACACATGTGAGTTTCTCATGCATCCTGTGTATAGAAGACACCTGGTTCATGATCTTTCATTAGTGCAGAACCTTTAAATGATGTTCAGTTTTAAAATCTTCTTCACATTCACACTTCTCTTTTCCAAAAAGGTTTTTAAGGAACCACCCACTGAAAAGTTCCAAGGAACCATTCTTGACATCGTAATTTTTAAGAGTCTCCCACATGAGCCTGAATTTACTGCTGGGTTTTTCCCTTTCCTTCTTAGTTTTGTTACCTACAATAATTTCAGATCTACTTGTTGGCATGAAGCTCACTCATGAGGGAAATAAACCGGTTCAGTTTAGTTTAGGCTGCAGTAAATCCTTGCCCTTGTCGGCCATAATAAAATAGATCAGCATGTTGACCTGAACTGTGGGTGCTGTTCTCTATCACTATATAAAAGAAGCACAATTCTCAGTTAAATTAATTTAAAGCAAGTGTGTGCACACATTCTGAACACATTTCAGATTGCTGAGGGCTTGCTAAATCGTTTCGGTTTTGTTTTTTTTCGGTTTTTATTCCTGTTTATTTGTTTTCTACTTCAAAAAGATAACACGAAACAACATAATATAAAAGTTGTGCAAAATCAGTTTGGCTGAGAATTGTTCTACATAAATTATATAATTACATAATTGATTTCTGTAAGCACAGGTTTATTCTGCAGCTATAAGTTCCTCCTGCAAAATAAAGGAGAGGTGTTACATTGCAGAATAATGTTTTTTTCATGTTGGAGAAAAGAACAAGTTACACATCAAGCAGAACTAGCACAGTTTAGCAGAAAATACATGCGTCTGTGACCTCTTTAACATAATGTTTTTGTGGGTTTTTTGTGAGCTCTTGGGTGAGTCGTTGCTGCGCTCTTGAGGTAATTTTGGTCGGTCGGCCACTCCTGGGAAGATTCACCACTGTTCCAAGTTTTTGCCATTTGTGAATAATGGCTCTTACTGTGGTTCTCTGGAGCTTTAAAATTGGCTTCATAATCTTTTCCAGACTTATAGATCTCAATGACTTTCTTTCTCATTTGTTCTCAGCATGATGTCTAGCTTTTGAGGATCTTTTGTTCTACTTCACTTTGTCGGCAGCTCTTATTTAAGTGATTTCTTGATTGAGAACAGGTGTGGCAGTAATCAGGTCTGGGTGTGGCTACAGATATTGAACTCAGGTGTGATGAACCAATGTTAAATTGTGATTTAACAAAGAATTTTAACAATCACAAGAGGACTTTGATTTTTTAACTAAAATGTTGTGTTTATTTAGGTTGTCTTTGACTAATATTACATTTTTTTTTATTATCTGAAACATTTAAGTGTGACGAACATGGAAAATATAAGAAATCAGGAAGGGGGTCGACACTTTGTCACCCCACAGTATATGACAAATCTGGTTTTAATTAAAATAAGCTGAATTCGAGCTGGGCAATAAGAGGTCTACTGTTAATGGGATCAACCGTTTGGTAATATAGTATTAAATGGAGTAATATTACTCCTCCTAAACTGGATTTGATACAGTGTGTGAAGTGTTTAATTAAAATAATAATATTTTTTCCAATATTTTCAGATGTGTTTCTTTCTCCAATTCAATTTAGAAGGTTCATATTTAGTATTATTTTTTTTTTAGGTAAGACATTATTATTACTCCTTTTATGTGGTTACAGCCATTCTGGCTCGACTGAGATGCAGTAAAACCTGCTTTTGAAGAGTTAAAGCCTATACTGCGCTGAAAAGCATAACATAAGAGCTAAATAAGTGAAGCCTCCTCCGTCTGACATGCCTGAGGAATCAGCAAGTGTTTCTGACATGCTGAAACTCTACACTGCGTCTGAGCTCTAATTGAAAATCTTGATCACAAGTTCAGAGAGCTTACATTAGGAACTCGCTCTTAATCCCAGCTCCTAATTTGAAGAGTGTGTGGAGAAAAAGTCTTCCTCCTAAGAATAATGATAAGGCCTTGTTTTTTTTTTGAGGAGCCAGCGTGGGATGAAAGGACTGCTCTGGCTATGTCTGGAACTGAATAGCTGTCGACGTGAGCTTGTTTCATTCGCTGACAGGTGCTACCTGAGCTTTCTCATCCACAGCACTGAAAAGCCTGAGAGAACTACTATAAGGACAAGCTCACTGTATTAATCCAACACGTCCAGTACAAGCTAGCGCTGAGGAAGAAAGATTAGAAGCCTGTATGAAACACAGACCCAGCCACAAATAAATATATTATCTAGGATCATTAGAGTGCATTAGAGATTTGGAGGCAAAACACTCAGTAAGTGGCTGACACTAAGTGGATTTGAATGCTTTTGTGTCCCAGCTGGCTGGCTGTGTGCAATACTTCTCCCTCGTTCGCTTTCAGAATCTCACATAAAGCAAAATAACAAAGAAGGTGTTACATCGTGGAACACAAAAGGATGTTTTTGGGTTGGAATAAAAAATTAGCATCATGCAGAACTAGCACAACTGTTTGTATTAGCATTAGCATTTAATGTTCAGGTTATTTGTACTTACCTTCACTTTTTTACTTGACATTTCCTCATTTATGGCTATAAACTCATATGAAATAACTGTACCTGGAAGTCGCTTTGGACAAAAGCATCAACCAAATGAATAAATGTAAATGCAATGGATTGTACGGTGGCCCTGAAGTGCAAACACAACAACAAATTGAGAATTACAAACACAAAAGCAGAAACACAATTACATTAAAGAAACCGGAAAGGTTAGCTACCGGTCAGCAGCAGGAGACATCGCTCATTGGACGACCGCGCTGTTCATCTTTGGAACCGTTCCTCTGCCGGAAGCGCAGTTTTTCAAACATAGACGCAAACGTAGCTGTAGCGCATTTCATGTGAAGGCGAACGGCGGAATGTTTTGTCCTCACTGTGGGAAACGCTGGTTGAGGCGACAGCTACGTTTTGGTCGCTGCTAATGTTCATGTTTGAAAACGCGCAGAGAAACTTCTGGTTCCAAAGACGTCCAATGAGAAATGTCTCCCGTTGCCGTCTGGTACCGCCCCTTTCCGGTTTCTTTAACGTAATAGTGTTTCTGCTTTTGTGTTTGTGTTTCGCAATTTGTTGTTGTGGTTTGCACTTCAGGGCCACCGTAGGTATTGCCCACAACAAGAGAATACAATAAAGTTCTGTTGTTTTGTCTTGATTATTTTCCTTTTTTTTATTCTGCATTTATAATATGCGGGTCAATCTGAATCATAACGCGATAGATGTTGTTTAATAAGAGGGTTAATTAATCCTAATCAATAATGCTTGCTCAATGCTGCTGTCACATTTATTTAGAGACACTAGTGTTGGTATTACTTGCCAAAGTAGAACATGTTGTTCTTTTATAAACAACATTAACATGTTTATTACATATTCCATTGTATTTTTAATTTTTCTTGAATGAAATGATTAGCAATAAACTGTGTTTTAGTCAATAGTGCAACAATTCTGTTAACTAGAAGTGAAGAAAATGATAAATATATGTTGTATCTCTTTTGATTCATTCTCTGCCTTGAGATTGGATCATGAAAAATAATCTCAGTCATTATAAATCTGCCACATCCGTTCTTCATTTTATTTTTATTCTCAGCTTTGTAGCATCCTACTCATTACATGAAACCAGGATTGCTTCACAGAATTAGCATCATAATATCGTTTTAACTATTTTTATGCAAATGTTGGTACACCCATGGTCAAATATTTTGCTCATTTGAACAACCTAAACATGTTTTATATATTTATATATATAATATAATATGTATAATATTAATAAATTATTTTTAGTCAGAGTATAGCATGAAGGCAATTAAATTTAGGAGACATTTATGCAATTTTATTAATTTATTATACTGAATCATAGAGGGGGGATTTTTGGAGCAGTTGGGTGTTAGGTGTCTTGCTCAATGGCTCTTCAGTTTGCTGCTTGTTTTGGGAGTCGAACCCTCAGCACTTCAGTCACAAACCCAGTAACCATTAGCTAATAGCTGCTACTGGCCAGTCACGTATCAGACGGGGTTGTTAGTCAGTTTCAGGTGCTATTGTGCTAATGAAATGAAAAACAGATTCACTACAGAGGAAACAATGAGACAACCCCCAAAACAGGAATGGGTTTACATGTGGAGGCCACTGACATTTTTCCTTCCTCATCTTTTTGCACTAGTTATTCATTTAGCTCCGTGTTGCACCTGAGCCCAGCTCCTCCAGCATGGACCATCAATATGAAGAACCAAAGCCCTAGAAAATGACCTCAAACAGGCCACTCGTGTATGTCTCTGACCAAACAATCAGAAATAGACTTCGTGAGGGTGTCAGATGTCCTCTAATAGGTCCTTTACTAACTGCCCAACACCAAGAAGCCTGATTGGCATTTACCATAGATTAACACCACTGGGACCCTGTACTTTTCACAGAAGAGAGCAGGTTCACCCTGAGATGTTTCTGGAGAAGCTGTGGAGAAGGTTATACTGCCTGTGATGAGCTTGATGGTGGGCCCATGTAATATTCATGGTCTCTCAGATCTCTACAGGCAAGAAAACAGCACCCTGACTGATATTAGGTATCAGGATGAACCATTATCAGAACTTTGAATGGTGCAGTAGGTCCTGAGTTCCTCATGGTGCAGGACAATGTCTGGCCTCATGTTGCAAATGTATGCAGGCAGTTCCTGAAGAAAGAAAGAACTGATAGTGTTGCCTTGGCCCCACGCTCTCCTGACCTACTGTAGGACACCTCTGGGACATAATGTTTCAGTCCATCCACTGCCGCCAGGTTGCACCTCAAACTGTCCAGGATCCTAGTGATGCCCTGGTCCAGATCTGGAAGGACATTGTTCGTCATCTCATTAAGATACAATTTAATGGTAATATGTGTAAAGCACGTGATCTAACAAAGCTGAAGAGTTTTTTTTTAAGCTTGTTGGTCATAAAGTACCAGTTTGGAGGCCTAGTGGTTAGGACATTGCCCCTGGGAAGAGAAGGTCGCAGGTTCAAGTCCCAGCCTGGGCACCACTTGAGCAAGGTACCGTCCCCACTTCACTGCTTCCCTCTGTTCCATGTGTGCACGTGTTATGGGTTAAATGCAGAGAATAAATTTCCCACTTGTGGGACTATAAGGGATAATAAAAAAATAATATTAAAACATAAAAAGGAAAATACTTCACTTAGCTGAAAAAATCTCAATTCTGTGTTCACACTCACACAGACATCCAACAATAAAGGTCATAGTTCCTCTTTCTTATGATGATAAAATACACATTGGCACATAGAAGACTCCAATCCCACACGCTGATACATTTCCTTCCCCAACATGGACACACAAACACCCACTTACGATCATATACCAACGATTCTGCTGAACGTCACATGGTTCTGATTTGCTTTTATGATTATATGATTTATATATGTTTATATGATTATTTCATTAGAATAGCAGTTGGGAAGTAGTGAGCTAGATGTTTTCAAATTCTCCGTATTTCAATCACATCTGTAATGAGTGTCGCACATTAAAGCAATGACTCTTAAAGGAGATGGTTATTCGGGTCTGACCTCCCTTTAAATCCCTCTCCGTTGGCACTGAAGGGTTAAATTGATGAATTGTTCAGGAGGCAGTACTTTCCCCAAAAACAGAGCTAGCAGCCCAGTAAACATTAGACGGAATAATACATTACAGCACTAAAGAGAGCGAAGACTGAGCAATCCGCAAAGCCACATCCACAGGCATAATGTCAGAGCTTGTTGCTAGAGTCCTGTCTATCTGTCTGCCAGTTTTGTTTTCTCTCTCAGAGGTGAAGGTCTCCAGGTGGACGACGGACAAC
>JBBIGC010000001.1:19230071-19242485 GCA_037576955.1 Lepidarchus adonis
TGACTGAGATTATATCTCATTAAGATTATTTTTCTTACCCCATTGGCAGATAATTTAGCTCGTTTTAAGCAAACGATTACTTAATTTTTAGACGTAATTTCTTATGCTATTTCATGTGTCTAGTAAAAGTATCTTGATTTAAGATATTTTAGATATTTGGATTGAAAACAGGACAAAACTGCTAAGTTAGAAAATCATTTTTTGCAGTGTACATGCTACATACTGCACCTCCAGTAGTGAAAAATGCGGTCAACAGTACAATGAAAAGTGTTGGGGGAGAAGAACCAGTAAACTTATTATCATGCAAGCTTCAAAATGTACCAATTTATGATAAATAAACATTTTTTTCATTGTTTTATCAAGTAATATAGCTTAAATTGGCAAATGTGACAATCCTAAGTTGATCTGACCCCAAAATAAGCACTACAATGTGTAGTATATTCATGTATTATACTACATATACTACATATAGAATTATACCTCTATCAAAAGTGTGTTATTCTCAAGACATAATGCGGTTATTTATATAATATTCTCCAGGATTACTGTAAATGCAGTGGAAGTTATTTTAAAGCATATTAATTAGCATAAGCAGTGTACTAACCTTTTCATTTACTCTGTATAAAGATGTTAACCTTATTACAGCGCTATATAAACCACTCAGGTGGTCTCTTTCAGGTTTGCAACAACAGGCAATGGAAAAAGTGTGTCTTGCCATCAGTCACAGCACAGCACCTGTGCTATTCAGTCACTGCACCTGGCCATCATATCCCTGGGTAACCGTATCCATCACCTGCAACTGCATTCACCACAAACCCACAAAAACTGCATCAATTTGTTTGCTATTTTAATGTCTGCTGGGGAGCGCAATCAGACACCTGTCAAAAGCACCTGCTGCGCTTTCACACGGGCTCCAAAAAAACACAGGACGCCGCACCCTTTTGTTTCCGCCGTTTACAATCCATACGATCTACCAATCTGTTGCTGCATTTTTCAATTTGCCGTTCTCCCTCTCTAAATCAAATAACAGCTATCAATCAGCCAGGAATGGAGAGGGAAGCTCGAATGAGTTCGGTGATGGAAACATCGCTAGTAATGTGGCCTTATTTGTCTGGTGTCTGTGGGAAATGCATGGTTAGGGGTGAGACAACGTACACTGTTCTCCCCATTTAGCATGAGCCCCCAGTAGTGTCTAGTCTAAAAGTGCACCCAGGCTGGCCTACATCTGTCGATTGTAACCCTCATTTAAAAGAGAATGAATAGAACAGTGGTTCTCAAACCCCTGCCCTCCACACGTTCCTGTTTTCCCTGCTCCCAACACGCCTGACTCAACTCATCAGCTAATTAAAATGGATAAAAGGGATTAATAGGGGTTAACGTGGGTGTGCTAGAGCAGGAAGATTGCTAAAATGTGCGGTGCAGTGGGTATTGTAGGTCCTTTGAGGATTTTGGATCTGGAAATGTGTTGGGAGTGTCTTTCCACTGAAAAAAGTTCCAGACCCTTTGGGACTTCTCCTATTTCATGGGTTGTTGGTTCAGGAAGTTCTAGGTTTGTGGTACCTGCTCAAAGCTAGAACTAGCAGGCCCTGAAGAACTTCTCCTATCTTCAGTATCACTATTATCCAATGCTTTACACTTTAAACTGAATAAAAATAATTTTTCAAGCCAACACTACTAGTATTTAGTTTGATTTGAATGTTTTTACACTCAACCAAAGGTGGGCATTCAGGCCCAGAAAGAAAATCCACAATCGCCAGGATTTTGCTTCAACAGCTTGAAGGTATCTGCTGGTGTTTTGAGCTTATCAGAGAAACAAGGCAGTTAGAATAAAATCTTGGAGAGAATTTTTACTTTCTGGACCTGAAATCTTTGGACCTCTGCACTCAACTTATAAAAATATCATATTAAATATAATAAAATGAATTGTAGGCATTTGCATGAGTGTGTGAGCACAGAAAAGCACACTACAGGGGCTCCTCAACATATGTGATACTTGACTTCACCGGCCTTTTTTTTAATGCTCATATTTACTGTCATATATTGTAGTAGAATGCAGTTGAACACCTTTACATGTGTAGTGTGTGTGAGCCTGCTTGCTTGCAGCAACAGGGAGAAAGAAGAGGAGTTTTCGCTGTTTTTCGCTGTTATGTTTATGTTTTATTCACTGTTAGTATTCATTAAGATTCATGTGTGTTGGTGGGTGAGATGGGGGGTTAATAGTGCGCTGTGCTAAGGCACCATCAGTGTGTTCTTGCCACAAGCCACCTCTCTAATGTGTTTGCTGTTGTGGTGAATGTTGAAGCCATTATAAATAGCATTTCTATCTGGAGCAATGTATCCTAAAAGCTTTACTGTAATATGAGAGTGTTCATGGATGTTGCTGGCTGTTAATAAAGCACAGTGCTGTTCAATAAAACCTCTGCAACATTTTGACTTACGTCAAAATTGAAATTACTTGAAACTCATGTAAAATGTAAAAGAATGTAAAAAAAAACAAAATGTTGAAGTGTTTTTAGTGGTGTAGTATATGTACATATTAATGTACAGGTGGGGTTGGGCAATCTGGCAAATGTATATCACAAAGTGTATGTTCATGATGCATGTTACACTTAAAGAAAATAATGTACCATTTAGGGTATAAACGCCTTCACTAGGGTCATATCCTCAAAGGTATGTTTTAGTGCCTTTAGTCAAAGAACATAATTCTGCCACATTTTTAAGTTACATTGGCTTCAAACACCTTGACTCCAGGCTTTTTATTTTAATTTTCTACTTTAAAAAGTTCAAAGTATTTTTCTTCTGGCAATGTGAATGCCATGTACTTTCAAAAGTCATTAAAGGGACACAATTTGGCATTGAAGGGCTTGCTATACCTTTCAGAATGACTTTCCATTGTTTGTACCAAAGGGGGACTAAAACTTACCCAGACAGTACACGTTTGCCAATATTGTGTTTTTCTGCCACCAAATGCATGGAGGTGTCACAAAAAAGAGATTAAAAACTGTGATTACAATGATTCATATCAAGATCAATTCACATACATCGCAGCACTACACTCATTTAAGCTAAACCAGTTACTGTGTGATCCCTTGAGCTCTCAGCTTCACAAATTTGTGCTCGTAATCCCCTGGCACTACCAGGAAAATGCCATTTCAGAGGATCTCTAAAACCTTAATAAACATTTTTTTTTTTTTTTTTTTTTTTTTTCCTTTTTTTCTCCTTTTTCCCTTTTTCTTAATAAATATTTAGTTGCTCAGTGTTCCAGAAGAACTTACAATATCCACAAAATTCTGAAATTATGGATATAATTTATCATAATAAATATGGTTATATCACCACTTCATGATTTATTTTGTTCTGTCCTTCTCTTAACCTCACTTAAAAACCTGACTCAATAGTACAAGTACGATGTTCCCTTTATTTATGTATATTACATAGTTATTATCAGGGGTGGGAATCAGTGTATTTCACGATACGATACAATGCGATACATAAACCACGATAAATATAATATCGCAATCCAGCGATATTTTCCCGAACCAGACACTACATAGTCCACAATGCATTGCTCCCCATAAAACACGCCTTCCGCTACCACTAGCTACTTTTAACCCTGTGTATACCAGAGGAATTATAGAGCGTTATGCTTCTGTCTGATCTAAATTATTGTTGAGGACACTAGATATTGGCAGGGACACGCTATTCTGCACACTTGGATTACGAAGCTGAAGTAAAGTTGGTCAATGGGTGTGTTCTGGGTGTGTCAATGGGTGTGTTCAGAATCATGTGAAATGATGCACACTGACGCATGTTGTTGCATGTGTTTAAGTGACACATGCTTTGACGTGTTTAAGATTTGATTGCTCTGGTGTGTGTGTGTGTGAGATTTGTGTGTGTGTGCTCACCAGCGATGTGCGATGATGTCTTGTAGCATCATCCATTGATATGAAACAATTGAAAACAAAGAGACGCGCAGAGATACGGCCATCACAAAATAATCGATGCTCTGTTCTGTCAATGTTCTAAAAGACAAAATCAGACTTTTGGTTTATATGTTGTTGTGGCTTCTCTCAACCGAGTCTCTGCATCTACCTGTTGGGAAGTTCCTCTACAGCTACAGTCTCCTGCACTCAGTCGAGCAGCGCCACCCAGAGGAGAGACGCTGCTGAGACAAATTGGTGGGGAATGTTTATTCATTTAAATATCGATATCGATTCTTGTCGATGTATCGATTATTGTATCGGGTGAGCAAGGACGATGATATATTGCCATAATTATATTTTGTTACACCCCTATTTATTATGTATATTGTAAGCTATTTTTTTATGTGTAAAACATTATTTGTTGCCTATTACACATTTTGTAATCACTTTATCACCTTGTGATTCATGCACATCTTCAGCTTTAACTAGACTGTGGTGAATCTTAATACTACGCATATTAATGACATGATTGGATGGGCTTGATGAATACACAGGTGGACAGAACCGCGAATATTTACTCCTGGATTCAGTGTGTACATTAAAGTAGTAGCTTAGCAGTGGTGGTCTCGTGGTTAGGATCCTGCCTGCAGGTTCAAGTCCCAACCTGGGTTCCACTGAAGTAACCTTGAGCAACAATGTATGTATGTAATGATTTATGGTCTGCATGGTTCAGCCATGTTCCTGCTTCAATTCTTCACCTCATAGCCATGGTTATAGATTAAACACGAATCCAGTGCCAAAAAACACATCAATAATGTGTAGAATATATCACATTTTCAGTGCATTTTTACAATTTAGTTCAGATTTATTTGTTAATTCGATTTTTCTTGGATGGGCCTGAATCCTCAGGGCCACTGAATTGTAACATTAGATTTGGAAGAGAGAAGGTGCTTCAGAGGCCTCATTAACACATAAGCTCCATCGTTATGGAGAAAACTCATAATCAGATGGCTTCTTTTTTTTGTCCCCTGCACCGTCAACCTGCCAGGTTCATAATGCTCCCTGTTCTGGGACCTCACCATGAACAAATTGCGCTGTGAGCGTGAATTTCTTTTTCCAAATTTAAAGAACCGTGTGAAGGGTCTATACCAATTAAGGTTTTTTTCCTACAGTTTACAAGCGCAGACAGAAACCACGCTTCTAGGAAGACAACTTGCTGTTTTTTGTGGGTTTGTTACTTATCAAAACTAGAACACACATCATGCATTGCAGCTAAGAAATATACTAGAAAACAACGAGCCATATTACGCCTGACACCACAAAAACATCCTCAGCGCCCACCCTGGATCATAACCAAGAAAGCATCAGCTGTGCTGTATTCTGCCACCGGATGACGAACTTGCCACCATGTATGCTGGAGCAGCACAGCAGATGGACTACATTAGGCTGCTGCTCTCAGTACTATGCACAGTATTTGCCATGGCGTACTCCTAATTGCTGATTTAAATGCCTGTCATGAATGGGCCTAAGAGAAAGCTGAGACTCCAAGGGTCTTGTGATTATAGGAATGAAAGGAACCGATGCTTTCTGCATATCCTGGTGGGATCTGAAATCTCCACAGGACTCAACAATACTCCAAACTGTTTGAAGAGCATGCTGAGCAAATGAAAAGCTTTCATTCATCGATGGAATGACATTTTCTCCCTAAACACAGACAGCCTCTCTTACTGTATTCTGGGAACATTCCTCAGAGGCTCAGAGCTGGACACGGATGAATATTTAATATTTGTACACTGGCTGATGTGTGAATTATAAATCGTGGTGAATTATGAATGGACATTCGGTGCAAGTGTGAGCGATGCATTGCAGGCCAGTTACTTCTAGAATGAAAAGACAAATGACAGTTAATTATCTGACATTTTTTTGCAGTGTGAAAACGTTTTTTTTCAGGGGTGATGAAGGCACTGTTGCCCTTCGCTAAATGATTCCCCTTGAAAACCCTTGTGCTAAAACAAACCCAACACTCATCACCTACAAACGTCATTCACTGCTAGAGCTGAAATCAATGCCGTTCCAATCAAGGCGCCCCTTACGAATCAAGAAAAAATGCTTTCAATTACATTCATGGCACAATCAGGCTTAAAAAAATGACCCAGTGTTGAATACTGTACACTAAACAACAAAGACAAACTCAAACTTGCATAGCAACAGCAAAATGTGGGCAATCTATCACATTTTTTTTTCGCCTGATGGATTTTTGGGACAAATTTGGCTACAAACTGACAACTGTGGTAAGTATAATGTGCTATTGATACATGATATGTAAGTGAAGAAAACTGCCCCATAAGAACATGCAATGAGATGCACTGTAAATATTAAGGTTCTGATTTTTTTTAAAGTGTCCTGACTTTGAAATGTGTATGAATTTTGAGAACAAAATGCAAAAGAGTATAAAGGGCAAAGATGTGTCATATTATAAATGGGGCAAATTATGGTAAATCCTAAAAAAACACATTTGAATTGAAATGTCTGAGAATTTCTCACACAATAAAGGGGGCAATGACAATTTCCAGTGACATTTTTCAAATAATTCACTTAAAGCTGCCATTTAAATCAGATGCTCTGTGCTTGCACGTTGCAAACAGTGGATTATCCATTATCCGGTGTCGACCAGAGGAGGAGGTTCCCCTACTGAGCTTTGGTTCCTCCCAAGGTTTCTTCCTCAGTTTCAGGGAGTTTTTCTCGCCTTCGTCGCCTTGGCTCATTAGGGGCTCGGACCCGGACCTTGTAAATCTGCTTTGTGACGACTTCTGTTGTAAAAAGCGCTATAGAAATAAAACTGAATTGAAACTGAATTGATTACCAATACGTGCCTTATTGTAAGCGTCTCTCATTTGCAATCTTTGATAAAAAAAAACACTGCCAGTGATTGAAACTAGGCATCTTTGTTTATCTTATCAGAGTAAGAGGTTTATGCTATGCATGTACCTATGCTCACATCACTGACTTTTATTCTAAAGTCACTTATAAATTCAAGGGCTAGGCTAAGGCTAAGCTAAGTGTGCCCTGTAGGCCAAAGTTCATGACCCATTAGGCTCTTGAGGACACTGCCAGAAAGTTATTCTAACCCCACTGCCTCACTCTGTGAATATTTAACAAAATATAACAATTAATTCTTACTTTACCTAAAAATTTTTAATTTTGAAGTATTTTTTGGCCATAACTTTTGACCATCAAAGAGAAAAGTTTGAATGCCCCTGTTGTGAGGCAGGCAGTTTTGTGTGGAAAAAGTTTTGCATATAAATTACATGTAAAAGAGTCTTTTTTGACAGGTGTGGGCATTCCATCTGTACCTGGTTGCACACAAAACAAATGAACCATGGTCTGACGAGTCTCTGCCCACTTTCAACCCTGGAACTGTTTTGCAGGTGGGTTTTTTGTTTTTTTCACCAAACAAGGTGATTGTATTTCCATGTTTTGCTTCTATATCAAGCAAATTTCTGACCAATCAATGAACGTCCATTAAATTACAGATACAGTATCACAAACACTCAAATTTAGACTTAAACAAACAATGTAGGTGTTATACCTTCAAATCACAATAGAAACATTAAATTGTATAACAGTAAATGTATAACACCTCTAATGAACACTGAGACCTCTTTTTATATTGGTTACTAATTGCTGAAAATATTAAGACATTATTTTTAAACCATACTGCACAGTTCTTGTAGTGCCTGCACTTAAAAATGGAATCAGCACTTCAAGCAAGTTTCTTATTTAATCTATGCACCACTCTACCTGCTTCCACCATAAAGTATGTCTTATTGATTGACGCTTTAATTACCCAACCCGCTTACCTAATTTGTTGTTAATTTGCTCCTCATAGCAATCACATTTGACTGGCGAGAAGCCTAAAGCACAGCTCGTATTTAACCTCCATCTGGCCCCACATGCCTGCAAGGGACTGGGAAACAGTATGGCAATAGCTGCTCCATTGAAATAAGGGTTTAAAGCCTGTTTTGTAAGTGCTTTACACCAGAACTTCTTGCGTCTGATCACTAGCGCAGTTCTTTTTTTAAAGCTTACATCTCATGGGCATGAATGAGGAGCTGTCTTGTTTTCTGTGCAATGAAAATTTTGTAGTCATGTTCTCTCTTATACTTAGATCTAGTATGCACTTGATGATAATATGAAAAATGTATTTGCCTTAGGGTTTCTAAGCCTTTAACTTTTGTCGTGACTTACACTGGGTATGTACTGTCATAATTAATGTAAAAGGATGCTCTATAACCACTTACGAACATGACTGAAATCGGTACATTTCTGCAAAATGGCTGTCCCTCTTTATTAAACAAAAAGCATGGGGAACCACCATACATAATCTATTTGACTTAATTACTTAATGTTAATGTTTTGTTGATGTAAACATCTCATTTTGCTTGTTGGGGCACTAGGAAAGAGAAGGGAACATATTTAACATATTTAACATATTGGGCAGCCATAGCCCAATGGTTAGAGAAGTGGGTTTGTGACCGAAGGGTCCCAGGTTCAATTCTCAGCAGCTGAAGAGCCCTTGAGCAAGGCACCTAACCCCCAACCGCTCACCATGTACGTCACTCTGGATAAGAGTGTCTGCTAAATGCTGTAAATGTAAATTTAAATTTAAAATGATTGGTGTCTACAAATTCATAGTTTTATTAACATTTATTGATCAGTCCTGCAGGTTAACAAGCGTAACATGTAGACAACTCATCGGTACAGAGTTTTAAAGAAGGACCCAAGTGCCGTGGAGGAAAACTCACTCCCATACCTGGTTCTAACTTGAGTCACCTGGCTGAGAAGGAGTGGGTTTCAAAACAATCAGGTATAAAAGCCCTGCTCCTGAATAGATTTAGGAAAATCAGTAGATCTGAGCCTTGAACCTATGATGCTGTGGTGTAAGCATGATTTGCTACTAGCAACAGAAGTGCCAGTCAATCAGGAATAAAAAACTGGCCTCAGTAGATACTGGGACAGACGACATGAATCTATATATTTTATTGGAATTGTCTTGCAAGTCTAGCGATTGACCATGAAAACATATCATTTTAAACAAAGTTAACATTGGAAGTGTTAAGAAATAAGAAGCTGTAGTACAAGTGGGACATGTACACTGGTGTCTAAGAAGGTAGCAGATGTATGGATAATAAATTAAATAAACTAGCTTTTCAGACATCCACCCTCTGCTCAGACTTTTTGCTGTTTCTGTCAAGCATTTCAAGGGTCCATGAGTTCCAGTCTGAATTTGATGCTGGCTCAAAAGTCCAAACTGTAAACCCTTTTTGAAATCTTCATGCTTGAAATGTTTTGAACACATGCAAATGTTTCTCAGAACAAATGTTGTCTGACTGCAGCTCCAGATATTTATAGCAACAGCGCCTTTTTAACTGTTACATCTTTCTCTTTCCACGTTGTGATAAAGACAGGCTTTTCTTCCTGCACACACTGGCATGTTGACTGACTCAGATTAAAAATGTTAATTAATTCCACAGAAAACAGAAATCCTAAGTGAAGTTGCAACACCAAGTGACATGTGATGGATGAGAGGGCAAGATAGTGCTTATATATCCACATGCCTCCAACTGAAACAATGCAAAGGAACTCTCAGAGATGCAGAAATGAAGTTTTTATGATATCTTCAGAAATATGTTTTAAAAAAATCATTGCTGACAGTAACTGTGACTTCTATTGATTAACCTAATGATTGCAAACTGAACTTTTGTATTTTAAAACTAAGTATAAGTCTTAAGTCCTATCAGCTCATCAAATAATCAGATGATCCTGCATTGCAGTATGGGAAATTCAATAGAAACCCATGTAATTATAATACACTGTCTTCGTATCCACTAGGCGTGGGAATCGCAGGGTATCTCACGATACGATACGATATGCGATATGTGGTTCACGATAACGATGATATCGATATATCGCACGGCAAGTACGTATGGATATAACACAGAAAGACGGGGATGAGTTATTAACTTACATTACAGCAATGATATTGTTAACTTTCCGATATTTGCTTTGCGACCACGATTGGAAGCTCAGAGAAACTGCTACTTCAGCTTCAGAGCTTTATTTCTGTTCCATTCTGTCACTTGGCAAGTAGCGTTAGCATCGTGCTAACAACACTGCTCCACATGCCTCCTGCTCTACAGCTCTGGTTTTAACCGTGTCTACGCTCTGCTACATACAACATCACACATTCTCTCAGCACGTGCACATTTCCTCTATATTGCATGAACGTATCTTCATGTCGATCTCACACAGTATACTGCACATATAAGAGCTGCTCAATATCTTTAATATCCCCCAATAGCCCTCAGATGGGTGGAGGGGGGTGTGTACTCACGTTCACCGGCCGCTGTAAATTCATCCCATCACTACGAAATAAGTTCAGGAAAGAGAAGCACAGACACAGAATAATCCACACAAACTCCCACTTTAAATATGGCTGGGGCATCTCAACTGAGCTTTTAGAGTCGCAACACAACACAAACACGTTTAGAGCACAAACTGACTTCTTCTGTGCTCACTCTCCTGCTGCACTCAGCGGGAGCAGCGCCACCCAGTGGAGAGAAGAGGTAGCGACGCCGGTGAGTCAACTTGGCGGCAAAGGTGTACTCATTTAAATATCGATATTGCCGCCGGCGTATCGATTATCGTATCGCATGAGCAAAGACGCAGATATATCGCAATATCGATATTGTGGCCCACCCCTAGTATCCACTACAGGTGTTTGTATAGTTGTGCATTCCACAGTTACCACACTCCAGGTGGTGCACGCCTATATGAATATCTTCATGTTTAATCTCCTCATAGCTGCACAGTCAAGTCAAAAACCTCATCAACAGCAACCAATACCTACTATCACTCATCTTCTCAGAGGTAATCCAACAGAATGTGCTTTCTGCAAACACTTTAAAATTCATAGTGTAATAACTGCTGAAGCGCTACTCGAGTCTAAACAGAAGCATCACCAAATTATGGATGCAGTTAACAAAATATGAATATAAAATTTGCATTAAATCTTGCAAGAAGCCTTGCAGCCAAAACTTGCCCTTTGCTTTTTAGATTACGACGCTGCCTTCTGTGAATTCTGAATACTTGTTTCTTTTGTCCATAAATAACTCAATGCCCCCAACAGTCAAATAACTACAGTTTCAAGTTTAATATTTAATGTTTGTCCAAATAACCTTTTCTTTTAAGCTCATATTTTAAGTGCATGATAATAAGTCTCTGGATGGAGCGAAGGCTTTTTTGATTAAATACCATTAATAATATACTCAGGGGTGCCCAACTCTGGTCCTAAAAAGGCCAATTTTGAGAGGTGTGGTAGTTCCTCTCCTTAAGCACTAACTTACAAAACCTAGAAATTAAAAAGACCAGAGATGGGAAATACTGGTCAGAAATTACCTGCATGCCCATCATAAAATCCGAGGTCAGAAGTATGCAACAGAACAATACAGAAGCCTGATGCATTTTGGAAACAATTGCTGGGAACTAAATAAGTTTAAATAGAAACTTTGGAGAAAAAAGGAGCAGCATTTCATGAAAAGAGAAAACCATGTCAACCATTAAGCATGGAGGTGGATCTATCATGCCTTGGGGTTGTGTTGCAGCCAGTAGCATAAAAACATTGCACGGGTGGAGGGAAGAATGGATTCCACTAAATACCAGCAAATTCTGAAAGGTTCAGCGCTAATGAAGTTAGAAACATTCTATCCTGTGATTATAAATTTATTGGAGCTAAAAATCCTATGTATAAATATATATATATATATATATATGTCGCAGTTAAGGATTAAATATATTTATTTATTTGTATTTTTTATTTCTTTATTGTGCATATTAAAGATATTTATTCATTTATTTATTGTGCATTCAATAAAGGATGAACCTGGGATTCCTGGGCTTGCCCCTGAGAGCTGTAGGTCGTAGGTTCAAGTCCCAGCCTGGGCACCACTGAGGTAACCCTTGAGCAGGGTACTGTACCCCCTCACTGCTCCCTGGGCACGGCTGTTGACTGCTGCCCGGTGCTACGCGTGTGCCTGTGTGATGGGTAAAATGCAGAGGACACATTTCGTTGTTCTCAATGACAGATAATCACTATCAAATGCCAATGTACCGTCATACCAAAGGCAATCAAACACCCGGGTTGCTCCGAGCGTATTTGAATGCTTGTGTGGACGAGGCCTTAAACAAACAGGATGTTTATGACAGGATGCCTGTAACCAGGGCCCTCGCCAGCACGGATATTTAAATCTGAACCCAGATGCAGAGGCGGCCAGTAAACAAACAAATGAATAAACGGAAACCGGCCAAAAACTAAATAAAATAAACCAAGGCGGATCACTCCCTCACCTAACTTAACCAAACGGGGAGTGATCTCTGACTCGCCTTGAGCGAGGATTGAACCCACACCTCCGCGCTTCCAAGGCCTGTGCTC